>CM075806.1:52961494-53548521 GCA_037975025.1 Excoecaria agallocha | reverse complement strand
CAATTCTAGGTTATGCTATTGATAAAGGAAGACCAGTTAGAGAATACCACCTTCCTTGCTGTGGTATTGGTGTTGGCTGGTTCTTGTAAGTTATCTTCAATTCTAACTATCAACAAATATATGGATGCCTCATTTTCTTACAAAATATTTTATATTAACTTGAAATTATCAAAAACATTTTCATCATATACTTCCATTAGTTGAGTCATCAAGATAGAAATATCAAAATATCAATTTCCAGAAGGGTAGATATAAAGATAAGATTAAGAAAATGAAAATGGACTGATATAATTAAATTGGTTGATGCGTGAGCAAGAGAATTAAAATAAGTCTAATTTTTTCTATTGAAAGGTCCAAGCATTTATATAGTACTTCATTAAATGAATTGAGCAATTAACACTTTTTTTAATACTACTGTAATTAACAAGTTAATTATTGTAACTTCTTAAAAAAAAATAAGTTAACTACTATAACATAAATAATGAAACTCAAGAACAAAAATTCATAAATTAGATCACAATGAAATTCTTTATAATCTTAGTGGCTAAAGTTAAATTTAAAAAAAAAAATTAGGAGAGGCCCTATCGAATCTAAAGTTTTCATAGTGTTTTGGTATGAAAATAACTAAATAAGTAAACATTGAATTGGAAAACACTTGGATACATGAGATTTTCATTGACAAATCTAAACTAATAATAAAGTGGCATATAATTAAATTGGTTAAAAAAGAAGTAAAGCAACTATCAAAATACATATGTACTAATATTTTATCGATGGATTGTAAGACTCGACTATTTGACCATATTATTTATATCAAAAAGGTGAGAGCATGTCTCGCATTCTTCAGTCTTGTGCAGTTGTGTGGACACATCCGACATTAAAGAGTAAACACTCATTTTCATTAGAACAAGTTGCTAAACACTTATGAAATGTAAAACTAAAATTATAATCATTTATATATTAGTATAAAATAGCCATTATAATCGTATGACAACTAATGGTTCTAATAATTAATTTAATAACCCGAATCTTATTTACAAATGAAAAGAAAAATAGTTACGCAATTATCTTACTACTGTAGTTGAGCAAATTGGCTCAAACTGAATGAATCTAGAAATATATAGACGTTGAAATACCAATGGGCCTGGCTAAAAGAATAAAAATACAGAATTGGTAATTTGAAGTATATGTGCTTTTGAAATGAAGTAACAAATTGACTTAAGATATTTTCATGCATCTCAGGTGGATGATGAAGCAATGGACTTGAACAAAGAACTAATGTCTAAATTACTCAAACTTGATAATGTTGATGTTGTTTACATAGACTAGAAGTGATCAGATCCTTAACTCTCTTGTCACATTCTGAGCTATTCAACTGAAAGTTTTGATGCTGTTGGAAGTCAATGGACGTGGGTTATGCACCGAGTTATAAGTTCTAAATTGTCTATGTAATTGCATGGAAATGGAAGATCAAGTTTTCTTTTTTCTTCTCTTTAAAATAGCTTTTGATTGGCAAAAAAAAAAAATTCTGCATACTATTTTCGAAGGATGGATTTTTTCTTTTCATCTTATTCTTGATTGGTGATTCTATTTTTGGAGCAGTGGCATATACATATACGGGATGATTTCACATTCATTTACTATTTAAAATATAATATAAGGATTTTTTCTCTATCTTAGTTGGAATGAAGAAGTGGATTCTTCAATATTTCGAGCAAAGGAATATGAATGTGTCTTAACAGAAAAATTGCAAATTGATTGAAAAAAGAAGGGCCTAGAATTGCAGTTTTGCCATTATGTCCCATTTTCACATTTTTTGGTCCTTTTTCTATCTTTTAAAATTATAGCAAATTTAATGGACGTGGGTTAAAAGAATTTTTAGTGACGGAAGGTATCGTCGTGAATTTTTTTTATTGCTGGGTGAATTTAGCAACAGAAATTACAACTTTCATTGCTAAAATTAGCAAATAGCAACAAAAAATGGTTTCCGTTGCTATATTTAACAATGGTAATTGTAATTTCCATTGCTAAAAATAGCAACAAAAATTCGATTTTGTTGTTAAATTTAGAACGAAATCGGATTTTTGTTGCTATTTTTAGCAACGAAAATTAATTTCTATTGGTAATTTTAACCAATTCACAGAATCATACATTTGGTGGATTTTGCAATGGATTTTGAATTTTGTTGCTAAAAAATAGCAACTGTCAAATTAGCAACCGAATTTGCCGTTGTTAATTTTCGTTGCTGATTTTGATTAGCAACAAAAAATCAATAATTTTCGTTGCTAATTTTGATTATTTTCTTGTAGTGCCTCATGTATTTCTCTTATGATGTAGCTTCCATCTTTTTTTGAGATACATTTTAACCAAGGAAGACTGAACACCTTTTTGTATAGTTCTTCCCCGATTGTGGAGTATCTGAGCAACTTTTGCGTGATATTTCTGGCTTGGGCTTCATCTTCAAATAGTTCTCCCATTTATAGGTATTGGATGATTGGAGTCATCCATGTGTCGATTTTTCGATCTACCTTTATTAGTTTGGCTTCGTTGAGGGAAGGTTCAAGCATTTTCACTATGGTGACATCTCTTTCGATCATCCCTTCATCTGAAACTACAAATTTAGAGAGTCGATCGACCGTTCGAGTGTCTTCTCTTGGAGCTTTCTGTAGGATCCATGTTGTTCCCATGTTTTCTAGCTCTTAAAGGTTCGCCTTTACCTTTGCTAGATATTTCTTCATGTTTTCTCCTTTTACTTTGAAGTTCCCAAGTACTTGTCTTGTTACTAACTGGGAGTCACTTTTAATTGTTAGGCTATTTGGTCAGACAGCCTTGATTAGCGTCAATCCTTGTAATAATGCTTCATATTCTACAACGTTGTTGGATGCTTCAAAGCTCAACTTGATTGCATGTTGGACAGTTATTCCAAGAGGGCCTTTGATTATGATGCCTATGTCTCCCCTCTGACTATTGAAGGCTCAATCAACCATCATTTCCTAAATGACTTTTTTGATTTATTTAACTTCCCTTTCTCTTGTAAATCCCACCACGAAATCTGTAAGGGTTTGAGCTTTGATTATTTTCCAGGGCTCGTATCTTACATCAAAGGATTGTAATTTGATTATCTAGCCAGCCATCTTTCCCTCTAGGTCGGGCATTTGTAGTATTTTTTGCAAGGGTTAGTTTGAACATACCACAATTGTATGCATCTCAAAGTATTGTCTTAATTTTTTAGTGGACATTATCAAGGCAATGATTAATGTGTCAATTAGATTCTTCTTTAACTCCGTTCCCTTTAGCACTTAGCTGACGTAATAGATGGGCAACTATTGACTCCTTTCTTCTCACACTAGAATAGTCGCTGTAGCTTCTTCAAAGGTAGATAAGTACAAGTATAGCTTTTCTCTTGGAATTGTTCGGCTTAATAAGGGCAGATTTGTTAGGAATTTCTTTAATTCCTTGAAGTCTTTCTGGCAGTCTTCATTCCATGTCTACACTCGTTTTTTTCTCAATCTTTTAAAGAAATGAGTGTAGATTTTGGTTGAATATGAGATGAATCTTCCAAAGGCCATTATTCTCCCATTCAGTTTTTGGATGTCTTTCACATTGATTGGGGGTTGCATGTCTAGGATGGCTTTGATATTTTTAGGATTGGCTTTAATCCCTACCCAAGAATTTTCCTGATAGCAATTTAAAGGCACATTTTTTGAGTTTAGCTTCATTCAAAATTGGTTAAAAGTGGTGAATATTTTGCTCAGATTGGATGCATGCTCCTCCGGGTTCATCCTTTTTATAATCATGTCGTCCATGCATACCTCTATAGTTTTTTTGATATGTTCTTTTAATATTTTATTCATCATTCGTTGGTAAGTAGCTCCCGCATTTTTCAGTTCGAACGTCATGACTTTGTAGCAAAAGGTACCACCATTAGTGATAAAAATGGTTTTCTCTTGATTGAGAAACCATATCAAAATTTGATAGTATCTAGCGTATGAACCTAGCAAGGAATAAATGGCATGACAAGCCATGGCATTGACTAGTTGGTCAATGTTGGGGAGAGCATAGTTGTTTTTAGAGCAAGCTTTGTTCAAATTGGTGAAGTTTATGCACATTTGCAACTTCCCATTTTTTTATGAGCACAACATTCGCTAGCCATTCAGGATATTTAACTTCCCTAATCATTTCAGCTTTTAACAGCCAATCAATCTTTTCAGAGATAAATTTCTTCTATTCGGGGGTATGTCTTCTCAGTTTCTACTTTACGGGTGGGAAATTCAAATTTGTATTGAGTTTATACGTAATGACTTCAGGGTTTATGCCTAAGATGTCTTTGGGTTTCCAAGCAAAAGAAGCTTGGTTGATTATCAAGATCTGCATCACTTCATTCTCAATGCTTTTTGACATTATCGATCCAATTTAGATTGTCTTTCTTTTGGCAATCTCTTTAGTGGTGAGCTCTCCTTTGGGATTCATTATTGGTTGTTCGGCTGCTTCTTCCTTCTCCTCTCTTGGTTCTACTATATAAGCCAGTTTGGATTCTTTTATTATGGCAATGTAGGTTTCCCTGGAAGCCCTTTGATTTCCTCATAAAATTGCCACTCCTTTGTTGATCGGGATTTTTATCACCATGTATTGAATGCTAGTGATTTCCCCAATTTTGAATAGTAATGGCCTTTTGAATATCGCATTGTACGCAAAATTCACATCTATTACCATAAATGTTGTTCAACATATGTGAGTTATCTTTTTGTCTCTAAACTCCATAAATAAGTTGACCGATCTACTCACTAGGACTGTGGCATTGCCAAGTCTAATCAGCTGGGTGGTGTATGGTTTTACTTCTTCCAAAAGCAGCCTTATCTTTTAATAAGCCTCCAGGGTGAGGATATTGATCGTGCTTCCATTATCGATCGAAATTATTTTTACTTGAAAGTTTGCAAAGCTTGCTTCTACGACTAAAGTATCTTCATGAGGGAACTTTAGATCTCTTGCATCTTCAGGGGAGATAGTCACTGGCTATAATCTTTTAGAAGTAGTTGAGAAATATACACCCTTTTATTTTTTTCCTCTTGCTTATACTTTCTCCATAAGATAAACCTCCTGCAATCATATTGATGACTCCCAATTTTTGCTTTGGCCTTTGGGATTATTTTGGCTTTCTTCTCTACTCATCTTTATTATTGGAGTCTGATTAGACATTTCCTTCTCGTAGTGGTTTACAAAAGCTCTTTGGGATCAGGCCTACAAATTTCTTCAGGGAGCCTCTCTGTAGGAGTCCTTCGATCTCATCTTTCAATGCATTGCAATCATCTGTAGTGTGGCCAATATCCTTGTGGAATTGGCAATATTTGGTTTTATCTCTGGAAATGTAGGATTGTTTTGACATATTCTTAGGCCAATTTACCTTGGTTTGCTTCTCTTTTATCCACATTAGGACTTGTGATGGAGGAGCATTTAATGGAGTGAAGGTTTTGACTATGTGGCATTCGATCCTACTGCGCTCATTCTCTCTTCTCTTTCCATATTTCTTTAAAGAGTTTTCCCTTTCAGGGCTTCTATTCCTCCTCTCGCTTTCCTCAATCGATGGGCTTCTGTTCCTCCGATTGTTCCATCCGACAGGTTGGATTATACGGACCTCCATAAATCTTTCACTCACTTTTAGCATGTCATCCAGTTGATTGAATTGGTTTGCTCGATTCATCAATTTTGTAAAATCTGTCGGAGTGAGAGTGATGATGAAGTCAAACAGTTATGGCATCTCATGTTTCTTACTGAGGTGTTTGTTGCTGTGCTAGGGTGTAGGTCCTTTATTTCTGATGCTAGAGATTGGAACCTATCGATGTAGTCTCTTAAACTTTCATCGAGTCTCTTTATCAAATTGGACAAATTGTTAACAATCTTTGAGGTTCTAATTTGCACTATAAACATTGTGAGAAATATATTCCAGAGCTATGTAAAGGTGTGGATTGATTCTAAAAGCAAATCATGGAACCATTCTAGAGCATCACTTGCAAAAGTTATTGGAAATACCCTATAGAATACCCTATCATCAAAGAATATATCTGCATATGAGTCAAATACTCAAAAATATGACATTTAGGGTCAAATTTACCTATATACCGAGGCATTTTTATTTCTTTGAATCTATTTGGCACTGTAGTCTCCCTAATCACTTGGTTAAAAGGTGAGATTATATTTCCCCTCAATGACTAGCTTCTTAAGGTGGCCGAGGTCAAATTTCTTTACATGTTGTGGGAACCATTGTTCATTCTTATTTGGTAAATCTTCTTCATTTTCCTCTTTTGTTTTTCTCACTAACCTCTTTTTAGGTATACAAGGGAATCCCAGGTCATCACAGGCTTCAGACGAGGGCGATTGCCTAAATACATGGGCTGTGAGATGTCTTCTCTTAGGTGTACACATTTAACCAAGGCCATCATACGTACGAGCTAAGGAAGAACGCCCCATGGCATTGTGGTCAGCACCTCATTGCTCGTGCATTTTTTCTTTTCCTTTTCTCCTTTTAGACTTTTGAAACTCGAATCGCGTTCTCATCCTACTTCTTTGCCTTTTGACTTTTACCCCTACGTATTTTGGCCTGCGCATTCTATGGCTTTCCATCTCCATGTCTCTGTCAAAATTTTAGGGCCATTTGTCTTTTCTTATTGTATCCAACATTTGTTTTATGAAATTGCTTGGAATAGCTTTAAGGTCTTTTGTTGTTACCGAAGTAGAGTCCAATGGGACTGTGAGCTCATTTTTAAACCTTAGTAACAGATTACTAGCAGGGTTTTTCATTACTGATTCTTGCAGAAATCTCATTGGGGATCTGACAGGAGATCTTAATGGGGATATATGGGGCTACCTCTCGGCGTGGGGTCTTCGTCACCTTTTATGCCCACTGGCTTGGTATTTGATTCTGAATTTCGAGTGTTTTGCCATGGTTGTGAATGTTGCTCTCAATAAAAGAACCAAAAGTGATAATCCTGAGATTATTAGAGCGAGCAAACACTCAAACCAATTGGGTCAAAAATGCCTTAGAGACCTACAACAAGGTTATCTTGATCGGACCGGGCGTGTATGCTTTGGAACTCAAGTTAGTAGAATTTAGAGAAAACTTGAAAAGTATTTTTAGAGAGAAAGTTATTAAACTTGTGTACCCAGGTTCTTTGAAGGTTAAGCCACTTTAGGTATACTTGAGTGGGCCTAATAGGCATTCAGCATTGATTAGACTAGTCATATTCTACAGTACGTGTCAATTGGTCTGACACAGCAGAAATTTTGTTAGATCGATTGGATTGGCGGTGTTTTGATAGCTCCGATGTGAAAGGTCACTCACGTCATATGAGACTTCTATCGTGTAAACTTTCACTTAAAACCAATTTTGGGCCTTTCGGGCTTTATAAAATCGGAGGCATTATCAAATATTATTTTAAGTATTATCCTGGTATATAATAGTTATCCTGATAAAATTTAAGATGATTTAATAATACTTTTTTTTATTTATGATTTACAATACTATTTTCTGAATTGCTTATTTCCTTTTTTTTTTCCTTTTCTTATCAATTTCAAGTTCTTATTTTCTTAATTGATGTTTTCTTCTTACATAGATAATTATTATGATTTTTTTTTAATTTCCAAAATAGAGACACACCTAACTTTAAAGAAATTCTACTTATGAATTTATATTATTAATTTATATTATTAGGAGCAAGTATGGTCCATATTTAATCGTAATGTAACCAAATAAAAATAATTGAAATTTGAAACTTAATAAAATTATAAATTGTAACCAAACTAAGTTTTGGTGCTAACTGAACAAAATCAATAATAAAAAATCTCTTATATCATCAAGTCAAATCGAAATAATTAGTAATTTTGTAAATTTTATTTGACAAAAACAATAACCGAACAAAACCCATAAATTGAAATTTAGATTTTTCATTAGTGGGAAATTTCAATGACTAGAGGTGACAAATAGTCGAATTAGGTGGGTTTGGGTTGGGTTATTAATGGACGAGTCATTAATGAATTGAGTCATAAATTGATAAAAAAATATGGATTATAAATGGGTTAATACCCAAATTAGTTGGACGGATTTGGGTTGACCCATGAATTTAATGCAAATTATTATGAAATTTTTTATTAATTAATTAATGAATCCGATAATAATAATACTTAATTGAAAACATAATATAAATAATATTTTGATATATAAATAGACACAATATTAAAAGATTATATATATTTATTGATTATCACAATTTTTTTATTTTTCTTCAATTATAGTATAGTTTTCAAAATTATCTTAAATTATATATATATATATCTGTTGAGCATGGTCAAGATTGTGTTGGCTCGTTATAGTGCAATACAAGAAAAGGATTATTGTGTTTATTGTAGGTGCATAACTTTGTACGATGCAGGAAGCCATGGCATGGATCATAGTTATTAAAATTGGATCGGACCAACTGGTTGAATCGATTTAACCGCGAATCGATAAACCAACCGATTGATTTAACTGCTTAAAATCGGATTGATAAAAAATCGAATTGGACCGAAAAAATCGGGTTGAACCGGATAAAACCGGATTTTTGGCTAAAAATTGCAAAAATATATAATTTTTTGTATTTTTTCATATATATATATATATATATATATTCCATTATTTATTTATTTGGAAAAATTAGTATTTTAAATTTTAAATATGTCACTTAATAATTTAATATACTTATTATATATTTGGTTCATTATTATCAAATATATGTGTGTGTATATATATATTAAATTTTTATTATTTATTTATTTAAAAAATTAGTATTAATTTTAAAGTCTAAAGATATCACTTAATAATTTAATATACTTATTATCTATTTGGTTCATTGTATATATATATATATATGAAATTTTCATGATTTATTTCTTTGAAAAGTGTAATATTTTAAATTCTAAAAATGCCACTTAATAATTTAATATACTTATTATCTATTTGGATTTATTATAATTAAATATAATTATACTCATATATGCAAGATTCATATTTTCTGTGTTTGCTTCATTAGTACTTTATCTAAAAAAGAAAATTTTTTCATAATATGATTGTATTTTTATATTTCTAATATATGATATTCAAAAATACATAATTAATCATTTGTAATAATAAAATTAAAATTATATTTTGTAACTTATTATTAGGATATTTGTGATATATATTAATGTTTGATGGATATTTTTTTAATTTTTATACAATAGTATTTATAAAATTATAATATTTTAAAAATAAAAAAACCGATTGAATCCGGTTGAACCAGTCGAACCAAAAACCTCTAGCCTCATCGGTTCTTTATCGGTTCTTTACGTAAGTCAACTTTTAAGCATTAGTAAGATTTTATCTAACTAACAAAAAAGGAAAATAAAATGTATACGTTATATTATTATCAATTTTTCTAGTTGTAAAATAATTTATATTTATTTTTAATTTCTTCAGGATAATGATGCTTTTATCTTTCAACCAGCTAGTGAATTTGTACCCATCATCGATGAGGTTTTTTTTTCTTAAGCAATCTTGAATTTATATATTAACATTAATAATCAGGAGCAAAGGGTATTATCTTGAAGAAAAGGAGAAAGAAAGAGAAAATTTGAAAAAAAATCCATTGAATATAGATATAATGAGTTGAAAAATGAAATAGGTCTATTTTGAATTGATCTAGTAGGTATTTGTTTGGATTAAATTTGATTTGGGTCATTTTTTTAACGAATTTAAATTGAATTTTGAATTTGGTCAATTTTGCTATCTCTGTCAATGACTAAATGTAATTAATCCCTTATTCTCACAAGCAATCCTGTACATTAGTGTACCTTTACTGTCCACATTTTTCACATTAAAAACGTATCTATTTAAACATCAAAGTATGAACCATGAGAACTTCTTGTTTATTCTTCTTCGTTTTGCAGAATTATTTCCGTTCAGAAAAAATAAAATAAAATAAATAAAAAGTCCATTCATAGACGATGAAAGAACTGTGTAGATGGAGCATGCAGCTGAAAGAACTCAGTAGTGGTTATTGCGCACCCGATTTGATGCCACTAGAGACCTCATGCGAAGTTGTCAAAATCGAATGAGACATTTTGTATAATCTTAGAAAATAGCTGAGGTTGTTTGGTTGTTGTTGTTTTCTTTTCTTTTTCTTTTTATTTTTTTTTTATTTTTTTCAATACTAGTGTGGAGAGAAAAATACAGGCCCTCCAACCCGGAAGCACTTTATTCTGCTAAATTTCATGTGCAAGACTCATCTATGTGCTTGTGGTACATGTGCCATATCTACTAATTGCTTTTAAGAATATATTCTTCATATCATTTTCCCATGGATTGCACACCACGCCACTTATATTTGTTATTAGATCGAATGCATAAATTAATAATATATTTACTTAGATTTTATAATAGTTTCTTGTATCGGTATCTAGCTTGCATATAAATTATAAATTAGTTTTTGAATCGCTTTTGTGTACTACCTTAGCATTTGAAAAATTTATGAAAAAACTCATGAATCAAATTTAAAAAGGACTATACGAATTTAAAATAATACTTGCCATATAAAATGGCTTATTTACTTGATCTATAATTTATCAATAAACTTGATATTCTAGATAAATATTATTTGTTTAACACATCAATAATTAAGTTAGTTTAGAAACTGTTATGCCAATAGGAATTTGAGAATATATGACAGCCACACAAAATACGAATCCTTAGCAGAACTAGTTTCAAAGAATATAGTGGATACGACCTAACCTATTTTGAGATATTGCTTTTATTCATAAACTATAACTCTATCTCAAACATCATATGATTCATATTGCATGCCAATGAATTCGCATAGAAGTTTACCACTATTTTTTTTAATCTGAATTTTACTGGGAACAAGGACATCAACGCAAGCCACAATGACATGCACTTCAATGAATTCGCATAGTAGAGTAATAGTTTTCTTTGGTAAGATGATTATTTTATAGGTATGATATGATATGGTTATTTCTTGGTTTGGTTTTGTCTAAAGTTTTAAATCACCAAATTAATGATATTGTATATATATATATTTTTTATTTTTTGCAATATTTGTTTAATTTTAATATTTTTTATATATTTTAATATAACTGTAATTTTATATCTCTTTTATCAAAATTATTTTTATTTTTTTAACTTTTTTTTATTAAAAATTTAATAAAATATAATATATCATACTATTTTTTCAAACCTGTTAATAATAATTACAATATCATCAATTCTGGACACATGGGGGCGCCAAAATTCTTGGGTCCCCACAGTTTTTCCAAAAAATCCTTGAAATTTTTTCATTTTACAGTTTTACCTCTCTAAATTTTTTGATTTCGTTTATATTTTATTGTGGCTCCCTCACCTTTCCATTATGCGTCCTCCCCCTAAAAATCATATGATACTACACCATAATCAATCATTCAAATAAGACATTAGTAATTGTTTCCAAATTTATAAAAACCTGACAATTAGTATCCCGAATTGACATGATATTTTCAATTTGGAGAATCTGTTAAATAGGAAGCCGTTAAATCAAACTGGAATTGTTTTTTTTTACCTACAATGTTTAGCACAAATGCAATTCTTTGCTATTAAAGACAAACTATTGATAGATTTCACAATCTATTGAAAAAAATAAAT
Source organism: Excoecaria agallocha (assembly GCA_037975025.1). NCBI lineage: Eukaryota > Viridiplantae > Streptophyta > Magnoliopsida > Malpighiales > Euphorbiaceae > Excoecaria > Excoecaria agallocha. The sequence goes on along the minus strand of CM075806.1, from coordinate 53,536,823 downwards.
ACATTAAAAAAATAAAATGCTCTAATCATAGAAATGAATTAATGACGGGAATAAATATTCATTTGCCTAAATCAATTTCTTGTAAAAAAAAAGCTTCATTCTTTTGGATCAGTTCATATTATTGTAATAAATAAACACTTGATTTTTTTTTTATGTATAATATAATTCCTTTGGACTAAAATAATTTAAAGGCAATTTAAGTTTTCCTTGTATGAATAAATTAAAAAAGAGATCTCTCTTGTGCACTAAAAATCATTTAATTTGCTGCGGTTGTTATATTGTTATATCATTTTTAATTAATTTAGACAGAGACAGATCTACCCTTATAAGATTGGGTCAATTTATCCAACTGATTTGGAAAATTTTATCTTTTTACCATGTAAATTTAGTTAGTTATTATATATTAAGGCATTTTATTTTTTTAATCAATTTTTTTGCAACAAATTGTGAAATATTGGTTACATTGTTATCCAACTGAAAGATTGCATTTGTCGCTAAAAAGAATCACTAAAACAAAATTTCCATTTAATTTAATGGTTATTAAACGATTGCTCTAATTGAAAACTTCATGTAAGTTGGGAACGGTAATTTTTCCCTTTTTTGTTTTTGGAGGCCAATTAAACTAATATAATTCGATCCTCATGTTAAAAATTTTGAAAGGAATAAAACCAAATGATTAGTTGAATTCTGGAGTGCATATCACTGCTCTGCATTGCTTATTCAAATTGACTTATGAATATTGGACAGGTAGAATGAGGAAATGCAAAATGAAAAACACATGGCTATTTGTATAATATATCCGCTGCTTATTTATGTCCAATTAAATTTTACTTTATTCGGTAAAGCATATTACCGTTTCTATTTATTAAAAAAAAAAAAGAAAATGAAAAATCCCACATCCAAATTTTAAAAAATAATAATAAGTGCTTATAAGATGTAAGCAAGTTAAGTAATATAGTAAACACGGTGTATTAGAATATCACCCTAATTGAACTGCTCTTATTTTGACGTATATATATATATTTTGAAAAATTGTGTATATCTACATTGCGGTTCGAGAGGTAGATAGAAGTGCAGTTCAAGAGGTAGATAAAGTGTCTAAAAACGCTAAATTTGAAGTAAATTTTAAATTTTTTAACCACAACATTAAGATAACAGACCCTGAAAATCCTCCATCGACTGAAATCCAACAGCCTACCGCCGGCAAGGCAGTACGTGAGAAGCACAAGCTCCCATATGCAGGGCGTGTGTCTTGCACTTGCCAAGCCATGTGTCAGTGTGATATGTCATTCCGACACGTGGCCCAATAAAGGGGTGACATGTGGACAACAATGGTTATGCCATATGTTAGAGTGATGTGTCATTACCAATTAGGATGTGACACATGGATGAATGTGGTCATGCCACGTGTCAATGATGTGTCAATTGGTGGCCATGTGACAGCCAGATGGACCAACTAGGGAGTGCCACATGTGGACAAAGGTCTGACATGGCGACACGTGTCATTGCCACGTGGACCAGTATGTCATCGCCATGTGGCACATGAGCATTAGTCTCGCGTGGAGGCATGTGGGTGCATCCACAAGCCTTCCACTTGCACGTGAGGCATTCTCTAGCCACCGTTTCAGCTCCAACTTTTTTAAGAGATTTTTTGAAAATTTTTTCTTTTTTTTGTTGTATTTTAATAAATTTTTGGATGACCAGAAAATATTTTTTGAATTTTCTTTCAATATAAATATTCTTGCAAAATAGTAGAAAATGTATTTTTTGCCTTTAAATTATTTTCAAAATTTTTTGGAATTTTTTTTTATGGATTGGTCCTTATTTTTTATTGAAATGAGTTTTAATCATATATGTTTAATATATGTATATATTAAACTATTAATTTCTATTATGTGTAATAGAAATTGTGACGATAAGGATGCCTACGATTCTACGTACTTCTCAAAGGATTGCTTCGACTAAAGGAAAAGTGTAAAAAGTCTGCAACACCAAAATGAATATGAGGATTTGAGCTAATGATATTGATGCAATAATGCATCATATGGTTCAAATACAAAAACAAATACAAGAGAGCATTTGTATTGGTGGTCTGTATTTGAGAAAAAATGATAAAGCCTTATACAAAAATATGATTGATTCATTTAAATACCATCCAAAACTGGAAACTAACTAGTTCATTGGAGATAGATTTTATAAAAAATTGATCGGTGTCTAGCAAATGTACTAGATCGGCTAGTAATATAGAAAAATATAGATTAAGACCCTGAATATCATACCCAAGGGAAAACTGTGATGAATGTAACTTGTTTCAGATTTTAAGGTGAATAACATGTGCAAAGAATAAAAGAAATCTCAAGTTTGTGATGGTGATGAAAGATTCAATAAATAAAAATTAAACAAATTAAACAAAGCAATCAATTAAAGTTGGTAAAAGTCAATATTAAAGACAACTTCTGCTAAAAGACTATCCACCTTAATTATAACGCCCTGATTCTGAATCGATCGAAAATATTTTTTTAACTTATGAATTATCGAGAATTTAGATTGACTAAGAAATTATTTGTAAATTGATTTGAATTAGTGGTGTTAAATTAAAATATACTTTAATTTTCAAAACCACAATTAACATAAATTATGTAATAATAATAAAAGAAGTAATTAAAAAAAGGAAAAGAAAAAAAGAAAAAAAGAATAATCGAGACAAATTGAAAAAAGAAATAAAAGAAAGAAGTTAAAAAGACATAAAAAGAAAGGGATGTGAACAGGTGAGGGAGCAGACCATGGAACGGGGAAGGGAAGAGCATGTCGTCCAGCTACCGTCGCTGCTCACGACGTCGGTGAGGCTCAAACCATCGCGCCGCTGCCACCTCCGGTCTCCTCCATCGTCGTCCCTGTTAGTGGCGCTGGCACAATTCCGGTTCCTTACACCACCGTGGCTTCCTCTCTCTCTTCTTTTCGGCAGTTTTCGATGGTGGATGAGGAGGCTGCGGCACCGGTGGGATCCCTAGAGCCAGGTGCTTGTTTGATGTCCTTCGCTCCTCCTCTCTCATCGGTGGAAGGTAGATCGGAGAGAGAGATACTACCGACGATTTTTGTTAGATCCCGGTCAACTTCGGCAGCCGTTGGGGGCGTGACCACTCACCGTGGAGTCCCTAGACCTTGATCTTCAAGTAGACACCGTCGGTGCATTTTTCGGCGAGTCTCCGGCGATCGGTCCGACGAGCCCAAAGATGACAAAATACAAAAAAATCTGGAAATTGATGCTAATGGGTATGTGGATACATACTACTCTTAATTTCATTTAATTTTGAATTTTATGGTGAATTTTATATTAGGTAAGTATTTGAATTTAAGAATTAATGAGAAATAATTTGAGATAATAATATAAAATAGTGATATAACATGAAATAGATGAGAATAAAAGAAGAAATTAAGTAATTAGTTGAAAATCTAATTGATGCCTAATGATGCCTATGAAAATCTTAAATAAAATATTGTGATTTATTAGGAATTAAGTGCAAATATAACATTCTAAATATAAATACATGTGTTATGATGGAATTGAGTTAAAGATAATATATGGGTATGAAATTATATATATAAAACATAAAGAAATTCATGAGAGTAAGAAAAAGATATTTAAATAAATCAAGTGTTAATTGATATATGTACGAATAAACATTGGTATTAGAAACATAAATAATATAAAACAAAGTATGAAGAGATTTGTGAGTGTTAAAAATTATATGTTAGTCGAATTGTATATAATGGTATATGAAGTGAATAATTGATATTAAATAGTACTTTATGTATAAAATATATTGTATTAATTTAAAGAAGTATAACTAGAACAATTCGAGTTATATAAACTTATTAACATAAAGTGCACTATATATATATATATATATATATATATATATATATATATAGTAATGTAATATATAGTAATGTAACATGGTGTGACTATATATGTATAAGTAAACAAAAGAGTGAAATAAATTGATATAAATTAATGTTGCGCATTAATGTAAGATGAATAATTTATAAATTGAGTTGAAAAGTAGTAAGTAGAGCACTACGGTGCCTACAATAGTAAATGATGTTGATGGAGCAAAGAAGAAATAATGATGAAATGAAGTTATTAAAGATAAAGGAAATGACAGATACCATGGGTATATATATAATGCTAATACATGTAGATGATACTATTTAATTGTCTTTAATGATAATATTATATTTGCCCTTAGTAAAATTAGATAGGAATCGGGGTAATCGGATAAGGTTGGCATGCCAATTAGGAAAATTGTAATGCGACGCCTTGATTTGTAACACCGAACTGGATGGCTCCGAGAGCTCTTTCGGTGTATATAATTAAATTGAGTTGTGGATTGGATGGCTCCAAGAGCTTAACACACACACACACACACACACACACACACATATATATAGTGTGTGTGTATTTAAATTGAGTTGTGGATTGGATGGCTTCGAGAGTTGAATCCACAACTGTATATATATATATATGTGTGTGTGTGTGCATAGAAATGCATATGTTTAATAGAAAAATTGCATATATTTACTAAGAAAATTGTTAACAAGGGGATTGGATGGTTCCGAAACTCGATCCCCCGATTATATCCCGTTTATCCAGCTCGTTGTAATTTCGCTGGATTTTACTAGGAGAAAAATGATAATCTTGTATGAAACCGAGATAAAAGAATAATTATGATAATTTGGATGCCTTAAATGTAAATAAATAATAAATAATGTGAAAAATAAGATCAATGGAATGAGTAATAGGGACAAAAATGTAATTAGTCAAAAATTAAGGGACTAAATTGTAAGCTTACCCTTTTTGGGAAATTCAAAGAATAAAAATGTAATTTGTACATTGAAAATTCAATAAAAGTCACATTAAGCCAAATGAGTCAAAATGTAAGTTAATTAGAGCAAATGGTAAATTTGAATATTAATATAGCAATTAAAGAAATCAAATTGAATAGATAAGTTAAGAAGGATAAAATCGTCATTAGTAAGAATTTTAAAGATCAAAATGTAATTCGTTATCATGAGAGAAATTTTAGGATCTAAATTATAATTTATGTACTTAATTTGAATTAAAGGATAAAGGAAGTTAAACCAGTTAAAATTGTGATAAAAATTAGTTAAGGAAATGTCAATTTCGGAAAAAAATTGAGAAATTAATTCGAAAGAATAAATGATAAAGAGATCTAAAGTAAATTTTGAATATATTAAGAATAAATCATGGATGTATGTAATAGAAGGAGATTACAAGAATTTGATTTGTGATTTTCTATTTAACAAGGAAAGAAATGTAATCAAACAAGAAAAATATATAATAAAAATAAAGAAAAGTAAAGAAGGTCAAATGATTTAAAACGAAAATAAATAAAATTGAGGATCTGTTTATTAAACTGTAAACTGATATCAAAAGAGAGAATTAAGCATAGACAAGAAAAAGTAAAAAGAGAATTTGAATGAATTTTTTAAATAATGAATGAAATCATAATATGGTCAAAGGAAGAACAAAAATAATAATAAAACATGAATTTGTAAAATGGAGCTAAAAATGAAAATTAAGGATTAAACTGAAAGAAAATAAAAGTTCATAACGAAAAACATAACGAAAAATATTCAAAAAGAAACGAATGATAAAATAGCAGTTTGAGAAAATAATTAACGAAATATTGATTTAGTTAGACATAAAATTTTAAATTCTAATTCGAACAAAAGCAAGAACTTAGCTGAAAGTATAAGAAAAAAATGAGAAAATATAGGAGAATGAAGTACGACAAAATACTAAATAGCAAATGAAAAAAGAAGATTAGTAAGAGAATAGAAATGGAACATTACAACGAGTAAATTTTGACTAGTGAAAACTTATTGTATAAATTATAATGAACCAATATAGAATTCCAAATAAAGTAACAAAAGTACAATTTAAATAAAGAGACAGACAAGGATCAATAAATAATAATAGAAATTACAGGATAAAGTTAGTCAAATGAATAGACTTGCTTAATATAATAAAGATAATAAAAATTGAAAATAAAAATTTAATCGAATGAAATTTTGAGTAGTTGTATCCACCACTAAGCGACAATGTTTCTTAACTTGCGGTTGTTGACTATACGCAGGAACATAAGTTTTCGGGATATGAAGAAGAAATTTCGATCGGCATGTACATAAAGACATTGGGATGGCATAAACTAAGGTAGAACGATTTCATATTTAATGCCTGGTATTTTATGATTAGAGCTATTATTGTTTTAGTAAATGATTTTTGATTCATAGATATATGTGTATATCTGACTAGTATCTCTATATAATGTACGGATATATGGATAAGAGTAGGGTGTTACATTAATAGTATATTGTAATGACTTAATAAAAAGGGAACACAAGTGATTATGAAGAAATCAGATAAATAAGGCAAGATAACTTACATCAAGATTATCATTCATAAGCATTAAACTTTCCTTTTAAGAATAATTCAACAATTAGCAAAAAGATCTAATTTTATCTCCTAGATGTCTATTAAATTCTTTTGTAAGTAAATTTAACTTTCATCTATTCTTGGTTTCAACCTTTCTTAATCTTAATCTATTAAGACCAACACACCACTATACCTTAACTCAGGACATAATCATGCATTGAGACCAATAAATTAACCTAAGAGCATGTAAACCAATAATCATGTTTAAACCAATTGTCAACTATTAATTCAAATAAGTTAATAATTAAATTATAGATGATCAAAGATAAAAATTTACATAAAACCAAGAAATAATCAACCTGTATCACATTAAGTACAAATTAGGTCATTACAATACACGAGTAAGGATTCAAATATCCTTTAGCAAAAGTTAAAGTAAATTACTCACACTTCATATTAAAAGCTAAAACAAAATAGAATAAAGTTGATACAAAATTAAACCTAAGCTAAATAATATTCAAGACAAGAGTAAAGTTTGTAAGGTAAAAAAAATATCTTCAACTTGATGCCTTCAGCTCGTTAAATAGCCTTCCCGAGAGTAGTCTACGTCTCCTTTTACTTCTTTTCTTGGAAGAATTTGTATTTGATTGAAATAGGAAGACTTAAATCGCCTAAATAGGAGAGTTACTCGGGTGAGTGGACCTTGCACTCGGAAGAGTGGACTTCATGCTCAGGAGAGTGAGCCTTGCACTTGGGAGAGTGAAATTCTTGCTCAGGAGAGTGAAATTCTACTGCTTTGTACGTGAACTTTTGCTTGGGTGAGTGAAAATCTCACTCTGGAGAGTACTAAATCACTCAGCCGAGTGAGGGAATCACTCAACCGAGTGATTCATGGCTGCTCCCCTTGAGTGAAAGCCATAATTCCCTTAAATTCCACTTTTGCCCCTAACTTTCTTCTTTTTGCACTTTAGGCCTTTTTTCTTCAATTTGGCCTTGAAAAATACCAAAATTAATAATTAGCCCTAAAACACATAAATTAAATAATTAAACCAAAAATCAACTAATTAAGACTAAATTGACTCACATAAACACCTAAAACTATATTAAAAATATAGTATAATTCACACTTATCAAATACCCCACACTTAGTTTTTTACTCCCTCCCGAGAAAATTTGAACAAACCAACTCCTCAAAATTATCAAACCATAACAAAGAATTATGCATTTAAAAAATAAGCTTAACAATTAGCAAGAGCACTCAACCAAACTTCAACTTGTAATAAATTCAAACAAGACAATATGAGTTAGTTTTCGGTGTATGGGTGCAAGATCAAAATATTTTAAGCATCATTAAAAAAACACCAATGCAAATTCATAGCTAGTTTTAGAATGAATGTACAACTAAGTATAAAAATGATTTTACACTTGAAACTCTAGAAACACCATAAACCTCTCCTTTAGCACCGGAACTCGAAGGTCATCTATGCTAAACAACTCAAAAGAAAACTTAAAATCACTTAGGTCTTAATTGGGTTGTAATAGGGCTAAGGTAATTGGTTATCAAAAAATGAATAAAAGGTGATAAAAAAGAATAGCTACTCTAAGATAGCTAGATTCAGAATTTTAACTTTCTAAGCACAAAACCCCATTTTTTTCCATACTTGTTCATTCAAACCCAAGCACAACTTAAGCACTTTTGAAAGAAAATATCAATAAAAATTCTCTTCACAATTCATCCCTTTGCTTTCCCTTGTAAATACCCCACACTTAATATTTTTTTCATAAATGCTAACTTTATTACTTTTTCTTTCTTTTCTTTTCTTTTTTTTTCTCTCTCTTTTTTTAGCTTTAATGCTAGCAATTCAATAAAAATGGGCAATTACAAGGTAAATTCTTACTATTTTCTTGATTTTATCAATAACCCTTAACAACAGTACCAAAAATATCTTACTACACCCTTCAAAATACAACAAAATTAATACATCCAATTATAGAGTGGCCAATTCTAGAAGGGAATGATAAAGGCTCTTTAGGCTATATGGTTAATAATTGAGTGTAACAAGAAAAAATAAGATGGCACGCATTAAACATGCCTTATTAGGCTCAAAGTGGCTAATAAGGGTTAATTATATCAAAAAGGTAGGCAAACATTCTTTTTATAGCTAAAAAAAATGATTGCCTAGATCACTTTCTAAGTTGCTTTGAGTTGCTTTTATGCTTCGAAGGGCGATGAGAAAGGTTCTAGTGTTATAAAATTCCTCACTTATCAACATCAATGCATTGGTTTTTCTGTAGGTTTAAAAACTGGTCTTTTATGCTTAAAAAGTGGAAACTAACAAATATACGTCAAGTTGAATGTTAAACTAGCTAAAATTTCATTAAACAACATGCTTGCCTTAGTGCTAAACCAAAATTTTGAACAATGAACATTCTAAGTTTAAGTTCAATAAGTTCAAATTTTTTAGGGTAAACTAGGGCAAACTAAGTTCAGTGCAAGATAAAAGACAAATTAGAACTAACTGCATGCTTAGTTCAACTAGACATTAACAACTAAAAACTAAGTTATAAGGTCTTTAAACAAAAGCTTAAAACAAAAGAACAAAGCTAAAAACAAAATCAAAAACTACAAAAACACAAAAGACATTTCATGCATAAAAGAGGAGTGAAAATTTTTCTACTTCCTGGACAAAATTGAGCTTGAGTAAGCTCCAACCCCCCTTTTCAGAATCTTGCTATACTCAGCAAATTACACTGGTGGCAGCGGTGGTGGTGGAAATCTCTTCCAAAAGCTATCAACAAAGCGCTCAAAATCCTGCCTCTGTTCATCAATGCTTTCCTGCATTGTACCCATTCTGCCTTGTAGGTTATCTAAATGAATATTAATCCGGTGCAACAGATCAAGTACCTGAGGATTAGCTGCGGCTTCAGCTTGTGGTGCCGTCTAGTGTTCCTCTTCTACCTCTTGTTCTACCTCATGGTGGTCAGGAACTTGAATCTCATGGTCATTTAAGTATTCTTCTCTAGTGGTCCAGTGTTGCCTAGGTTAAAGAGATAGAATCTTCATCTGCTTCAACATAGAATACTTAAGGTCTCCTGCAAGCAGATGGCCTAAATTTATATGATGAATTGCATTGGCCATAATGGTGGCTATCCAACCAATGGAGATATCCTTAACAGTGGGTGGTTTCTTCTGTAAGTCCTTTATCTTTTGTGTAATAATCAATGCACCATTAATGGGAATGCCTTCAACCATACAAATAATAGCATAACTTCCTTGGAATTCATTGCACTAAGACCACCAAGACAATTGAAAATGTTAATGGATAAATACCTATGAAGGATACACAAGGCATAGCTCCTCAAAGAGTGACATTTAATTCGACCTCCTTTCCATGGCACCGGATCAATAGGATCTCTTACAATCTTCCAGTTTTCCTACGAGGTGGCATTGGGCAATTCTCCAATGGCATTTATTGGAAAACCTAAACATGTTGTGAATTGAGAAAAATTCATTGTATAGCCCTTTCTTCCCAATTTGAAGTTGACTGTGCCAAGATCTCCTTATTCCTTGAAATAAAACTCAAATGAATAGAGAAAATCTCGTGCAATGAAGGGATACACCTGTGGTTTCTTTTCGATAAATGTCGTCGACCCTATATTGTTAATTAATGGTGAAATTTCATTCCATAGGTTGCCATCAGCTATATCTAGAAAAAGATCATTTAAATAGGTAGGCTTCACATAAGTACAAACACTAAAATGTTCATATAGTGACTACTTCCCTTTATCTACATATATGGGGATGTGTGACCCGGATAAGCTAGAAGCTTCAGCATGCTGAGCTTTCTTAGGAGCCACTGCATAAGAAAGAACCTAAAATAAGCAAGAATTTCAGTAAGAAAAAGTATAATGTAGTGCAAGAGATCCTATAAAGAAGTGTGATTAAAATCAGCTAAAGCATTTGAAACAAGGAGATAAATGAACAAAGTTGCATAGAAAATGATCTGGCCAAAGATGGATCTAATTATACATAGCAATTGCTACACAAAAATTAAGCCAAAATTGAAATTGAATTCTTTGGAGCAATTCAACAAACAACTTGTGGGCACATGTTGCTTAAGCTAAATCAAGATCAAATTGCAATTCAATTGACGCCAAAAATAAATATATGCATGGCTAACATACTCTTTTAAAGCTCATATGAAAAGAAATGAAATAGCAACACATTTTCAAGCTCAAATTCTAAGTGTAAACAACCCCAAGTTACATCAATTTGAAGCAAAATTAAGCTATTTGTCAAATGAAAAATCAAACTTGCAATTTAAAGAACACTTACTTAGACAAATGGAACCAAAAGAGATGCAAAGATTTGACTTGAAATAAAAGTACTCGGGCGAGTGAAATTGCTCAATGGGTGAGTGACAGAATAAGTGAAATAGTGTGTGCAGGAGTGAAGAAGAAAAGAGGCTGAGTGTCTTTATAAGGAAGGACCACTCGGGTGAGTGAAATCTCACTCGGCTGAGTGAGTCCTTTCGGCTTCCAAAGGGACCAATTCTTGCTTCAAAAAACTTTTTATGTGATTTCTCTTGGAACAGCATTTTGGAGAGTGGAAATTCCACTTGAGAGAGTGCTTAGGGGCTGCTCTTTTAAGGCTTAAGAAAAACAAAAACACTCAGGAGAATGTAAATTCACTCAGGGGAGTGGCCTAGGCACTCGGGAGAGTGACCAAGTCACTCAGCCGAGTGACCCAAGACTGCTCCCTTTCGTGAAAAACCTCTCTTGCATGTTTTAAACACTCCAACAAAATCTTGATTATGCATTCACTTTCCTTTAAAAATTGCTCTTTTCAGCACTAAATTAACACGAAAATTCATGCATTCACTTTTGTTGTTCATCCTCAAAACAAATCACTCCCAACATATTAATGATCACACATTATCAAACTCCCACCTTTCAATTTCTTCAAACACAAGCTTATTTTGCTTAATTTGCATAACAACTCACATCTTCGGGTTTTATGCACATTATAAAGAATAGACACACTCCTTATTTAGTCATAAAATAAAAACTAGAGTAAGACAACACAACAACCATGTAACAAAGACACTTTAAATGCAAAAACAAAATAAAGAAAACAGGAAAACACAAAATGCAAATAATGAAAAACAATAAAGAGAAAGAGCTTAGTTCTGAGTTTATGAAGTCCTCAACTAGACTAATATCCTTGAAATCAATCTCGGAATACCATGGTTGCCTCAGCAACCTCCATTTGCCCAACTCGATATGGTTTTAACCTGTGACCATTGACTTTGTACTCATGCCCATCTTTTGAACTTTTGATAGTCACCACTTCGAAGTCATTGCTTGACAGTACTTGATACGGAGCAAGCCATATGGATTTCAGTTTTCCTGGAAATAACCATAAGTGACTATTATAAGCCGGAACCATAATGCCAGGAGCAAATTCTTTGTGATTGAGTTTCTTGTCATGCCATTGCTTGGTTTTTTCTTTGTACAGCGCTGCATTGCTATAAGATCACTGTCGAAATTCATCCAGTTCATTGAGCTGTAACTTTCTCTTATCACCTGCACATCTCAAATCAAAGTTTATCAATTTTATAGCCCGATAAGCTTTATGCTCTAATTCGACCGGCAGATGACATACTTTCCCAAAAACTAATCTATATGGAGACATCCCTATAGGGGTTTTAAATGCAGTTCTATAGGCCCAAAGAGCCTCATCTAATTTTTGAGACCAATCTTTTCTAGAGTTATTCACTGTTTTCTCCAAAATTGATTTCAACTCCCTATTAGACACTTCAACTTGCCTATTTTGCTTGGGGATGATATGGAATAGTTATCTTATGCCTGACACCAAATTCTTTTAGCAAAGCTTTAAATTGATAATTGACAAAATGTTCCAAACCTAGTGAAAATATTCCTCCTAAGGAATTCAAGCACCACATTGGCATCACATGATCTAGAAGCTATTACTACTACCCACTTGCTAACATAATCCACAGCTACTACGATATATTCAAATCCAAAAGAGTTTAGAAATGGCCCCATGAAATCAATTCCCCAGACATCAAAAATCTCAACTTATAACACATTATTCATAGGCATCTCATCTCTCTTAGATATATTCCCCACACATTGACATATATTGCAGACTTCAATAAAAGACTTAACATCAGAGAAAATAGAAGGCCAAAAGAAACCTGATTGGAGAACTTTTTGTACCGTGTAGTTCGCTCCATGACGACCTTCCACTTCTCTTCCATGACATTGTCTTATTATATCTTCTTGTTCTTCTTCGGGAACATATCTTCGAAGCACTTGATCCAGGAAAATTTTGATTAAATATGGGTCATCCCAAAGATAATGTCTTGCATCTACTTGAAACTTTTTCTTTTATTGCTAAGTAAAGTCTTTTGGAAGGTATCCTCCTGCAAGAAAATTAGCTATATTAGCATACCAAAGAACTAAATTTTCACAAGTATAAATAGCACAAATGCGTTCATTAAGAAATAAGTAAGAAATTTCCCCCTTTCCAATATTGTCATAATTCAATCTTGATAAATGGTCTGCCATAAAGTTTTTAGCTCCTTCTTATCTTTAATTTCCACATCAAATTCTTGTAAAAGCAAAATCCATCTAATGAGTCTTGGTTTGGAATCATTCTTTGCAAAAAGGTGCCTCAATGCCGCATGATTTGACCACACAGTGACCTTAGATCTAATGAGATAGGGCCTGAATTTTTCAAAAGAAAATACAATTGCTAAAAATTCATTTTTCGTGGTTGTATAATTAACTTAAGCCCTGGTGAGAGTATGATTGGCATAATATATAGTATAAAATACTTTCTCCCTTCGCCGCCCTAGAACCTCTCTCACTGCATAATCACTAACATCACACATGATCTCAAATTGTATGCTCCAATGTGGTGATGCTATAATTGGTGTTATGATTAACTTTTCCTTCAACAGGTTAAATGACTCATTTTTTACCACTTCTTGCATAGCTGGATTTAGTCTCCTTTGTGGTTGTACGACCAGTTTAAAATCATTTTCCATAGGGATTCGGTGTGTACAATAACTGGGGCTAATTCCGTTCAAATCAGCTGTCTCCCAACCTATAACTCCTTTATGCTTTTTCAACACTTCAATAAACATTTTTTCTTCCAAACCTGTTAAAAGTGAAGATATGATTACTGGTTTTGCATTATTTTCCAAAAATACATACTTTAAATGAGAGGGAAGAGCTTTGAGTTCAGAATCTCCCTTAGGAGGGGGTGGTTCATTCTCCTATAATCCTTCCTCTTCATGATCTTTTTTCAGCTCCTTCATTAGTTCTTTTTTCTGTCTTTTTTTTCCTCCTCTTCATCTCTTGGATTCATTAAACATTTCTTAAGCTCATCATTTAGTAAAATTTCCTCTTGCTTTTCTTCTACACATTCTTGAATACCATCTATGAAATAAATAGACTCTTCAAAATCATATGAAGGATGCTTCATTACTTTATTCACATTAAATATCATTTCCTCCTCATTGAATCTTAAGGTAACAGTCTGTCCATGCACATCTATTAAAGCCTTCGCAATATTCAAAAATGGCCTTCCTACTATCAAAGGTACTTTTCGATCCTCCTCCATATCCATGACTACAAAATCAACTGGGAATATAAAGTTATCCACTTTCACCAATAAATCCTCAATAATACCCTTAGGTCTCTTTACCGATCTATCTGCTAATTGCAGTGTCATTTGAGTTTCCTTGATGTCACCTAAATTCAATTTCCTGTAAATTGAATAGGGCATTAATTTAATACTAGCACCCAAATCACATAATACATGTCCAACAAAATTCCCTCCTAATTCTTATGGTGATGTGAAACTACCAGGATCTTATAGTTTTTTAGGGATTTTGTTCATTAAAATTGCACTACAATTTTTTGATAATTAGATCGTTCCTATACCCTTAAGCTTTTTCTTATTTGAACACAATTTTTTAATAAATTTAGCATATTTAGGCATGTGTAATAAAGTTTTAGTAAATGGTAAATTCATATGCAACTTTTTAAACATATCTAAAAATCTAGTTAATTGCTCATTATGCTTTTCCTTCTTAGCTAAAGATGGGTAAGGTAATTTAGACTCATCAATCATAGTAGAAAGCAAAATTTCTTTACCTTTGCTCTTCTCAATAATAGGTGATTTTCCATTATTTGGTTCAGAAATACTTACCTCCGATGTCGGTTCGATCAATTCTGAAGAGTGCTTACCATTTTCAGCTTCCTCCACCTCTTTTCTACTTCCTAAGGTAATTACCTTGGCTTTTTCCTTTGGATTCCTGTGCACGTTAGATGAAAAAGTGCCATGTGTCCTATTTGAGATAGAGTTGGCAAGTTGCCCTACTTGATTTTCTAGATTTCTAATAGAAGCATCTTGATTTCTCATCCAAATTTCTTGTGAATTCCATTTAGCATTCTGATTAGCCATGAAATTAGTTTGAATATTCATAATATTTGCAAACATTTCCTCTAAATTGGGCTTTCTATCCTGTGTGGGTTGAGGTCTAGCTTGGAAACCTAGGGGTTTGTAATGGTCTCAACACCGGGTCAGCCGTAAACAGTACTTTTCGATGGTGAATAGTCCAAAAGGACACCCAAAAGTCAAAAATATTTTTTGGACCATCGAAAAGTATTGGTCATGGGGAGTCTGAGGTTGAAATTTGAAGTGAAATTGAGGACAAATAGGCCTCAAAAGGTCAAAAATATGAAAAGGTAGCGAGTCAATTTTCTCGATAGAAAAGGTGACTGAATTTTGCGTAAATAATTAAAAATAGTAAAAGAACTCCGAAAATTGCCAGATTTTGCATGCCTATATGAATTTTTGTATAGAATATTTTGGTGATGAGAATGAAATTTTTCAGTGACACTGGCAGTTGTCGAATCGGACCGATAAGTTTAAATTGGACTAATAACGGACTCCGATTGAGCCAAAAATTTATGTACTAGCTATTTTTGATGTGATAAAATTAATGAAATTATTTTTGAAGTAATTTGAAGTGAGGAAGATGGAGATTTATGTTTGGACCCAAAATGGCCTAAAATGGGCTTAAATTTATATTTGGGATAAGCCCATTAATTAAGCCCATAATAAGCCCAAATGAGAGGTATAAATAGAGAAAAAATCTACAGAAATATCGAAATTTAGCCGGTCTCCTCTTCCTCTCCTTAAGTGGCCGAAACCTCCCTTTCTTCTTCTCTCATTGATTTCTTCTTTCCCCACTTCAAATTTCTCATAATTCTCAACATAACAATTAAAGTTCTATCTCCCTAGATCATCCTAGTAGCCTCAATCAAGTGGCTTGAGCAAAAGAAGGCTAGGAATCAAGTGGTTAAAGAAAATAGGGTAAGTTGGAGGTTATGAATTTTAGTGTTTTAAATTAATTCTTTGATGCTTTTCCATAGATTTTGAGGTCTAGATAATGAATATAAGCTTGGATTTTGCATTTGAGAACAAGAAGATAAAGAAATATAAGGTTTTATGGCTGGTTGTATTAGGTGTGGAAGGAGAAAATACTATTTCAAGGGACAAAGACAAAGGGAAGGAAGCCTAGGCACCCTAGAACAAGTCAATTTTGTATATGGCTAATAAATCTAAATATTTCCTATTTTATTGAATTTATTTCCTTTATGTATTTAGGAAAAAATTACTAAGTTGCTTAATTTATGAAATTAACTTAGGAAAAATGGAATTGAGACTTAATTGATGTTATGTATATGATTAGAATAAAGAAAAATAATTTTATGGTAGTGGTAACATGGTGGCCGAAATTTTCTCTAAAGAAATAGTGGCAATTTTTGCATGAAAATAATAATTAGTAGTTTAAATTAATTATACATGTTATATTTAGCTTCCTTGAATTTTTATATGAATTATGGAATTTATTCAAAAATTTTTAAAGCTTATTAATGGTGTATGTATGTAATGAGATTGATGAATTATAGAGATATTGTGTATAATTTGGGTAAATTTGAATAGTAGAAGTTAAATAATGCATAAATAAATTTTTAAGGAATTTATGGACTTAATATGAATAAATGAGAATTATAACATTGAATATGTTTAATAAAAATATTGGATTATAGGGATATAATTGAATAAAATGCTGAAATAATTGAAATAAAAATGAAAAGTGTGCATATAAAATTTTAAGGAGTTTATATGCAATATTAAGGTATTTTTGAAATAAATTGTGTAATATGTATAATTAAAAGTATATAAAATAATGCCCTTAGAAATAATCAGGAAGTAAAACTAGCTCAGAATATAATTGACTGGCCGTAGGGATACCTCTGTACCGCGGTGCAAGTCATGGCGACTTGCTATGCTATGGATTAGATCTCTGATCATCATAACTAATCTGTCTCTGTACTCTGCTCTGTGAGAATTGGCTCTCTGTGGGTCATTTCTCTATCTTTGATGTGGTTCTGTAGGGTCCACGTCCCGTGTATCCGGTTTGGAGTTTTTTGCCGGGTCAAACTAGGGACATAATGAAAGTAAAGTATGGAATTATGATAAAGAAGTGTAAAATGGTAATTAAAAGAGAAAATGGATTAATTTGAAAAGCAAAGAAAGTTTAGGGGCAAAATTGTAATTTTTTCCAATAGAGTAATAGTTAAGTAAATTATTTGAGAATCGCTTAAGTAAAGATAATACAATCAATTAATGGTTAAAAGGTACTATAAGGAAGTTTTATAGTCAACAAGGACTTAAATGAAATTTTGCATAAAAATATTTAACTAAGTGTAAAATTAAGGCTAAGTACCTTAATTAATAGTTTAGATGTTAAAAGAGAAGTATAAAAGACTGAATTTGTAAATCTAATAAGAAAAGGGACTAAATTGAAATAAAGTAAAAGTTTTAATTAAATATGCAAATCAATAAGAAATAAGTCGTTAAAGAATAAAAGTGTATTAACAATTTAAAAATGTTAATTAAAAAGGAAAAATGTTATTTGAAATTCGCTTGACGAATTAATACGGAGAATTTTTGCATAACTGTACTGCTTTAACTAAGCATAGAAAATATTTAGATTGTTAGTCACCACTGGACATGTCAAGTGCTCAGCGTATAGTTTTGACTGTGCGCAGGTACTGAGGAGCGGAAGCAAGAATATTATCTAAAGGATTTCTTCTGATGTATTAGAATTGTGAATCTTTTGGCATATACATATATATATGTGTGTGGATTTTTCCTTTGGATATGTAATTGTTTAACAGAAGTTATATTAGTAGATATATGTATTTTTGGATGGGTATTAGATGGATTGATGACGATAATTATTATTTGTGATTGTTGTACCTCTGAGAGGTTGTGAATATTGTCTATTTCTCAGGGGACTAGTCAATTTATAGCCGTTATATTGCCAAAATTTTATTAAGTGCATAGTAAATTGGACAGTTACAGGTCATCGGCGATTGATAGTTAAGATAATTAATTATATGTAATAAGATGGTAAAATAAGTTGGAAAGAAAAGAAAAAGAAAAAAAATTCCGGCATGTGGGATACCGGAGTAGTGTTAAGCATGTTATGGGTGTTACATTTTGTGGTATCAGACCGTGGTTTAGGCGGTTCTAAGATCGGAGTGGGTGCAATGTTAAATTTTAATAAGTTATATACATGCCAATTGCTATTTTGAGAAATTATTTCGGGAATTAATGTATTCTTGCTCCTTTATGTTTTATAGTTACAAGATGTCTGGAGAGCCGAGTCGTGAGCTCGGAGATAATAGGAGTGAGGCCTCTAGTAATATAGGGCAGCAGGAGGTTTCACCACAGCCGACACCTCCACTTATAATGCCTCCTCCACCACCTCCTCCTCAGCTGGACTTCCTCAATTTGATATCAGATTATATTCAGCAGCGCCTTCAGGCTGCTCAGGCTCAGGCACCACCACCAGTAATACAGGTTCAATAGCCTGCTCCACCTAAAAGAAGGCCTATACTGGAGCAGTTAAAAAGGTTAGGAGCTGAGGATTTTACAGGCGAAGACCCTTTGACGCCAGCAGTTGCAGAGGCATGGCTTTTTAAAATAAAAAGGTTATTTGAAATTACCCACAGTTCTAAAGAGGAGAAGCTTGAAGTTATGATTGCTTTGCTTCAGGGTTTAGCATTTATCTGGTGAGACTCAGAAGACACACACCTGCAGACCGTTTGAACTGGAAATTTTTCATCGATCAGTTCGAGAAAAAGTATATTGGGTGTGAGTATAAGATAGCTATGCAGGATGCCTTCTGGAGGCTGAGGCAGGAAAACCGTACAGTGGCTTAGTATGACAGAGAATTTGAGCACCTGAGCGCTTATTTAGATGAAGGTTTGGCTACAGAAGAAAGGTTATGTCAGCGGTTTGAGAGGGGTCTGTATACTGAGTTGAGGTAGATCATCGGGGCCCAGAAGTACCCAGATTTGAGATCTATGATAGATGCGGCTATCAAATTGGAAACCACTCAAGCTGAGCAAGCATAAAGATAGTCTCAATTTCAGCAGAAGAGGAAGCAGGGACAAAGCAGTGGCAAGTTAGGACAAAAAAAAGTAGAAGGTCAGGGTCTTCCACCAGCGAGCAGAGGTCAGGGTAGTGCCTCCCATGGTAAATCTTCAACCACTACAGCTTCTAGTGCACCCAGAGGTAGTGGTAGGGGGACACCAGTGTTATGTGACCATTGTGGGAAGACACATTCAGGGTAGTGCAGATTGCTGACTGGAGCCTGTTTTAGGTGTGGGTCCCGAGAGCACCGTATTAAAGACTGTCCTTTGCAGCAGACTACTCCAGCCACCTCACCAACATCAGGTACTGGGTCATCACCTTCGCGAGGTCATTGCAGGGGAGCAGCCCCTAATACTTCAGTTTTTAGACCAGCTGGTTAGTCATCCCAAGGACAGAGGCGATTAGGAGGATAGACTTATACTGTCAGGACCCGAGAAGAGGAGGATGCTCCCGATGTGATTGTGGGTAAGTTTATTTTGCTATTTGATGCAGTTTATGCTCTGATTGATCCTGGTTCCACACACTCATACATTAGCACAGAACTGGTACGGGGAAAAGGGATGAAAAAGGCTTACTTGGACAAGGACATCTTGATGAGTAATCCTCTAGGGCATAGTGTGGTAGTGAATAAGGTTTATAGACAGTGTCCTATCGGTGTCCAGGGACATACATTCCTGGCAAACCTTATTGAGTTGCCCTTTCGTGAGTTTGATTTGATTCTGGGGATGGATTGGCCATCCGCCCATCAAGCGATTGTTGATTGCAGAAGAAAGAGAGTCACCCTACAGCTTCAGAATGGTGATGACATCACGGTTATGGGTGTGAGGTCTAACTTTTTATCTGATGTGATTTCTGCTACTGCAGCAAAAAGGTTGATCAGAAAAGGTTGTGCAGCATATTTATGTTATGTAGTTGAGGCGAAGAAAGATAGTTTAAAGATGTCAGATGTATCTACTATCACGGAGTTCCAGGATGTATTCCCCGATGAGCTTCTAGGCTTACCACCTGACAGAGAAGTATAATTTTCTATTGATGTTGCTCCTAGTACTACTTCCATTTTCATTGTTCCTTATAGAATGGCACCTGCAGAGTTAAAGGAATTAAAGATTCAACTTCAGGAGTTGCTTGACAAGGGGTTTATCAGACCTAGTACTTCTCCTTGGGGAGCACCTTTCCTATTTGTAAAGAAAAAAGATGGGACTCTCCAACTGTGCATTGATTATCGATAGCTGAATAAAGTGACTGTAAAGAACAAGTACCCTCTCCCTCGCATTGAAGACTTGTTTGACCAGCTTAACGGAGTGGGTGTTTTCTCCAAAATCAACCTGAGATCGGGTTATTACCAGATGGGGGTTAAGGAAGTGGATGTGCCCAAGACTCCTTTTAGGACCAGGTATGGCTACTTTGAGTTCTTGGTCATGCTATTTGGACTTACAAATGTACTAGCAGCCTTTATGGACCTGATGAACAAAGTTTTTCACCCCTACTTGGATCAGTTTGTAGTGGTCTTCATAAACAACATCCTGGTGTATTCAAAGACACCGGAAGATCATGATAAACACTCGAAGATTGTGCTACAAACTCTAAGAGAGAAACAGTTGTATGATAAATTCAGCAAATTTGCGTTTTGGCTGAATGAAGTATCTTTCTTGGGCCATGTAATTTTTGCAGAGGGCATCAAAGTAGATCCTTCAAAGATTAAGGCAATTCTACAGTGAAAACCACCTAAGAATGTAACTGAAGTCCAGAGTTTTCTGGGTTTGGCTGGATATTATATGAGGTTCATTAAGGGCTTCTCCACCATTGCAGTTCCTTTGACTCGATTACTACAGATAAATATTAAATTTTTATGGACTGACAAATGCTAGGAATGCTTTGAGAAGCTAAAGACTTTGTTAACAGAAGCTCCAATCCTTACTCAACCTGAATCAGGTAAGGATTTTGTGATTTACAGTGATGCTTCTAAGAATGGTTTGGGCTGGTGTCCTGATGCAGGAGGGCAAGGTGATAGCTTATGCCTCCCAGCAACTCAAGATTCATGAGAAAAACTATCCTACTCATGATTTAGAGTTAGCAGCCATTGTTTTCGCATTGAAGATATGGAGGCATTACTTGTATGGAGAGAAATGCTATATTTATTCAGATCACAAGATTTTGAAATATCTGCTTACCCAAAAAGAACTCAATCTGAGACAAAGACGCTGGTTGGAGTTGATTAAAGACTATGATTGCTAGATCGACTACTATCCAGGGAAAGCAAATGTGGTGGCTGATGCACTCAGCAAAAAATTTATGTCAGGTAATGTTAATGCTTTGATATGAACCTATATAAGGCATTGATAAGTGTAAATGATTAATAGTGATCTTTGTAGCTCTTCAAGCAATGAACAACAGTTTAAGCTTGGCACCTGATGGAGCTTTAGTAGGTGACCTTCGAGTTAAACCAGACTTTGCACATATAGTGAAAGCAGCTCAAAAGGAAGATAACCGGCTAATGGCTATTGTAAACAAGCTTCAACACAGTAGTGAAAGTGATTATTCGTTATCTGATGATGGAAGCCTTTGTTATAAAGGAAGAATTTGTGTGCCAACTCAAAAAGATTTGAAGAAAGAGATCCTGACTGAAGCACACCATAGTAGCTATGCTATGCATCCTAGGAGTAACAAGATGTACCAAGATTTGAAAGCCTACTATTGGTGGCTAGGTATGAAGCATGATGTGACTGAATTCATAGGGAAATGCCTGACATGTCAACAGGTAAAAGCAGAGCATCAGGTTCCTTCTGGACTTCTTCAACCACTTGTGATTCCAGAATGGAAATGGGAACAGGTGACTATAGATTTTGTGACTAGCCTACCTGTGACTCAGAGAAAGCATAATGCCATCTGGGTAATTGTTGACCGACTCACTAAATCCGCTCATTTCTTGCTAGTACGGATGGACTATTCCTTGACTAGGCTGGCAGAGATTTATATTAGTGAAGTGGTTAGGTTGCATGGAGTGCCTATATCTATTATCTCTGACAGGGATCCCTGGTTTACGTATCATTTCTAAAAGAGTTTTCAGGATGCTCTGGGTACTATACTTCACCTTAGCACAACTTTTCACCCTCAGACTGATGGCCAGTCCGAGCGAGTGATTCAGATATTAGAGGATATGCTTTGATGTTGTGTTCTTGATTTTGGCACCAATTGGGAAAACCACTTGCCCTTGGCTGAATTTGCATATAACAATAGTTACCAGTCCAGTTTGAAAATGGCACCTTTTAAAGCGTTATATGGCAGGAAGTGTAGAACTCCGATATGTTGGACAGAACTAAACGAAAAGAAGCTTTTGGGCTCATATTTAATCCGTGATTCAGAAGAGAAAGTTCAGATCATCAAAGCCGCTTGAAAGAAGCTATGGACCGTCAGAAATCTTATGCAGATCTGAAGAGAAAGGATATTGAGTTTCAGGTCGGAGACAAAGTTTTTCTGAAAATATCTCCATGGAAGAAAGTTCTGAGGTTTGGCAAGAAGGGCAAGTTGAGCCCCAGTTTTATAGGTCCCGACGAGATATTTCAAAGAGTGGGTCCAGTGGCCTATAGGTTAAAATTGCCATCTGCTTTGGAGAAAATACATAATGTCTTCCATGTATCGATGCTTCGAAAATACAAGTCGGATCCGAGCCATGTGATAGCACAAGAAGAGATACAAGTTCAGGCTAATATGAGCTATGAAGAAAGACCAGTGAAAATTTTGGTTAGAGAAATCCGGCAACTCAGGAACAAACAGATACCATTGGTGAAGGTCTTGTGGCATCACCATAATGTAGAGTAAGCTACATGGGAACCTGAGTCAACCATGAGACAATAGTACCCCTTACTCTTCAGTTCAGGTAAATTTCGAGGATGAAATTTATTTTAAGTAGGGGAGAATTGTAATGGTCTCAACACCGGATCAGCCGTGAACAGTATTTCCCGATGGTGAATAGTCCGAAAGGACACCCGAAAGTCAAAAATATTTTATTGGATCATAGGAAAGTATTGGTCATGGGGAGTCCGGGGTTAAAATTTAAAGTTAAATTGAGGTCAAATAGGTTTTCAAATGTCAAAAATACGAAAAAGGTATCGAGTCAATTTCCTCGATAGGGAAGATGATTTGATTTTGCGTAAATAATTAAAAATAGTAAACAAACTCCGAAAATTGCCAGATTTTGCATGCCTATATGAATTTTTGTATAGAATATTTTTGTGATGAGAATGGAATTTTTCGGTGACACCGACAGTTATCGAATCGGATCGATAACGGACTCCGATTGAGCCAAAAATTTGTGTACTAGCTATTTTTTATGTGATAAAATTAATGGAGTTATTTTTGAAGTAATTTGAAGTGAGGAAGATAGAGATTTTGGTTTGGGCCCAAAATGGGCTTAAATTTATATTTGGGCTAAGCCCATTAATTAAGCCCATAATTAAGCCTAAATGAGAGGTATAAATAGAGGAAAAATCTGCAAAAATCTCCAGATTCAGCTGGTCTCCTTTTCCTCTCCTTAAGTGGCCGAAACCTCCCTTTCTTCTTCTCTCCTTGATTTCTTCTTTCCCCACTTCAAATTTCTCATAATTCTCAATATAACAATTAAAGTTCTATCTCCCTAGATCATCCTAGTAGCCTCAATTAAGTGGCTTGAGCAAAAGAAGGCCAGGAATCAAGTGGTTAAAAAAAATAGAATAAGTTGGTGGTTATGAATTTTAGTGTTTTAAATTAATTCTTTGATGTTTTTCCATAGATTTTGAGGTCTAGATAATGAATATAAGCTTGGATTTTGCATTTGAGAATAAGAAGATAAAGAAATCTAAGGTTTTATGGTTGGTTGTATTAGGTGTGGAAGGAAAAAATACTATTTCAAGGGACAAAGGCAAAGGGAAGGAAGCCTATGCACCCTAGAACAAGTCAATGTGGTATGTGGCTAATAAATCTAAATATTTCCTATTTTATTAAATTTATTTCCTTTATGTATTTAGGAAAAAAATTACTAAGTTTCTTAATTTATGAAATTAACTTAGAAAAAATGGAATTGAGACTTAATTGATGTTATGTATATGATTAGAATAAAGAAAAATAATTTTTATGGTGATGGTAACATGGTGGCCGAAATTTCCTCTAAAGAAATAGTGGCAATTTTTGCATGAAAATAATAATTAATAGTTTAAATTAATTATACATGTTATATTTAGCTTCCTTGAATTTTTATATGAATTATGGAATTTATTCAAAATTTTTTAAAGCTTATTAATGGTGTATGTACGTAATGAGATTGATGAATTATAGAGATATTGTGTATAATTTGGGTAAATTTGAATAGTAGATGTTAAATAATGCATAAATAAATTTTTAAGGAATTTATGGACTTAATATTAATAAATGAGAATTATAACATTGAATATGTTTAATGAAAAATATTGGATTATAGGGATATAATTGAATAAAATGCTGAAATAATTGAAATAAAAATGAAAATTGTGCATATAAAATTTTAAGGAGTTTATATGCAATATTAAGGTATTTTTGAAATAACTTGTGTAATATGTATAAGTAAAAGTATATACAGTAATGCCCTTAGATATAATCAGGCAGTAAAACTAGCTCAGGATATAATTGGCTGGCCATAGGGACACCTCTGTACCGCTGTGCAAGTCATGGCAACTTGCTATGCTATGGATTGGATCTCTGATCATTATAGCTACTCTGTCTTTATACTCTGCTCTGTGAGAATTGACTCTCTAGGGGTCATTTCTATATCTCTGATGTGGTCCTGTGGGGTCCACGTCCCGTGTTTTCGGTTTGGAGTTTTCTGTCGGGTCAAACTAGGGGCATAATAAAAGTAAAGTATGGAATTATGATAAAGAAGTGTAAAATGGTAATTAAAAGAGAAAAAGGATTAATTTGAAAAGAAAAGAAAGTTAAGGGAAAAATCGTAATTTTTCCCAAAAGAGTTAAAGTTAAGTAAATTAATTGAGAATCGCTTAAGTAAAGATAATACAGTCAATTAATGGTTAAAAGGTACTATAAGGAACTTTTATAGTCAACAAGGACTTAAATAAAATTTTGCATAAAAATGTTTAACTAAGTGTAAAATTAAGGTTAAGTACCTTAATTAATAGTTTAGATGTTAAAAGAGAAGTATAAAAGACTGAATTTGTAAATCTAATAAGAAAAGGGACTAAATTGAAATAAAGTAAAAGTTTGAATTAAAATGCAAATCAATAATAAATAAGTCCTTAAAGAATAAAATGTATTGGCAATTTAAAAATGTTAATTAAAAAGGAAAATGTTATTTGAAATTCACTTGACGAATTAATATGGAGAATTTTTGCATAACTGTACTACTTTAACTAAGCATAGAAAATATTTAGATTGTTAGTCACCACTGGGCATGTCTAGTGCTCAGCGCATAGTTTTGACTGTGCGCAGGTACTCAGGAGCGGGAACAAGAATATTCTCTAAAGGATTTCTTCTGATGTATTAGAATTGTGAATCTTTTGGCATGTACATATATATATATATATGTGTGTGTGGATTTTTTCTTTGGATATGTAAATGTTTAACAGAAGTTATATTAGTAGATATATGTATTTTTTGATGGATATGAGATGGATTGATGACGATAATTATTATTTGTGATTGTTGTACCTCTGAGAGGCTGTGGATATTGTCTGTTTTTTAGGGGGCTAGTCAATTTATAGCCGTTATATTGCCAAAATTTTATTAAGTGTATAGTAAATTGGACAGTTACAGGTCATCAGCGATTGATAATTAAGATAATTAATTATATGTAATAAGATGGTAAAATAAGCTGGAAAAGAAGAAAAAGAAAAAAAATTTCCGGCATGCGGGGTATCGGAACGGTGTTAAGCATGTTATGGGTGTTACAGGGTTGATATGCAGATGCTTGGTTAGATGGGTGACCATTGCTAAGGGAGATTATATTATGATTAAATGGAGCCCTAGGTTGATTAGTAGATGAATATGCATTATTTCCTTCTCTCCATGAAAAATTAGGTTGATTTCTCCACTCAGGATTATATGTGTTACTATAAGGATTCAATACATTTACTTCCTCTACTAATGTTCCTACATTCTCCTCATTCTCAGCTGCTACATGTGATCCGGTATAAGATAAAGATGACATATTTTTAAATTGTAAACCACTTACCTACTTCGTCAATGCATCTAAATGTGTCCTTAACATGGTTACCTCATCCACACTGTGTATAACTTGCTTTTTCTATGTAGTCCTTACACTTGCCCACTGAGCATTATTGGTGGCCATCTCATCCAATAGTAGAAAAGCTTCTTCAGGGATCTTGTTCATGAAACTTCCATTTGAAGCTGCATCTAGAAGAGATCTTGTAGATTGATTCACACCTACATAAGAAATAGACATTAGTTGATGAATAACAATTTCATGGTGTGGTTAACTTTTTAGGAGTCTCCTAAATCTTTCCCAAGCTTCATGGAATGGTTTTTATATAATTAATGGAAATTATGAATGCTATTCCTAATACTAGCAGTTTTGGTAAGAGGGAAGAAATGACATAAGAATTTTTCCTGCATTTGTTGCCATGACTGAATTGATTGGCTTGGTAGCATTTATAACTAGTCCATTACCTTACCAATAAGAGGAAATGGGAATATCTTAAGTCTAATGGCATCCATAGACATATTGGGTATTTGAACTGTATCACTAATTTCTAAGAAGATGTCTAAGTGCTGAGCTGGGTCCTCTATTTCTGATCCAGAGAACTAATTCTTTTGGACCATGGTTATGGTGGCTGGTTTTATCTCAAAATGTTGGTTGTGAGGTATCCTGATAGTTCTATGATCCTCGTTCCACCTAGGTATGGCATAATCTCTGATGGTTCTAAGCCTAAACCCATCCCTTTGAGCTTGGTTAATCTGCCTTCTATCCTAGGGTGTAGATCCTCCATTGGTGGGTTATGGAGAGGATGGTTATTAAGGTTGTTAAGGTTATTCTGTTCTTGCTCCTCAAAATTCATTTCTCTTTGCCTTAACCTCATAATCTTATGGAATGTCCCCAATTTCAGGGTCAAAAGGCAAAATTGGCTTGCCTCTTATCATAAACTATTAACACTTACAAAGAATAATAAAATTAAATTAATAAAGAATGAAGAAGAAGAAAGAAGAAAGACACACAAAATTCACTTTCAAATCTAAAAACAAACGCCAATTTTTTCCCCGGTGATGGCGTAAAAAACTTGACTGGTGTCTAGCAAGTGTACTAGATCGGCTAGTAATATAAGAAAATATAGATTAAGACCCTGAATATCGTACCTAAGGGAAACTGTGATGAATGCAACTTGTTTCAAATTTTAAGGTGAATAACGTGTGCAAAGAATAAAAGAAATCCTAAGTTTGTGATGGTGATGAAAGATTCAATAAATAAAACTTAAACAAATTAAACAAAACAATCAATTAAAGTTGGTAAAATTCAATACTAAAGGCAACTTCTGCTAAAGGACTATCCACCTTAACCGTATATTGTAATGACTTAATAAAAAGGGAACACAAGTGATTATGAAGAAAACAGATAAATAAGGCAAGATAACTTACATCAAAATTATCATTCATAAGCATTAAACTTTCCTTTTAAGAATAATTCAACACTTAGCAAAAAGATATGATTTTATCTCTTAGATGTCTATTAAATTCTTTTGCAAGTAAATTTATCTTTCATCTATTATTGGTTTCAACCTTTCTTAATCTCAATCTATTAAGACCAACACACCACTATTCCTTAACTCAGGACATAATCATGCATTGAGACCAATAAATTAACCTAAGAGCATGCAAACCAATAATCATGTTTAAACCAATTGTCAACTATTAATTCAAATAAGTTAACAATTAAATTATAGATGATCAAAGATAAGAATTTGCATAAAATCAAGAAATAATCAACTTGTTTCACATTAAGCACAAATTAGGTCATTACAATACACGAGTAATGATTCAAGTATCCATTAGCAAAAGTTAAAGGAAATTACTCGCACTTTATATTAAAAGCTAAAACAAAATAGAATAAAGTTGATACAAAATTAAACCTAAGCCAAGTGATTCATGGCTGCTTCCCTTGAGTGAAAGCCATAATTCCCTTAAATTCCACTTTTTCCTCTAACTTCCTCTTTTTTTTGCACTTTAAGCCCTTTTTTCTTCAATTTGGTCCTGAAAAACACCAAAATTAATAATTAGCCTTAAAAACACATAAATTAAATAATTAAACCAAAAACCAACTAATTAAACTAAATTGATTCACATTAAAACCTTAAACTATACTAAAAACATAGTATAATTCACACTTATCAAAAATCTATTATCCACCTTTTGGTTAGAATTGCCAAAATGGGAGTGTTGAAAAGCAACACTAAATCTACAATGGTATTGAGAAGTGGACATAGTGTACATCGTCTATGGTTTCATCAATGAATTTATAAGTTGCCTGAGGATTTGATAAAGTTGGTCAAAGAAATAATTCCTAAAACGTAAAAGATCTTGAGGATCTAAATTTGCAGTAGAGTCGACATAGGTGTTAGTTTTAGTTAGCATTTATTTTCTTATAATGAGATGTGTGTTTTATATTATTTTTGATACGAGTGTCTTATTTTTTGGATTATTGGATATTTATTAATTGAATAAATGAGTTTATTCATTGGCTTTTAACTTTATAATAAATGTGTTTTATTTGATTTTTGATTACCTTGCAATATTTTATGAGTAAAATGATAGCATTTTTTATTAAGTATAGAGTTAATAAACCAAAACCAATAAAATTCCCCTCTTAAGTTTAAGAACTTAATATCCGATAATCCACATTTACTATGCATAAAATTTTAACTTGTAAGATTAGACATTAAGACATAAAGGGTAATTGGATACTATAAGTAGCCTTTTCGAATTTGGCCTTAATCGAAAACATTATTAGGTTAGTTATTTTGGATGCATAGTAAATTACATGCATTGCCTAATCTCCTTTAATAATGTGCAACTTTGTTCCATTATTGATCAGAGGATCCTAACTGTTACTGCTTCCAATCTATTATCGTCGGACTTAATAAAGACATGAAACTGAATGGTGACAATAATGAAATCTGGGGTATAAAGATCTAATATGTGTTGAAGAGTAAGAGGCTTTAGAGCCATTAAGTTCAGTTACAGCTGAACTTGAGGATGGCACATCGGCCTAGTATAGGCAGGACTAAGATGCCTATGTAGCATGAAAAAAGAAGAATTCCATTGCTCGTATCATCTTGCTAATTGTAATAGATGATGACACCACTAAGAAGTTCTGTAAGTATCAAAATAAAATTGATCTATAAATCACTTTGTTGGGGAAGTTTAGAGGTGTGTCTTGAACTAACCTCTGATCTTGAAGATCAAGTTTGATACTTATCAAAAAAGGTTTGATAATTTGATACAAAAACATCTAAGAAAAATGGTAAACATGATATGGAGCTTAGTAAAACTAGTCATAAGTTAAACTATAAGCAGCAGGTCCAAGCTGTTATTTATTCCTTACTTAAAAGTTGAAAGCATATGAAGATGCAACTAACTTATATGGATAGTACTAAGACATTTGAGGATGTCGTGTATCATTTGAAGCTTGAAAAGGACTGTCCGATAGTGTTTAAGGCCAATGTTGAAGTGCATATGGCACAGTCCCATTTTGGTTGAATGAGTTCTAACCAGAACAAGAAAAGAAGCTTCAGAAATCAGGATAAGCAGAAGGCTCGTGAGCCTAAAAAGCAAAACATGAAATAAGAAAATAAAAGGTTTAAAGGCAAGAAGAAAGTGAACATTTCAAAATGTGAAATGTTTCAATTGCTAACAAAAAGGACACTATGCAGAGATTGCACTATGCCCTAACAGGTACACTATACTGACTCAAGAGTGAGTGAAATTTATGTATCTATTTATGTGTTTCTAACTGAACTTCATCCTTTACAAGTGGTGGATTCAGAAGCAATAGACTAGGTGGATTCAGAAGCAATAGACCATGTGATAAAAGATTGAGATGCCTTTAATGAATTTTGACGAATACCCAATGGAGCTAAATGGATTTATGTGGAAAACAATGCTAGAGTTGTATTTCAAGGGATTGGCATGTGTAGATTATTCTTGCATGAAAGCCAAACCCTACTCCTACATAATGTATTTTGTGCTCTGAATATTCGTAGAAATTTACTTTATGTTCTTACTTTAATGAAACTTGGTTTTGGTTTACATTTTAAGGATAATGGCGTACACTTATGTTTGGATGACGTTTACTATGGTTTTGGTTTATTTGAATGATTTCATTGTTATGGATATTGATTTTGACTATATGATTAAATCTAGTTTTTCTTTAATTCTATCTTTTTCATATAATTATGAGAATAATGTGAAATTATGGCATGCTGGATTAAACCACATCGAGTAAGACTAAATAAGTCAATTTAGCTAAAGTAGATTTGTTAGGTGATTTAAATAAAGTTGAATCGCCTACTTGTGAGCATTGCCTAAAAGAAAAACTAGTTAGAAAACTATTTGAAAAAGCAATTAGAGCTGATTTTTCATTGCAATTAATTCATTCTGACATGTGTGGTCCAATGAATGTGAGGGCATGGTATAGAGCCTACTACTTTATCATATTTATAGATGACTATAGTAGGTATGGTCATGTGTATTTGATTTCTCACAAGTATGAGGCATTGAGTTGCTTTAAGACTTATATCAACTTAGTTGTAAATCAATTAGACAAAAAATTAAAGCTTTAAAAACTGGCCGAGGTCAAGAATATCTTTTAGATGAATTTAAAGTTTTATGTGATGAAAGGGGATTGAACATCAGTTATCCATTCTTAGAACTTCACAACAAAATGATGTTATAGAAAGAAGAAATAAGACTTTACTAGACATGGTAAGATCTATGATGCTTGAGGTAAATTTGCTAATCTCTTATTAGGGAAATGCTCTATTAACTACCACATATATTTTAAATTGTGTGCCATCCAAATCTGTCACATTCATTCTTTATGAGTTTTGAACTGGTCGACAACTTGACCTAAACCATTTATGACTTTGGATTATACTGCTTACACCCATAATACCTTAAGTAAATTTGTTAAATTAAGAGCAAGAGGTAAAAAAAGTATTATTATGAGATAATCTAAAGTATCAAAAGGATACGTTTTAATGGGTGAATAAGAAAATAACACAGTGATAAATTTTGAATCATGAGACGTCATATTCTTCCAAAGTTTGGCAAAGTGAATCAAGACTTCACTTTTTATGAAACACATAAAGAGAAACCATCAGGATCAGTCCATTCGAATGGGAGGGAATTAGAGAAAGAAAGTCAAGGTCTTCTTCCTCCAAATAATCTGGATGTTCGAGATCCTTAGCCTAATAGGAGTATTCCTAACTCTATTTGGAGTATGGAACTCAATCCCAATGGGAGTATAGAGCTTCATCTTAGTGGGAGCATTTCGAATTACGATGAATATATGAGACATATTTATCAAGAGTCGGAACTGTAAAAATCTAAAAGGATAAGTATTCTATGTTAATGCTTCAAGATTGAAAGCTAGAATGGATGAAAAAGAGCCTAAAAATGTCTAAGAGGCTTTATCTTGCCCAACTAAGGAAAAATGAATTAAAGCAATAGAAGAAAAAATGGTACTATGAGATCAAACCATGTTTAGGAAATTATTGATCTGTTGTAAGCAAGCAAACTAATTGGGAATAAGTGGATTCTTAAAGTGGAATGAAAGGCTGATGAAAGTATTAAAAGATACAAGGCTTGACTAGTTGCTAAGGGGTTCACATAATAGGAAGGAATTAAGCATAAGAAAACTTTATCATATGTTGTTAGATTTATATCCATAAGGTTGATTCTTGCCATAGTGGCAAGTTTGGACCCAGAGCTATATCAAATGGATGTGAAGACTGCTTTTCTCAATGGAAGATTAGCTGAAGAAGTCTATATGAAACAACCTATAGGTTTCATAAAAAAAAGTAGCAAACATAAGTTTTGCCGATTGATTAGATCAATATATGGCTTTAAACAATCTTCAAGACTATGGTATTTGAGATTTCATAATGCAATCATGTCGATTGAGTTTAGCATGATTGATGAAGACTATTATATTTACTATAAAACTCGAAAAGGAAATTTTTCATTTTGGCATTATATGCAGATGACATACTTATAGCTGGAAATGACAAAAGGTATGTAACTAAAATCAAAGATTGGTTATCGTCCAACTTTGAGATGAAAGATATGGGTCAAGCATATTATATCCTTAAAGTTAAGATTTCAAGTGATTATTTAAGAAGGTTGTTGTCTCTTTCACAAGAGACATATATCAAAAAAAGTCCTTGAATGATTTAATATGAAAAAGTGCAAACCCATAGACAAATCTATTGCCAAGAATTATTTTTTTTAGCAAAATTATATGTCTTGATACGCTAAGAGAAGTGGAATATATGAGGAACGTTCCCTATACCAATGTCGTGGGTATTCTTATGTATGTAATATTGTGTACAAGGCCTGATATATGCTATGTAGTAGGGATGGTGAGTAGATATCAGTCTAACCCAGATAAAACACATTGAAAAGTAGTTAAGAGGGTACTTTGATACCTTAAAGGTACTACAGAATATTCTCTTTATTATAAAGGCAAGGATATGCAATTAAAAAGATATATAGATGCTAATTAGAGAGGTGATATAGATGAGAGAAAATCCACCACATGTTACATATTCTTACTTGGCA
This sequence comes from Excoecaria agallocha, assembly GCA_037975025.1. Lineage (NCBI taxonomy): Eukaryota > Viridiplantae > Streptophyta > Magnoliopsida > Malpighiales > Euphorbiaceae > Excoecaria > Excoecaria agallocha. Next base: position 53,503,998 of record CM075806.1, on the reverse strand, counting down.
AGGGTGCTACCTTGTGGAGTAGCAAGAAACAAACTTATGTAGCCCTATCAATAATGGAAGCCGAACTTATCACTTCCTCGACTATAGTACAAGAGGCAGTTTGACTAAAATGGCTTATGGATCATTTGAGAGTAACCATCTTGGAGGAACTGATAACAATCTATAGTGACAATCAGGCATCGATAGCTTATGTCAAAGATCCAAAATTTTATAGTAAGACTAAACATATCGACATTAAGTATCAATACACAAGAGATATTATTGTACAAGGAGAAATGAACTTACAATACATTTCTATACAAGATATGATTATAGATCCATTATTAAAACCTATAACAAAAGATATCTTTGAAAGACATTAGATTTCAAGGCTTATGTAGAATTCTATTAGTACTGTTAACTTTATGTAATCCCTTAACATTATTATTTATGAATAATAATAATAGAGTTCATTATTAGCAATACATGCGTGTGAATATTTAATGTGTGAATATTTATTGTTATTAATTATGAGATTGAGTATGCCGGACAGAGAAGTAGCCAATTCATATAAGTGTTTACCGTAGTTTTTCCAATGAGTTGACAAAGACTAAGATGAGACAATTTTTGAACATATGGCAAAACTCGAAAGCTTATATAAAATAAAAGTGCCATTTTGCAGAGATTACAAGATTTCTTATTAAGGTGCAAGATAAAGACATATATGAGGTTGTATACTTTGGATTGAGATTCAAAATTAGATTAAGTGTAATCCCATGATAAGTTAAATATAAGTATCATATTTTGTCCTAAAAGCCAATAATAGTCTTTATGAAAGTAGACATATGTTTAATACTATGTGTGCTTAAGTAAACCAATGAATGAAAATTTAATATAACTGATCTCAACTTTTCCTAGTGTGAGATCCTATTGAATTTTAACCCTTAGGATCCTTAACTTATCATTAAAGTATGGTTTAATGTGGCTAGATTAGTTACTCTCCAAGAGGCCATGAAAAAAATTTGGCCTAATAGATCTAACTAGAAAAGTGAGTTAAATCATGATGGATGGCATATAGTAAGAGGGAAAGATAACCTTTTTCACATTTAATTGATTCGTGGTTCACCAGTATGCGTATTATAGTTTCTATGAGTAGAGACATAATAGTTAACATGAAAATTGTTTTATGAGATCATGAGTTAAAATAGTGAATGTTACAATGCAATCTAGAGTTAGGCATACGTGGATAAGAGGATATTATTTTTTCTAGATGTTATACATTTTTAACTAGTATATAGCAATAGTGCTCTCGTGGTATGCTAGTCGCACGATCTATCTACTTGTATAACTTGAGATTATGACTGGATATCGTTTCGTCATGTGCGAGTAAAAGATAATAAAGTTCGGATATGCCTATAACTCTATAATGGATGAGTTCTAATCAAATAAAAATACAACTATCTTTATCTGATAATAATTTTCTAATTTTATCTCAGAAAGAGTGTAAGTTATACTAGAATTATGACTCTAGTATACTTCTATATAAAGGGAATCAAAAATCAGTTTTGCAGTTACACACACAGTTACTAATTGTTTACTTGAATTCCATAATCTCTCCCTGAAAAGAATTAGGTATTCTTTTTCTTCTTCTCAAAAACTCGCTATTTTCAAGGGATATTTAGACCATAGAATTATTGCTCTTATTCCTCATTCGTTGCTTGTGGATAAAAGTCTATCCAATGATACAAAATAAAATTCTTTGCTTCCACTACTTTCGTTTTCAAAGATTTTTGCATTATAAGAGATAAATATGTTTTTTCTCTTATTTGATTGATATAATTAGTTATATCTAATTTATTATGCATGAAATCTTTTACAAAATATACCAAGTGCTCACATATTGGATTCATATAAAACCCCTTTGAATTTTTCTATTTTCTAAAAGATACATATTTTATGGATATTTATAAAGTTTATGTTTCAGATTAACAAATATTATACAAAACAAATGTACTTTATTCGTGTTATTGTTATCCAATAAGAATATCATGTGGCCAAAAATTAAAAGTAAACAAATTTAATATAAATTTTTTTAATTTAGAAATTCAATAAAAAATGTGAAATCAATTTAAAATAACTGCAAGAAATATCAAAATATACAAAATAAAAAAAAAATTAACTCATTATCTTTTACTTCTCTTAAATTATTATATAATTTTTCAATTTATTTATGTTTTAGTGGGTATTACGGTCATTTTAAATATACAAAAATAATAAGTTGAACTTTTTTTCAACTTTTTATATTTTGGTGGATATTATAGTAATTTTAAGTTGATCTCATATGATATTAACTAATGTGAATGATATAAAAAATATAAAAATTTAAGATTAACTTTTCAAAATATAAAAACCTAATATAAAAAAATATCAAAATTCAAGACCAAAAACTGCATTTTTCCCATTAAGATTGAACCACACATACAATTAAAGGGGGAGAGAGATCGGTGACTCTGGGCGTAATTGTCATATGACCAAAAAAACAAGTGTAGTGGAATGCATACCTTTAATGGTGCGCTTCAAATTATCAAAATCGGTCCCAAAATGGAAGAAAAGGAAAGACAAGAATTCATTTCCCATGGATGCCATTCTCATTCAAAATCCGAAAATGACACCATTTCTTTTTTTAGTGGAGAACTAATTGGCATCTTCCCCCTTCGCAATGTTGCATGTTTTCATTGGTTCAAATTCATATTAATATCACATGAGAAACTGTTCAGTGTACAGTACGCAACGATAATGATTATTTGATAAAATAATTTAATACATATTAACTGTTTTAATCATTCCATTGGACGGTGTATGCTGAATTAAGTCTCCTATCACATAAACTAACAAATATTTTCTAAAATCCAGAATTTATTACTAAGTCAACCAATAAAATCCTCCTCTCTTATTCTCTCTATATAAGCTGTCCATTGCAAAGCTGCTTTCACCAACATTCATCTCTCCCATATATCCACACTCATACGAAAAATCCCAAGTCCTTATTTTAATTGCTTACACTCGTAGCAAACTTTGCTGGTTAAGAATGAAGCCGCAAGATATAGCACAAACGAGAGAAGTTGATGAAGATAGATGGGTTTGTGATTCTTCTGTTGATCATAAAGGAAGGATTCCTCTCCGAGCTCGCACCGGTGTTTGGAAAGCTTCTCTTTTCATCATTGGTAAGGAATAATAATATGAATATTCATATCATTCTCATCAGAAGTATTACATTTTTTACAAATTTAATATGTACATATACATTATTATTTTAAAATGTCACATAATAATCATTATTTCCAAGCAATATATTGACTTGTATAGGAGATTAATTACTTATTATTGTGGACATAGTCGTTCCAGATTTTGTAAATTGTCCATAAATGTATGCCATCTTTGGCATAATTAATTATATTATGAACAAGGAACATGCATTTATTTTGTGCAAGTTGTACACAAGGGACTGGCAAGAATTTTGGATGGGTCGAGTTAAAATTTTAATAATAAGTTTTATTTTATTTTAATGGGATCAACAATATTAATTTGTAATGGTGTCCAACTGAAATAAAAATAAAAAATACACATTTTTATTTTTTGCATTTAAGGGGAGTCAATTAACTTCACTCTCTTCCGCCTAGTTTCGTGCCTGGTTGTGGATACATACATGTATCAGAAAACGAGCCAAAGCTTCTTAAATTAATGGCTCACTTAGTTGTCCTTATTATTGATTATGCAGCAATTGAATTCAGTGAGAGACTGAGTTATTTTGGAATAGCAACAAGCTTAATCATTTACCTGACAAGAGTGATTCATCAAGACATAAAGACAGCTGCTAAGAGCGTAAACTACTGGTCTGGTGTCACTACTTTGATGCCTTTACTTGGAGGATTTGTTGCTGATTCTTACTTGGGCCGATTCTCAACTGTTTTTGCTTCATCTGTTATCTACCTTCTGGTGATAATCAACTCTTCGTAATTTCTTTTTTTGCCAAAATAATAAATTAATTAATTATGTTTATTTATACAAAACAAAACAGGGCTTGCTTCTTTTGACAATGACACAGTTTGTTCCAAGTCTGAAGCCTAGTGAAGAAACGAACAAGAACCATGAAGTTGTTTTCTTCCTTGCTATCTACCTAATCTCCATTGGAACTGGAGGGCACAAGCCATCCTTGGAGAGCTTTGGAGCTGATCAATTCGAGGATGACCATTCTGAAGAAAGAAAGAAAAAGATGTCATTTTTCAACTGGTGGAATTTGGGACTTTGCTGTGGACTTCTTCTCGGTGTTACAGTGATTGTTTATGTTCAAGATCATGTCAACTGGATTGCTGCTGATATTATTCTCACTTTAGTTATGGCTTTATCATTAGCTATCTTTATTATTGGAAGGCCATTTTACCGATATCGCTCGCCCTCGGGAAGCCCCTTGACGCCAATGTTGCAAGTTCTTGTTTCTGCCATAAGAAAAAGACACCTTCCCTATCCTTCTAATCCTGCTCAATTATTTCATTTTTCCAAGTCTCGGGTGGACTCAGGCAGACATCTTTGCCATACAAAGAAGCTTAGGTAGAGTATTTAATCTCGTTTTTTGTTGCATAAAACCTTTCCAATGATAGTTAAATATTCATTTTCATTAAATTACAGGTTTCTTGACAGAGCAGCAATCCTAGAAAACACAGAAAGTTCAACTGGTAAACACAGTCCATGGAGACTTGCAACTGTAACCCAGGTAGAGGAGATGAAGCTTATTATTAACATGATCCCAATATGGGTATCCACTATACCATTTGGAATTTGCGCAGCACAAGCTTCCACATTTTTCATTAAGCAAGGAACCATGCTGAATAGAAACATCGGTAATAAATTTGTGATTCCTCCAGCCTCAAGTTTTGCACTTTCTGCCTTTGGAATGATAATATCCGTCATCATCTATGAGAAAATCCTTGTGCCAGTGCTAAGAAAGGTCACTGGAAATGAACGTGGCATTAAAATTCTTCAAAGAATCGGCATTGGAATGGTGTTCTCAATCCTCACAATGATAGTTTCAGCTCTGGTTGAAAGGAAGAGACTAAGTTCTATTGAGAAGGAAGGAGTAAAAGGCTCGCTGTCAATGGGTATATTTTGGTTGGCTCCACAATTTATTATAATCGGAATGGCAGATGGATTCTCACTCGTCGGACTTCAAGAATATTTCTATGACCAAGTTCCTGATTCCATGAGAAGTCTAGGAATTGCCTTTTACCTCAGTGTGATTGGAGCTGCAAATTTCGTTAGTAGTGTGTTGATTACAGTTGTGGATCATGTTACAAAGAAATATGGGAGGAGTTGGTTTGATAATGACTTGGACAGTAGCCGATTAGACAATTTTTATTGGCTTCTAGCAGCCATAACCACAGTTAACATGTTTGTCTATGTGTTGTTGGCTCGCCAATACTCGTACAAGAATGTGCAAGGCAGTACTGTGGTTGTGGCTGATTGCTTCCAAGATAACGATAATAATATCCATGTTGATTCTATGGCTTGACATGAAACTTTAATTTTTTAGTCCTAGTGACTTTAACATCTCTTGTTATTATGTGGTAGCTACTTAAGTAGCAGGTGGTTGTATTATGGACAAACTTTACGTTGAATGAAGAGTTTTCAATCTTCATATACAAGGTGTATCTAATTATAAATTAGTTGGTGTTTACATTATATTACATATAATATAATATAGTTGTTGTTAGGAATATAGTCGATATGTCCTAAATCTAATCTCACATATAATAATTTCAGCACATTTTAATTAATATTATTCTCTTAATATATGGTATTTGCAACTCTTTTATCATAGTAATAATTGATTAATATGATAAATTTCTTGATTAAATTTTGAGACTTAACGTTTCCATAGAGATCATGATAATGAGAGTCAAGTCATCCCTTCCAATTTAATCCAAATATGTTCTTGATCATAGGATCATTAAAATATGACATTAATGATCCGGTTATATCAATATGTGTGTGTGTGGCGCTCTCTATTGGATAAATTAGTTGATCTTATTAATTAAGTCACATATATAGACGTGACTATTGGAGATATATAGATAATGCATACAGAGATATGATCATTGAACCAACTGATTGGAGAAGTCATAATCGTTAATTTTACAGTAATAAGTCAACATGATATTTTCTTAAAAATTTGTTGTAAATTTTTCCTTAAACCTAGGATCAATATGCTAATTAACAAGTTATTTATCATATTTTGATACGTGCACCTTTGCCTTGGAATGATAGTTGGAAGAATATTGGGAATGATTAAATGCTTGTAAAATCAATTATTGATTTAAATGGAACCTGTCAGCTTTTGATAATGAGTTTTAAACCCTACATTGTCTTTAATTATAAACGAATGAATTATTATCCTGGACAGGGCAATTGAGTGAAAGAAGAAAAAATATTTTCTTAAGTCATTTATTGGTTTATTGTAATTGATATGAAAATATAGTTGGTTATCTATTGGCATTTGACAGCTAAATTATACTATTTTGCATTGAAGAATTGTACATGTTTGAAACAATAGTAATTGGTATATTTCATTAAATGAATAAGAGTATTTACACATGGTGTATTCTTATAAAATTACAACCCCATATATAGTTATATAATCCTATCACACCTGTAATGGCCGGAAATTTCAATTTTTGTGAATAGTATTTTTCGGCCCGTAAATAATATCGTTAGAGTGATATCGGGTGTAATTATACCAGTATTAATGTATTGAATCCCATAAAAACTATGGAGTTAAACATGTTTGGGTGAGAGAAATACTAGGATGGGTGCCCTTCTGGAAAGTTTCCAACTTGCATCATATATGTGTTATACTATTGGAAAATACGGATTAAACCGAGTTCAGTTGTATAATTTGAAGTGAAATTGAGATCGGATAAACTTTCCAAATAGACAATAAAAAATTTTATTGGACTGTAACAAGGTTGACCACAAGTTTGATTGAGTCCAAAAATATTCCACAGAGCTCAAAAATTATTCTAATCACATATACGTATTAGAAATAGCCTAAATGAATTTCTAGAAGTAAAAAATAATTTTTCTAACCACTTTGAATTTTTTACTTTCGAACTTGTAAAATTGGTCTTTGGGCTTAAAAAATAATGTTAGAGATCTATGAAAAATTATTTGAATACACGGATTCACTATAAATATTATAGAGGATTATTTGATGGTGAAAAATCAATTTTAAGATGATTTTGAAAATCAAGTTTTCAAATCGATCAAAAAATATTTTGGTAGCTTGAAACCTATTGAAATAAACTCCGATTAACCCAAAATTTTAAACACATATTAATTAAAATATTTAAAAAAATTTTAAATAATTTTGGTGAAAAAATAAAATAAGGATGGATGAACCAATGAGAAATTGACAAGCGGCACAACTATATCTATATAAAGTGGTTTGATTTATCCACCCTTTTAAACCACTGATTTTGGGGCTAATTTTTGGGCAGAATATTCACCCAAAACTCAAAAAATTCTAGACAAAAATCAGACTAAAAATCAGCTATCCCTCTCCTCCAAAAATATAACCCAAAAATTAGTGAAATTCAACCATTTTTACCATATTTTTTCATGCTTTATCAATTGGAACCATTCTTATCATCTTTTAGCAGCCACAAAATCAAGGAAAATTCAAATTTGAAATAGAGAAAGTGCATGAAATTGTGAAGAGAAAGGTTTAAAGTAAATTTCAAAAAATTGAAGAAATGAATCATGGAAGAATTTAGCCAAGGTGCAATTTATGAAAATTCAAGTGGAATCAAATGAGAAATGAAAAGAAAAGATGAAAAAGGAGAAAAAATCATGGATAGAGCTTGGAAAATAGATAAGTGGATACCTAAACTAACTAATTTCATGTAAACCCTAATTATGAGTGTTTTGGGGTTTCTGATGCAAATAATGCTTAAATTTAAATTAGTGCTAGAATAATTAAATTGAATATTAAAGAATTGAATTAGCATGAAAAATTATATGAAAGAATGAATAAAAGTGTGAAATTAGTTTAAAACCCTATTATGTCACTTACAGAGAAATTGTTAAATGTGAACTATAATTCAAATTAATGGTAAATTAGTATAATGAGATGATAGATAATAGAATATTTGATGTCAATTGTATGAAAACATAATTAGGGATAATATGTTAGTTATGCAACCTATTATGTTCTTTAAGGATAAATTAAGTAATGTTAGTTTGAATTCAAATTAATGATAGATTAATGTAAGTGAGAGAAAAAGTATATGATATATGATGTTAAATGCATGAAGATATGACTAGAAAAGATATATTAGTTATGGAACCTATCATGTAAGTAAGTGGAATTAAGGTTAAAAAAAGAATTAAATGGATCTAAGGTTAGAATTATGTTTAATATGGAAAAGAAATATGGTAAAAAGGTATTGGTGAATTAAACAAACTTATATGCACATGAACTAGTTATAACCAAACGGTAAAGTATAGGAATGTGAAAGAATAGATGATGGGAATGATGAAATAAATTAAGATAAATTAGTAAATTTGTGAGCTAACATGAAATGAATAGTAATTGATAAAGAAAATAATCAAAAGGATGTAGAACATCATTTATCCGAATGGTAAATTTAACATTGTGATGTTTATGTGAATAATAAAACATGTGAAATTCAAATTTGAGTAAAAAGGGAACAAAGTGGTAATTTTAACATTGTGATGTTTATGTGATTAATAAAACATGTGAAATTCAGATTTGAGTAAAAAGGGAACAAAGTGGTAATTTTAACATTGTGATATTTATGTGAATAATGAAAGTATATGGTTAATAAGGGTGCAATTGAAATAAAGAAAATAGGTTTGCGGGTCATTTGTAAAAGAAGAAAATGTGGGGTTGATTTTATAAGAGGAAGAAAGGATAGGGGACAATTTATTACATACAAATTAATGAAGGAGCAAAAGAGAACTTTTCCTCAAATTTTAAATATAAGAACTTTGCATAAAGGAGAGAGAAAGTTCAGATTTTTAAGAGAGTTTTGACTTGGTCGGCCAGAGGAAGAGTGGAAAGAAAATCTAGAATTTCATCTCTCATCTTTCATATCTCTCTAAAAAAGATTTGCATTTTACCTCCATAACTTTCAAGAAAAATTCTGCTACATGTGTTGAGAAAAAAGTTTTAAAAAGGGGTTTGTAAAGGTAACGGGTTTTGTACATTATATTCTTCTTCTTCCTTGCTATGATTCATTTCAATGCAGAGGAAATGCCGGAATTTGATGCATGTTTGAAAATGATACTTGTAGAAGAGGAAGCTAAGAAAAATAAGGGCAAAAAGGTAGCAAAGGATTAAATTAAGATGTGGATTCAGCCAAGGTATGGGAATTTGATGTGTTGATTTTCATGCATGAATGATTAGAGTTGATTATGATGTAATCAAGGCTTCATTAGGAGAATGAGTTAATAATTTTTGGATGTGTTTTATGTAAATGTGTTTAATGGTTAAGAAAAGTTAAACCCTAAATTAAAACTTGAAAAGTGCAATGCAAGGATAAATTTGTAAGGAAAATGTGTTAAAATTTAATGTCTAATAAGATAAATTTTAGTTTAACTTAAGTGTATCAAAAAGTTTGAAAAATCCCTTTGGTATCAAAAATCTGTTTTTGAGTTTATCTAACCTAGTGAGCTTTTATTGCTAATATCTGGAGTTGAAATTTTCAAATTGATTGATTCTAATTAGGTTAGAAACTAGAATTATATATCTAGATTTTCTATGTGATGACCAAGTCAAATTCTGCCCCTAATCAAGTCAAAACTTAGCTTAATAACTAAACAACTTGCAACCATATCATTAGAAACAGTTTTTAGTATTTTTTAAATATCTTGAAATTTAGAAATGAAAATGAGGTAATTTCTAATGATCCTGAAACTAGAAATGAAGGGGAATAACTTTGTAGAAGATATTTTTGATTGAAAATGTTATTTTACAAGTCAAAAATAACAAACAAAATTAACCTGTAAATCTGCCTTTAGATAGAATAGACCTCACGGTCCATACCATTTTGGTAAAGACCATGAGCCAGTGCACAACTGAAAGTACACCTATCTCATGGTCAATACTCTTATGGTAACAGCCGTAACCCTCCCCTGTTTCACTTATAATTGATTTATAGGTCTTAAATTGCTACCAAAGTTTACCTAAACGTCCTTAAACATCTTTAGAGCATTCCACAATGTAGAAGCAACATATAAAGAGGTATATGTTCAAAAGTATATGATAATATTATATTGTAAAGCAATAAGTATAAAAAAGTTGATGAAACATTATGTATGAAAAATATATGAATTATTATACTTATTACTCATTTGAGATAACATGTATATGGTTTTATGTTATGCTTATGAATTATCATGCTAAAGTATATGACTACAACAATATATGTTCATTTACAATTACTTGTATTGTTATATGAGATTGAATATATAGGTGTATACATTAGAGATTGTGTACCTTATATAAATGTGTGTGTGTGTGTGTGTGCGTGTGCAAGATTGTATAGTGAAAGCACAAACATGATAAATAAATTGAAAAAGAACACAGTATTACCTGCAAATAGAGTTCAACTGTGGATAAATAGGCATGCCTATAGGGATAAGTTGCAGCTACTAGAGTTTGGCTCCGTTTAGGTTATAAAGTATAAAGATTGTCCCATTTAGATCATAAATAGCCTCGTTTGCGTTGTTAGCCGACCATATTTGGGTCCGCTTGACTGGTTTAGAGTATAGTTCAGCCCCGTTTGGGTATAGCGGTTTGATATCTTCGAATATCTAAAGTTTTGATACCTAAGGGTATCTAGAGTTCCTATTATCCACTTTCAAAACTTATACATGCTAAATTCTAATTATAATTATGATTACTGTATTTGAGTCAAAGCATGAATGCTCAGATGTATTGTTAGACTACATGATTGCTTCTAATTATAGAAATTATATCTCAAGTATAAATGCTCAGAGTATATCAATCAACCACATGAATTAGGTATGCTAAGATATTTGTTTATATTTGTTGTCTTATTGATTATATACTTTGAGATGTTTCTAGAACTAAAAATTTGTTATCATTGGTATCTTATGTTACATATGATGCATGTTGAGTGTGTTTGTTGATGATTACTGTGAGTGGTCATCCATTGTGAATTGTTCCCCACTAAGCTTTATAGCTTAGCACGGGTTATTTTATCCATATAGGTTTAGTAGACAAGACTTTTGCTTAGGGACATTTTTTGCATCAGGAAAGGCTAACACAAGTCTGACAAGAAGTTAATGTAGGGATTTTTGGATTAATATATTTTGTATAATTTTGCATTAACAGTTATATTTATGTAAAGATGTATATGGTTTGGGCATTTTGAGTTATACAAGCTTACTTTTGTAAAGAGAACTGTAAATGTATGCTTGTATGATCTAAAGCAACTAACATACCATATGATATGCACATTAAAGTACAAAAAAGTAAAACATGAGAGTAGTGAAATATAGTAGGTGAAGAGTGATAGAAACTTGTTTGGTGCTAGTATGTATGTGTAGCAAAAAGAGATAAAGTATGTAAACAATTATAGTAACACCTAATCGATATGTATGATAACCAGCATGATGATGCGATAGTATGATCAAAGTATGCTTGATGATATAATAACATAGTAGAATTGATTAACAATGTATAACTCAGTAATTTGTTAGGTTATAAAATCAGGGTGTTACAATTTGTTATTAGAGCCTAGGTTTAGCCTTTTCTTGACAATAAGAGTCTAGGATTTTATAATATTGTATAGTTTCATGTTGGCCTGATGTAGAAGTCCCTATTTTTCTTATAGATAGTAGATAGAGAATTTTAGGGACACTATAGAAGAATCAGATGAAAGCAATTTGCCGATTAGAACAAATCCTTTTGTTCCTGAATCTTTGATCGGTATCTAGCAAGTGTACTAGATCGGCTAGTAATATAGAAAAATATAGATTAAGATCCCAAATATTGTACCTAAGGAAACATGGATTGCTAAGGATAATATCTATGTATGAATTAAATCAATCCGAGATTGTTTCCCAAAAATTTTTGATTTAAAGGTAAAAATTAGACTAAATAAACAATTAAACAAAATAAAAACTAAAATTAACTAACATGAATTAAAAACAAGACATTAACTGAAATTCTCTTGCTATAGAAACTATCAACCTTAACTTTCATTGTAATGACTTAATTAAAAGAGAAACACAAGTGATTATGAAGAATTCAAATGAATAAAACCAGATAACTTTACTCAAGATTATCATTCCAAGCATTAAAATTCTCTTATTCAGAATAATTCAACACTTAGCATAAAGATCTGAATTAATCCTCCTAGATGTCTATTAAATCCTTTTTCAAGTAATTTAACTTGTACCTATTCTTAGTTACAGTTTTTCTTAATCTTAACTTACTTTAATTAACAAAAAATTATATCTTATTCAGAACATAATCATGCATCAACCCAAGCAAACTAACCTAAGAATATGCATATCAATGATCAAACCAAAAGTCAATTATTAACCAATAATTAATCAAGCTAACAACCAAACTTTAGTTAAATAAAGATAAAACTGTGCTTAAGAACTAAGAAATAATCAAATTTGCATTAAAATTAAGCACAAGCTTAAGTCGTAACAATAAAAGTTAAGGATTCAAATATCCTCTAGCAAAAGTTAAAGAAAACTATTCAATAGACATGTTTAAAACTAAAACAAAGCTTTAAGAAAACAATAAAAATAGAGAAAATAGAAAATAGCATAAAAAACTAAAAACTAATGAATTCTTGATAACTAATTTTTGATCTTTTGTTTCTTCCTTTTTTCTGGTGCTTTTCGACTGTATTTATAGGCTAAATCTCCAGTTTTCCACAATAGAATAGGAAAAATAACTTTAACTTAATAGGAAGTTTTATCAACTTTAACTTCCTTTTTCTCGCGGCCAAGTATGCATATCCTTCTTGGGTTGCACGGCCAGTTGAAGAAAACTTCTTTAGTGAGATTGCTCTTCTTGCATTACATAGCTGGGCACAAAGTAATTCATCACATGGCCGAGTAGCAATTTCTTCTTTGATTAACGCGGCCGGGCATAGTTCATTTTGCCTTTTCCAACAAAACTTCAATTTTTCACTCTTTAATCTAGAACCAAATTGCATGGCCATTTTAAATTTTTACCCGGCAGTGTTAAAATTTTCGGGACTAAACGCTCGTCTTTTGATCATCGATTTCTTAAAATTTACACAATTGCCCCAAAACTTTGCATTTTTCTCAATTAAATCATTTTTCTTCAATTTTAACCCTAAAAAACACCAAAATTTACAATTAACTCCAAAAATATTAAACTAACCAATTAATCTCAAATTCAACCTAATTAACACAAAATTAACTCAATTAAACACCTAAAAACATACTAAAAATATCACCATTATCAATCTTTGTCATCTAATTGAAATGAAATTCTTGCGGCCATTCTTAGAGAAGCATTGTTGAAAATTTCTCAATATATGGCCCAAATTCTTCAAAGGATGACAGCACCTAAAGCTTTAATATTTGAAATTAGGAAGCATGGTATAGAGAAATTTTTGGGCACTAATCTGGAGTAGTCGGAAGAAACTGAATTTTGGTTGAAAAAGCTAGGGAGAATTTTTGATAAAGTTCACTGCCCAGTAAATCATAAGGTATCCTGTGTTGTGTTCTTACTCTATGGCCCAGCCTATGATTGATGGAAATTGGTATTAAAACAATCTCAATCACCAGATCCACTTACGTGGGATTTTTCGAAGCTGAATTTAAAAAGAAATATGTTACTATGTCAGTGGCTGAATATGAGAAAAAGTTTAGCTATCTGTGTAAATATATTCCTAACTCAATGCTAACAGGTGCTTTTAAGTGTAGACAGTTTGAAGATGGTCTGAATGATTAGATTAGAGAAAAATGATTGGACCTACATCTTTGCAATTGGTGGATTTCCATCAACTTGTTCTAGCAGCTATAAGAGTGGAAAAGAATGAGCTAGCTAAAAGAGAAAGATAATAGAAAAGAAGTGGGGGGAGGGGGGGCTAGAGGTGGATCTTCCATTGGGAAGAAATTTTAAGGAGCATAGAGGAATCAACCAGCTTAGTCTAATTTCAATTTTGCTAACAAGAGTATATGGCAAGGATCATTTATAGTTTTTAAATCTGGTAAAGAAGCACCAGTAAAACATAGTAGGGGTTAGCCATCAGAATGTCCCCATTGTTCAAGGCAGCATTGGGGTACTTGTCGAAAGTTGTCAGGTGCATGTCTTAGGTGTGGTAGCACTGATCACCTTATGGAAAACTATCCTTCGAAGCGGGAGCAAAGATTTAGACAGTAGAGTAGCAGGGAAGCTTCTAATGTACCTTCATATAGTAAAGGCAGAAAGCGTGGACCAAATCAACATAGATTTTAGCATAGAAATGTATCTAAAATAGTTTATCAGTATTCAGTTCCTATTGTTTATAGGCAGGCTTATGCAATGAAAGCTGGCAAGGATCGGGATGCTCTAGAAGTTATAATCAATATTTTCTCTCTCTTTGACTCTAATATTTATGTGCTAATTGATCTTGGATCCACCAATTCGTATGTTTGCATTGGGGATATAGGTAGAAATATGTCAACTATTCATCAATTAGATTATGATATTTCTGTAACTAACCCATTGGGGCACAATGTTTATATTAACAAAGTTTATAAAAGATGTCCCATTGTGATCCAATGGAAGGAATTTTTTTCTAATCTCATTGAGTTACCATTTTGGGAGTTTGATGTTATTTTAGGCATGGATTAGTTATTGAAGCATCATACAGTGGTCAATTATGGGGCTAAGATAGTAACACTTAAAGGTACATATGATAAAGAAGTAGTAGTATAAGGCACTTAAACTAAACCTTTAGCCAATATAATATTAGATATGCAAGCCAAGCGATTTTTGAGAAAAGGATGTAAAGCATATTTAGCCTTGGTACTTGATTCAAAAAGGGAGAAAGTTATGCTTCAAGATATTCCTATTGTAAATGAGTTTTTTGATGTATTTCTTGAAGAGTTACCAAGTCTTCCACCTAAAAAGGATATGGAGGTGTTTATAGAAGTTTTATCGGGTATAACTCCTATTTTTAAGGCACCATACAAGATAGCCCCAATGGAATTAAAGGAGCTAAAGGTTCAATTACAGGAATTGTTTGACAAAGGCTTTATTAGGCCTAGTGCATCGCCTTAGGGTACACCAGTTCTGTTTGTAAAAAAGATAGATGGGTATATGAGAATGTGTATAGACTATCGACAGCTGAATATGGTAACAGTGAAAAACAAGTACCCATTGCCAAAAATTGAAGACTTGTTTAATCAGTTGAAAGGTACTAGAGTATTTTCTAAGATCAACTTGCAGTTAGGGTACTACCAACTTCGGATAAAGGATGTGGATGTGTCCGAAACCTGCATTTAGAACTCGATATGGTCATTAAGAATTTCTAAAAATGCCATTCAGGTTAAGAAATACACCAGCTACTTTTATGACCTTATGAATAGGGTATTTCGACCCTACCTAGATCAATTTATGGTGGTGTTCATAGATGACATATTGGTCTACTCTAGAAATGAAGCAAAGCATGCTGAATATTTGAGAATTATATTACATACTTTAAGGGAGAATAAGTTGTTTGCCAAATTGAGCAAGTGTGACTTTTGGCTTTAGAAAGTTTCATTCCTTAGGCATATTGTATGTTATGAAGGCATTAGAGTGGATTTGAATAAAATAGAGGCTATTGTGACATGGAGACCGCCTCAAAGTGTGACAGAAGTGAAAAATTTTCTGGGTTTAACAGGATATTACTATCGCTTTGTGAAAGGCTTTTCAATCATTGCTTCACCACTCACTAAGCTGTTAAGGAAGGATATCAAGTTTAAGTGGATTAATCATTGTCAAACAAGTTTTGATCATTCCCAATTCTAACAAAGTCGGTGTCAGGTAAAGAGTATGCGATGTATAGTGATGCTTCCAGAGTTGGTTTAGACTGCATATTAATACAAAATGAAAAAACGGTAGCCTATGGATCTAGGAAATTGAAATTGCATGATTAAAACTACCCTACACATGATCTAGAATTGGCTACAATTGTGTTTGTTTTAAAGATATGGCATCATTATTTGTATGGAGAAAGATACAGAATTTATACAGATCATAAAAGTCTCAGGTATTTGCTTACTCAGAAGAAACTTAACTTGAGACAACGTCAATGGTTAGAGTTATTTAAAGATTATGACTATATAGTGGATTACCCAAAGCTAATATTGTAGTCGATGCCTTAAGTTATAAGATGATGGCAGCTATGATGTTACAATAATGTAGATGGAAATTTGCATCGGATGGTGCTTTGATAGCTAAGTTGAAGGTTAGACCTTGTGTGAGATAATGAGTAATAGATGCTCAAAGAAATGATGGAAAGTTGCAACAGATTGTACAATCTTTACGTGAAAGGGACCAATTTAAGTATTCAGTAAAGGAAGATGGGAGTTTGTATTACCAAAATAGGTTTTGTGTTCCATATGACAAAGAATTAAAAAGAATTTTATTGCACGAAGCTCACAATACAATCTTTACTATGCATCATGGCGGTAATAAAATGTATAAGGATCTGAAGCAATATTATTGGTGGCCTGAAATGAAGAAGGATGTAGTGGATTTTGTTTCCAAATGCTTGACTTGTTAACAAGTCAAAGTTGAGCATTAACTTCCCTCAAGATTGTTGAACCCCATTCCAATTCCATAATAGAAATAGGAAGATATTACTATGGATTTTGTTATAGGGTTTCCTTCCACTCAGAAGAAGCATGATGCACTATGGGTAATAGTTGATAAGCTAACTAAATGGGCTCATTTCATGTTATTTCGAACATATTACTCTATGGATAAATTGACAAAACTCTATGTAAATGAGATTATTTGATTGAATGGAATATCGGTGTCTATAATTTTAGATAGAGATCCAAGGTTTACATATAGATTTTAGCAAAGCCTACAAAAAGCCTTGGGGATGTAGCTCTGATATAGTACGGCTTTTCATCTTCAAACAGATGGACAATCCGAAAGGGTTATCCTAATCTTAGAGTATATGTTGAGAGGATGCATTTTGGATTTCACAGAAAGTTAGGATAGATATCTGGCTTTAGTGGAGTTTTCTTATAATAACAGTTATTAGAAGAGTATTGATATGGCACCATATGAGGCTTTGTATGGCCAAAAATGTGAAATTCCAGTTTGTTGGACTGCGTTATCTAAACACAAAATGATTGGTCCTGACATTATTAAGGACAATGAAGAGAAGGCACAGGTTATTAAGTAGAGATTGAAAGAAGCTCATAATAAACATAAGTCTTATACGGATTTGAAAAGGAAGGATATTAAGTATCAAGTTGGTGATAAGGTGTTTCTGAAACTATCTCCTGGGTGAAAAGTAACGAGATTCACGAAAAAAGGTAAATTGATCCAAGATTTATTGGTCCATATGAAATTCTTTAAAGAGTTAGATCGGTAGCATATAGATTGGCTCTTCCTATGGAGTTAGCCAAAATGCATGATGTGTTCTATGTATCTATGTTGCATAGATATCGTTTAGATGAATCTTATATCCTACCAATATAAGATATTCAAGTTCAACTAGATTTCTTATATGATGAAGAACCGAAAGTCATTCTAGCTAGAGAAATCAGACATTTGAGAAGCAAGCAAATTTATTTTGTCAAAGTGTTTTGGCAATATCATGGTGTACAAGAAGTAACTTATGAAACAGAAGTAGTCATGAAAAAGTAGTATCCCTAGCTATTTAAAAAAGGTATGAATTTTGAAGATGAAATTCTTTAAAGAGGGAGAATTGTAAGGCCCTAACTTTGATCCTAATAGAAAATGCATGATTAAATGATATTATATTTGATTTAGGCTTAATAAAACATATGAAATTCAAATTTGGGTAAAAAGGGGACAAAGTGGTAATTTTAACATTGTGGTGTTTATGTGAGTAATTAAAGTATATGGTTAATAAAGGTGTAATTGAAATAAAGAAGATAGGTTTGTGGGTCATTTGTAAAAGAATGAAATGTGGGGTTGGTTTTATAAGAGAAAGAAAGGAAAGGGGATAATTTATTACATGCAAATTAATGGAGGAGCAAAAGATAACTTTTCCTCCCATTTTAAATATAAGAACTTTGCATGAAGGAGAGAGAAAGTTCAAATTTTGAGAAGAGTTTTGGGTTGGTCAGCTAGAGATAGAGAGGAAAGAAAATCTAGAATTTTATCTCTCATCTTTCATCTCTCTCTAAAAAAGATTTGCATTTTACCTCTATAACATTTAAGAAAAATTCTGCTACATGTGTTGAGAAAAAGGTTTTGAAAAGGGGTTTGTAAAGGTGATGGGTTCTCTACATTATATTCTTCTTGTTCTTCTTGTTCTTCCTTGTTATTATTTATTTCAATAGAGAGGAAATGTTGGCATTTAATACATGTTTGAAAATGTTACTTGTAGAAGAGGAAGTTAAAAAGAACAAGGGCAAAAAGGCAGCAAAGGATTGAATTAAGTTATGGATTCAACCAAGGTATCGAAATTTGATGTGTTGATTTTCATGCATGAATGATTAGAGTTGATTATGATGTAATCTAGGCTTAATTAGGAGAATGAGTTAATAATTTCTAGATATGTTCATATAAATGTGTTGAATGGTTAAGAAAAGTTAAACCCTAGAGTAAAACTTGAAAAGTGTAATACAAGGATAAATTTGTAAGGGAAATGTGTTAAAAGTTAATATCTAATTAGATAAATTTTAGTTTAACTTAAGTGTATCAAAAAGTTTGAAAAATCCCTTTGGTATTAAAAATCTATTTTTGAGTTCATCCGACTTAGTGAGCTTGTATTGCTAATATTTGGAGTTGAAAAATTTCAAATTGATTGATTCTAATTGGGTTAGATACTAGACTTCTATATCTAGATTTTCTATAGAGATGACCAAGTCCAATTCCACCCCTAATCATGTCAAAACTTAGCTTGAAAACTAGGCAGCCTACAACCCTATCATTAGAAATAGGTTTTAGTATTTTGTAAATATCTTGAAATTTATAAATGCAAATGAGGTAATTTTTAATAATCCTGAAACTAGAAATGAAGGGGAATAACTTTGTAGAAGAAATTTTTGATTGAAATGTTATTTGATAGGTCTAAAATAGCAAACAAGATTAACCTGTAAATTTGTCTTTAAATAGAATAGAACTCACGGTCTGTACCATTTTGGGTAATGACCATGAGCTAGTTCAGAATCGAAAGTGCACTTATCTCACGGTTAGTACTTTTATGGTAACAACTGTAACCCTCCCTTATTTCACTTATAATTGATTTACAAGTCCCAAAGTTTACCTAAACCTCCTTAAGCATCTTTAAAGCGTTCCACAATGTAGAAACAACATATAAAGAGGTAATGTTCAAGAGTATATGATAATATTATATTATAAAGCAATAGGTATAAAAAAATTGATGAAGCATGATGTATGATAAATATATGAATTATTATACTTATTAATTTTTTAAGATAACATGTATATGTTTATATGTTATGCTTATGAATTATCATGCTAAAGTATATGATTGCAGCAATATATGTTCATTTACAATTGCTTGTATTGTCATATGAGATTGAATATACAGGTGTATACATCAGAGATTGTGTATCCTATTATATGATTTTATTTATATATATTTTATGCCAGATTGTATAGTGAATGCACAAGCATGATAAATAAATTGAATAAGAACACAATATTGCTTGTAAATAGAGTTCAATTGTGGATAGATAGGCATGCCTACAGGGATAAGTTGCAGCTGCTAGAGTTTGGCCTCGTTTGGGTCATAAAGTATAAAAATGGTCCCGTTTGGATCATAAACATCCCTGTTTGTGTTGTTTGGTGAGGTTGACCATTGTAGAGTATAGTTCTGCCCTTTTGGGGTCTAAAGATTTGATATCTTCAGATATCTAAAGTTCTAATACCTAATGGTATTTAGAGTTCTCTTTATCCACTTTCAGAACTTAGGTAGGCTAAATTTCAATTATAATTATGATTACAATATTTAAATCAAAGTATGAATGCTCAAATGTATTATTGGACTACATGATTGCTTCTAATTACAAAAATTATATCTCAAGTATAAATGCTTAGAGTATATCAATCAACCATATTAATTATGTATGCTGAGATATTTGTTTATCTTTGTTGTCTTATTAATTATATACTTTGAGATGTTGCTAGAATTAAAAATTTATTACCATTGATATCTTATGTTACATATGATGCATGTTGAGAGTGTTTGTCGATGACTACTATGAGCAGTCATCCATCATATATTGTTCTCTAGTAAGCTTTATAGTTTGGCATAGGTTATTTTGTTTGTGTAGATTCAGTAGATAAGACTTTTGCTCAGGGACATTCTCTATATCAGGAAAAACCAACACAAGTCCGATAAGAAGTTAATGTAGGAATTTCTTAATGAATATATTTTGTATAATTTTGCATTAATAGTTATATGTATGTAAAGATGTATCTAGTTTGGGCATATTGAGTTGTATAAGCTCACTTTTATAAAGAGAACAGTAAATGTATGCCTATATGATCTAAAGCAACTAACATACCATGTGATATGCACACTAAAGTAAAAAAATAGTAAAACATGAGAATAGTGATAGTAATCCCTAAAATGTATAAGAAATATAGTAGGTGAAGAGTTCTAGAAACTTGTTTGGTGTTAGTATATATGTGTAGCAAAAAGAGATAAAATATGTGAACAACTATGGTAACAGCTAATCGATATGTATGATAACTCGTATGATGATGCGATAGTATGATCAAAGTATACTTGATGATATAATAACATAGTAGAATTGATTAATGATATATGAATCAATTATTTGGTTAGGTTATAGAATCAGGGTGTTACATCAACACCTTTTAGAGGTATTGATCATGCCAAGTGGTCACCTCCACACATTCTGGAGTTGTAGATTCATGCCAAGTGGTCACTCTAGTCTAATTTGGACCATTGGAGTCGTCATCCTATATATCTGGTTTAAGGGTTTCCATTGGGCACTACAAGAAGCAAAAACATAATTATACAATAAAATAAGGAATAAACGGTAAATTATGCATAAAATGGTGTCAAATGTGTGTTAAAATAGTGAATAAAGTGAAAAATATAGTTAAGCGATTAAAAAGGAGCAAAAATGTAGCTACGCTAGAATTTGGGGGCAAAATTGTAAAATTGCATTAAAGATGTGGTTACAAAGATCAAAATGGTCAAAAGGCCAAAAATGTAATTAAAGGAAAGTTTTAAGGACCAAACCATAATTTGCCATGACATAGGAAAAATATAATGACTAAAATGTAAATTTTTGGACTAAAATGGAATAAAGACCAAAAAAAGCAAAAGAAGTAAAATTAGTAAGAAATAGCCAAATATGTGTTAAAAAGAGTCTAAGGACTAAATTATAATTTTTACCCTAATTGAGAAATATGTAAGAAAAAAACATAAATAAGTGGTAATAAGAATTAAATAGTAATTTGAAGAGTTAAAAGAGAAATTCTAAGGTAAAATGTGATATTTGATAAGTAAGGGTAAAAAGAATGAAAATGTAGAGAAATAAGGTCATTAAGGGCTAAAATGTTATTCATGTTAAAAGTTAAAAAAAAAAGAGAATGAGAAGTAAAAATAGTAATAAAAGAGAATTAAAGGTTAATTAGGAAATTAAAAATGAATTTAAGTTGTTAAGATTGAAAATGTGTATGGTAAACAAGCAATAAGGTAAGGGTAAAAAGAATGAAAATGTAGAAAAATAAGGTCATTAAGGGCTAAAATGTTATTCATGTTAAAAGTTAAAAAAAAAAAGAGAATGAGAAGTAAAAATAGTAATAAAAGAGAATTAAAGGTTAATTAGGAAATTAAAAATGAATTTAAGTTGTTAAGATTGAAAATGTGTAAGGTAAACAAGCAATAAGGACTAAAATGTAATTTAACATTATATGAGTACATTATGAAGTTAAAATATAAATTGGAAGGAGAAGAGAAGTTAAAATGAAAGGAAAAGGGGAGAAATTATAAAATTAATGATAGAATACCAGTTGGAATTATAAACAAGTGGAATAGAGTAACTTGGTATAATTAAAGTATAAAGGAAGGATTTAGAATGCAATTAGGAAAAATAAAGAACAGCGATGAAGAAATAAAATGTAAAAATTAGCGTAATTTACATAGATAAAGAAAGGAAAATTATTGAAAGAAAATAAAATAGCATATGAGTTTTGTAGAAATTTTACAAGTGACTAAAAGGGTTAAGAACCAAAGTCTATAATTTGGGAAAAAAAGTCTGTGACTTAATTTAATAGAACAAGGAAATGCAAATAAATTTAAGGATAAAGGTATAAAGGAAAATATAAATTAAAATAAGATCACAAAGACTTAAGATGAAAATTAAATGTTATGGGTCATTGTATATGAGCATTAAACCCCGAGCTAGAGATTTAAAATCTATATGTATAATTAAATATAAATAATGAATCAATGAAAGACGAATAACAATTTAAAAGTAAAGTACAAGCAAGAAACAAATATTAGATTAAAATTTTGATCACAAGTTTAATTGTACAAATATGATAAAGAAAAAGATTCAAGACATAAGAGTTGGAATGAATATTAAAATATAAACTAGAGTCTAAATGGAAATATTAATAAAGGACAAGTATAAGAGGTTGAACTAGATTAATGATTCTTGAAATAAAAATATAGAAACTGACCAATATGAGAAAAATCAAAAGTAAGAATTAAAAATGAAATAATATAAAGAAATTGGGATGAAACAATAATGAGAATCGTAAGTCAAACGAGATTGATGGAAAGTAATTATGTTATGAAAAATGTCTCAAAGACAAATATCTGATTTATGAGAAATGAAAATTCGATAGGGACAACAACAAAACTGAATAAGGAAAACTAAGTTGTACAATGAGTAAGAAAAATGAAGTAAAGAGTTGAAAACCAAAATATATATGAGACCAATTGTAGACTAAGTATAAAATATGAAATCAATTGACTAGAAATGCATAAGATGCTAAAGTGGCAAATTGATAATATTGCTATTGTACAAATATGATAAAGAAAAAGATTCAAGACATAAGAGTTGGAATGAATATTAAAATATAAACTAGAGTCTAAATGGAAATATTAATAAAGGACAAGTATAAGAGGTTGAACTAGATTGATGATTCTTGAAATAAAAATATAGAAACTGACCAATATGAGAAAAATCAAAAGTAAGAATTAAAAATGAAATAATATAAATAAATTGGGATGAAACAATAATGAGAATCGTAAGTCAAACGAGATTGATGGACAGTAATTATATTATGAAAAATGTCTCAAAGACAAATATCTGATTTATGAGAAATGAAAATTCGATAGGGACAACAACAAAACTGAATAAGGAAAACTAAGTTGTACAATGAGTAAGAAAAATGAAGTAAAGAGTTGAAAACCAAAATATATATGAGACCAATTGTAGACTAAGTATAAAATATGAAATCAATTGACTAGAAATGCATAGGATGCTAAAGTGGCAAATTGATAATATTGCTATTGTACAAATATGATAAAGAAAAAGATTCAAGACATAAGAGTTGGAATGAATATTAAAATATAAACTAGAGTCTAAATGGAAATATTAATAAAGGACAAGTATAAGAGGTTGAACTAGATTAATGATTCTTGAAATAAAAATATAGAAACTGACCAATATGAGAAAAATCAAAAGTAAGAATTAAAAATGAAATAATATAAAGAAATTGGGATGAAACAATAATGAGAATCGTAAGTCAAACGAGATTGATGGAAAGTAATTATGTTATGAAAAATGTCTCAAAGACAAATATCTGATTTATGAGAAATGAAAATTCGATAGGGACAACAACAAAACTGAATAAGGAAAACTAAGTTGTACAATGAGTAAGAAAAATGAAGTAAAGAGTTGAAAACCAAAATATATATGAGACCAATTGTAGACTAAGTATAAAATATGAAATCAATTGACTAGAAATGCATAGGATGCTAAAGTGGCAAATTGATAATATTGCTAGTTAAAATCAATAAATGGAATGAGGCAAAGAGAGATAGGATAATAAGGAAATAAAATAAATCAATTCAAACAATCTAGGATATTAGATAATATTTAGAAAAAAAAAATTAAGCCTATACATTTGTGACTGTGAAATTTGTTAGTTGGATATCCACCACTAAGCATTATATGCTTAGCACATAGTATTTACTATGCACAGGTTTTGAGGGAGATATATCGATACTCGAAGGGACAGGTGTTGGACTTGGATGGAGTTACGCAATAGAAAAGATAATTTTCTTGTGTTTTGGATGTAGCATGTATGATTAGAACTGTAGTTTGTATGTGCACTATACGAAAATCACTATTTTACTGCATTGTGATATTCATAATATATGGATGTTACAACACCCCTCAAGTTGAGCTTAGTGAAAGGGTCAACTTGGCTCGCAATTTGCAAAAATGATCATTGAGTAAAAGCTTGATAAGCACATTTTTTATTTCATCATCAGCCGAAATATAATGAATAATAATAAGCTTCATTGTTTTTGCACAAAATCAAAAATAAAGTGAAAATAGATCTCCTTATGCTTTGAGAAAGTACAAAAAACAAGATTAATAGTCAAGTAAGTCACTTAAGTTGCCACACCACAATTAAGTCGTTGAGGCACATGGAAGACCAATTTCATGGACAAGTTGTTGAATCGAAATAACTTCATCAATGACAGCAACAGGGGTCCTATATTTGGCCTCAATAAAGAAATCAGAGACCAAGCATTGTTTCTATGCACATCAAAAACCTAACGATGATCCAATATAGATCACAAAGCGCTTTGTGGATTTTCTGTCATCAAGATCTCCACCCCAATTAGCATTACAAAAACCATGTAACTACAAATGGTAATGATAGCGAAGGAAGAAACAATTAGAAGTAGTATTCACATAGTGAAAAATGCACTTAGCAACAACCCGGCCAGTGATTTTCAGTCAAACTATGCATATACTAACTCACTTTATTGGCTAAAAAGAAGATATAAGGGTAGCTGAATGTGAGATAATAAAGGGCACTAACAACATGTGAAAACCAATGTCATTATGAAAAAAGCACTATCACCAGTAAATAACTTATCCATCAGACACATAGGAGTGGAAATGTCATTGCAATCGACCACCCTAGTGCAAGTAAAAAGATTATGAGTATACTTAGATTGGTGTAACAATAAACCATCATCGTGCCAAAGACTTTAATAACTAAGAAATAGTTTAATTTGCCCAAGTCCCACAAAGAGAAATAGGTCTCCAAATGTTTGATTAAGGACTGCACTTGAACCATTAAGGTCTTAAGAACAATAATGTCATCCATGTAAATTAAACAAATGATCTTATATGTACCTAAAGACTAATAAAAAAATAAAGAATCTATCTTAGAACCTTGGAAACTAAACTCACATAGAGCATTTATCAAGCACTAGTTTTATACAAGAGGAGTGTGTTCAAGGCCGTAGATGGACTTTTCAAGTTTACAAACATACTATAGGTAATTCAAATCAACAAATCCCGATGGTTAGGCCTTGTAGACATCTTCTTCCAACTTCCTATAGAGAAAAGCATTATAAATGTCAAGTTGATTGATAACCCAACCTTATAAGACTACTATAAATAACAAAAGCCGAATAATGGTGGGTTTGACAACTAGATTGAATGTGTCATCAAAATCTATATCTAATTATTGGTGATGATGCTTGGCCACTAACTATGTAATATCCTAATACCCTTTAGGAGTATACATGGGTGTTGAACTATCAAACATCAATATCATAACAAATATCACAGATAACAACCTAAGTCATAAGCTCAAATAACTTTTCACTAGGTTACATTAATGATAAGGGATACATTATTAATTAACAAAGTTTTTTACACTTAGTTTGGTATACATTATCCAAAACTACTCTTTAAATAAAAATTATTATAAACTACATCTTCTGGAAACTCTACTTGGACTTTATGATCTTTCTTTATTGCTTGTCTTCGGTTAATACCTACTCAAAAACAATTTAAGTACTAAGTCATACTAAAAATAGGCTACTGAATATAATTCAATTTTTTTACATAACTTAATACACACTATGAATTATTTTTAATCTATAAATACCCTGTTCACTCACTAATATTAACCTTCTCTTCCAAGACTAACCGGCCCTTACTTTTACTAACTTTTATACACCCATATTCATTAACACTTGAATACTATAATCAATTCACTTGACATTTTTTTTGAACTTGAAATTTACACTCCAAGCTTCCTATATATCTCAAATACGGGAATCAGAACCATGTAGTTCTAAACATATAGCTTATACTTTGATTTAACTAACATGTGACACATTAACTATACACATCACATCTAATCCATCACACATACATATGGGATTACCATCATTACATACTCAATTTCACATATACATTAACTATGTTATATATACATTAGCTACATATAAATGTTAGGATTACAATGATATTTATTAATAAATCAATAATCCCTTACATCATGCTCATCTCTAACATTATTTTAATTACATCATAATCACTTTTGTAGCTTGAACTCAATATAAGTGTGGGCAATTAGGAACATTATATACCATATAGGTATCAAATCATTAAACATCATTACAATGTCAACACTAGATACCCAGAGGTATTAAATCACTAGACATTGTTAAGGTGCCAACACCAGATGCCCAAAGGCATTAAATCACTAGACATCATTAATGTAACAACACTAAACACCCGAAGGCATCAAATCACTAGATACCATTAAGGTGCCAACATTAGATACCCGAAAGTATTGGTTTCACTATCCTATATATGTCCATGTATAAAACTAATTCCAGCCTAAAAATAAAGGTTTCTCTTACTAAATTATTTCATTACACTAATCACTCATGTATGCACTATACACTATATACTTCATTCATATAATCAATTTTGCCAATTACACTTAATTTTAACTACATATCAACAAACACACTTATGATCCCTAATTAACTTTACATATAATGCACTCATATTACAATAGTCATCATCATAACATAACATGTATAACATGGAACAAAATCAATATATCACTATTCATATAATACTTATGTTTAATTACACCTAAACATTCCGACTAGTATCTAGCAAGTGTACTAGATCAACTAGTAATATAGAAAAATAGATTTAAGACCCTTAAATATCGTACTTAAGGGATTGAGAAACTTAGATTTTTAAAAGTGAAAATTATGCTAAAAATTCCCAAGTTTGGTTATGATTTTAGATTAAAACTAAATTAATTAAATAGCTAAATAAATTGAAAATAAAGAGTAAAGTTTAAAATTAATTAAACTAGAATTAATGATTAAAATCAATTACTAAAACCTTTTGCTAAGGGAACTATCCTCCTCACTTCCTATTGAAATCGACTCTATTCAAAGTTAACATAAATTCATTATGAAAAAACGAACCAAATTCAGGCCTCTTACTTAAAATGCCATTCTAAATAATTAAACTCTCTGGTTAGAAATAATCTAATAGCTAGCATAAGTCCTAGTTTTAAGTTCCTAGCCTTCTATCGAATCCTTTTTTAGAACACTTAATTTTTATCTATTCATAATTTAGATATCTTTAACCTAATAAAACTTATAATCATAATCTCCTATCTCGATTTTCAGAACATTAGAAACTATTAAACATCATAATATTAGAAAAAGGCATGTATATCATTGATCAACATTCAAATTCTAATCCAATAATCTTTTTGATACATAAAACACAAATCTAAATATAACTAAGAATACAGATAAACATAGGAATAATGAAATAACAGAACTTGTATTGAACTAAGCTCAATTAAGAGTCATAACAGTAGAAAAATGAGGATTCAAGAATCTCTCAACAAAAAAGAAATCTACTTAAAGTTCATAATGTAAATTGAATAAATGAACACAAAACCGAATACTATACTCATAAATTAACTTTGACATCTTCAATCACCAGCTCTCAAACCGGAAGAAGAAACTTGAATTAACCCTAAGTATAGATCTCTAAAGCTACAAAATTGTGCTTGAATGAACAACTAAGCTAAAACTTACAACAAAAATAGATTTTAATGAATTAATAATGAAAACTACTAAAAAGACCTAAAAAGAGTGAAGTTTAGCTTCTACCCAGGTCTTTAACTGCCACTGAAAGACTTCCAATTTCGTTAAAAAGTTTAAATCAACCCAATTAAAACACTTTCCATCTCAACCGAGTTAGTAGCTTCTACCTCTAAAATTTATAAGTCACCCGACCAAGACATATTCCATCTCAGCTAGGCCTTAAGCTTCTGAACTAAATCTATTTTCTGTCAATTATCCGACTGAGTCACCTTTCATCTCAGCTGAGTTGATCTTTAAAATCTGTAAAATTAATACAAATAATTCCCAAAACTCATAATTCCAAATCACACACAAATTAAACATAAAACACATAAAATAAACTTGAAAATATACTTAAAACACATATAAATATAGGTATAATTTGGAGTTATCAAATACCTAACACTTAACTTTTACTTGCCCTCGAGTATACTAAAACAAAACCATATGTCCAAATTTTTCAAACTCTATCCTTGAATCATGCAATTTAAGACTAAGATTATTATTAAACAGTAACACTTAATGGTAACCTAGCCAAAGAAGACTTAAATAAGAAAATACTTAAAAGTTTCCAAGTGTGTGTGTGTGTAAGGCCAAAATATTTTAATCATTTTCAAAACCAAAACCCTAGTATAATATAATAATAAAAAAAAGAATTAATGTACATCAAAATGCACATGCGGTTTCACAATTGAAACTCAAGAGACACCATATGCCTCTTTTTTAGCATCGGAACCACTAGGGTCATCTTTGCTAAATAACTCAAAATGAGGAAGGATCATTAGTTCTTTAAGTTGGTTGTAATGTTTGGTTAAGGTCAAGGCTAATCAAGAAAGGATATAGATAATCAAGATAAGAATAGCCACCTTAACTTGTATAACAAGACTTTACCCATGACAATCTTACCATAATTGTCATAACATAATTGCTCAGAATGTAGAGCAAATAATCCCATGAAGCACGACAAAGGAAAGTTCTACTGAAATTTCACTTTTCTTTCACAAACTCATTTTGAGAGTTTTTAATCCCTTTTCCTCTTCAATATCAAATACCCCACACTTAAAGAATACTATATATTGCTAGCTTACAGAATTAAAAAATTTTTGTACAGCTAGATTTTTCCTAAATGAAAAGAACAACAGGGTACTCAACAATTTTATTTTCAAAACAGTACTACATTTTGAGATTTCCATTAAATGATCTTGACAACACCCCCATTTTCTCAAATTTAGAACTTCTAGGTTCACTATTACACCCACTTAGATACCTTAAAATGATGATCCAACCCATTCCTAGAGCGACCAATTTTTAGAAGGAAGAGATAAAGGCTTTTAAGTTATAAGGCACTAAGATGTGTGTAACAACAAAATTACTTGTAGCAAGTATTAAGAATGCTAAATTAGCTCAAAAGGACACAAAGGATAATATGTGTAAAGAGTAGGATAAAAGTCTTTAAAGTTACTAAATAAATAAATTTGCCTAAATCATGTCTTAAAGCTTGTTTAAGTTGTTATATGGCTTCAAAGGGTGATGAGAAAGGTTCTAGCGCTCTAGAATTCCCAACTTAACTTTTTTATGCATTGGTTTTTTCTCAAATTCAAAAAATAAGTCTCTTATATATAATGATAGGAAACTAACAAATATAACTCAATTTGAACACTAAATTAGCTAAGGCTACTTCAAACAACATAATCACTCTAGTGTTAATCAAAATCCTAAACACTACAAAATTCTAAGTTAAAGTTCAAAAAGTTCGAAATTTAGAAATAAACTAGGTGAACAAACTAAATGTAGAGTAACCGATCTACCAAACTATAGCCTACACATCTAACACAATAAACTAAAGAAACTAATAATTAACAAACTAAAACAAAGAACAATAAACTAAAGAAACTAAAAATTAACAAACTAAAACAAAGAACAAAATAATAAAATAAAACTACAAACAGAAATGCATAACACAATAAAAAAAATAACTAGATTAACTAAGCAAACTAAACTAAAGTATTATAATTTAAAAGCAACTAAGTACTACAAATTAAACAAAAAATAAAAATAACAAACTCAAATAAAACAAAATAAAAATGACTATAAAACATGAGAGATGGTGTTAGAAATGTTCTTTATAGAAAACTTCCTGAATTAAGTGCTTCACCTCCCTCTTAAAATCTTACTATCTTCAGTAAGAAAGCATCGGTGTTGTATCATTGAGGTAGTGGTGGTAGGGGAAACCTCTTCTAAAATTACTTAAAGAAGTTCTTTTGATTGCTAGTGATTTTCTCTTGAGTCATATTGAGACATCGATGCTACGCTGTAATTTCTCTGTCTGCCCCTCCTGGATGTCTAACCATGCTTGAACTCCAGTGAGAAAGTTCACCACTTATGGAGTCAAAAGGGGTCCAGGTGCTATTGTGGGAGCCTGCTCCAACTGCTCCTCATTATCGCTCTCAGAAGTATTAGCTGGTGTAGCTTGGGGTAATATTATATGTCTTTTAGTAATCTGCTTAATATATTTCTCCCTTGTTATCCAACGACAATTGTATATCGTACCTTGATCCTCCTTTAAGATTTACATATTCTTGAAGTCCATATAAGCCACCGCACCAAGTGGAGTACTTAGTGGCTCATGGTTGACCACTCTAGCTAGTATTGTTACCATTCCTCCCAAAGTAAATTTCTTTGTTATTCTTGGCCTCCATCAAAGGTCCTCAATCTTCCTCCATAAATAATAAGCATCGTTCAAGCAAATCCATTCCAACATGCATATGAGAATAACACCTCTAAGGAATTCACATTGCTAGCACCTTTGGTGTGCCTATAAAAATATAATGCAAAGAACTAATGAAAGATATGGTAAGTATGGTTTTTCAGATGGTGGGCTTTGGTCTGTCGTGCCATATACATTGTAGGCTTAACTTCATCTCTGACAACTACCCAATGATGTTAAGGTATGGCATCCTATAACACCCTATACCCGATCAGTTAGAAAACCCAGATATCGGATGTCACAACCGGGTTTAGGCTGCTCTAATCAAATTTAAATAAAATGTTAACTAAAACACTATTTATTTTGTGAAAATTTCTTCAGAGTATCTCCTAAATTTCTTGAAAACCCCCTAAAAAGAAAGTATTTAAAACACTCCTAATAACATCTAATCTACCATCCATCTCCAATTTAAACCCCAACACAGCATGCAATGCCCTTCCTCTAACACTTTAAAACTCAAGATGCAACAATTATATAAAGCATAACATAATTAATTTTCCACTGATTCCAACATAATTTACAACATTACTAGCCATAATTATTTACATATATGATTTACATCTCCAAAATTAGTATACATGCCTAAAATGTAAAAAGAGATAAAAAGAACAAGCGCATCCACCTCAAAATTCTTCCACTCTTCTGATGTGACCTAAATTTTAATGCAGATCCGCTATCTACTTTCTTTAAAATAACTTCTTCAACTTACGCGCGGAAAGAAAACCC
Organism: Excoecaria agallocha; assembly: GCA_037975025.1. Lineage (NCBI taxonomy): Eukaryota > Viridiplantae > Streptophyta > Magnoliopsida > Malpighiales > Euphorbiaceae > Excoecaria > Excoecaria agallocha. The sequence continues at coordinate 53,472,069 of CM075806.1, read as the reverse complement.
GTATGCTAAGCATAATGCTTAGTGATGTTCAAGCAATTATATTTTTCCAAAAGGTATGTTAAATAACCAAAGCATATACAAGTTTAGATTTGTCAAGCAATGCACATTTTCACCTACCAAACACACACCAATGATTAGAAAAATCCATTAAAGGCAATTTAAGCAAGTATATAAATATGTTTATTTATTTATTAATTTAACTAATTGCCTAACTAATAGAAGATTCTAATTTATTTAAATGAAAATTTAATGTCTACACTCCATATTTGCCCCAAGTAAATCTAGTAGAATCACATTGAGTTGGATAAATGGGATGTAATCGAGGGACCGAGTTCTCGAAACCATCTAGTCCCCTTTTAACGATTTTCTCAGTCAATGTACATAATTTTTCTATTAAACATTTTCTCAGGCCGGCTCATCATCATTAGCCCCACAAGAACTTACAAAACCAAAGATTCCAACATAGGTTCCCCATAAGTTTAAAGACAAATGGGCATTATTCAATCGTCAAGACTACTTAGCTTCTCCTTATATTGATATAGACTTGATGCAAGAGCTTCAAATGAAGGATGAAATTGACCACCTAATCGATGGCGTGGGTTGGAGAGCTTTTATAGAATGAAAGGAGCAAATTTACCCTTATCTTATGCAGGACTTCTTAGCCACTATCCGAATTTGGATAGGGAAGGATCGGTATACTAATGAAGGCAATATTAGCTTCTGGCTCAATGGCTCATCTCATCAAATGAGCTTCAATGACTTCGCTATTATTTTAGGGTTTGATCCACATGCTGCAAGGATAATTGATAATTTAAACAAGCAGAAGATCTAGAATGGCGTTTCTGACAAGGAAGAGCCCACCATTTTTTATGCCAGTAACACTAAGGCACATCACTTAAAAAACTACCTATTGAGAGTCATGCACAAATACTTGGCACTAGCTAATTTTATCCACCATGGAGGGTTGGGTAATGTCAATGTCAACAAAGCTACCATTCTTTACATAATGGAACATGGGATTCACCTAAATAGAGCCTTCTTTATTTCAGCAAAAATTGATGACTTGCATAATTACAAGAAAAGAGCTTCCAAGCTTGCTTTTGGAGGCTTTATGAACACCTTGGCCAGATTTTTCAACTACACCAATCTCAAAAAATATGTTGGCAATCCAATTATCATAGATAGGAAAATGTTGAAGAATATGTCAGTCCTGATAGATTACCAACAATTTCTAAAGCAAAGGTACATAGTGGTTTCCACCAGGCTGTAATATAGAAAAGCTGTAAAGAAGGAAGCCGCAGAGTTGTAGCAAGTAGAGGAAGGGACTATCACCCTTTTCAATGAATAGTACACTATCATCACATCCCAGCTCGATATTATAACTGTTAGGATGGACGATATCATCACTGCCTTAGGGACATTACAATTGCATTTTGACACTCAATTCCCTCCTCCACCCCCACTTCTTGCTCAAGAATGATTGCATTTTTAGGGATTTTCCTTAACCCCCATTATTTTGCAATTATTTTGTATGTATTTTGCTAAGGGCAGGAAAACTTTAAATGTGGGTTGAAGGTATCATTTGGAGATGTTTTTGAACTCGTTTTATTTTGGAATGTTGGATATTTGGTGTGTTTAACTTTAACACTACAGTAGCTTTAGTTTGCTTTAAATTTTTTGTTTATCCTTTTAGTTTAGTTTGTTAATTTATTTTGCTTGAATTTCTTTAATAGTAGTTTGTTAACTTAGTTTGCTTGAGTTTCTTTAATGGTTAGTTATTTTGTTTATGTTTTAAGTTTATGTTCATTTATGTTTTATAGCTTTATTTTAATATTTAAGTCTTATATTTATTTAATCTAGTGTGTTTATAGTTTTTTAATTATCCCTTAATTTTTAGTTGTTTTCATTATTTTTGTATCTATTATTCATATTTCAGTTTTAATTTTTACCTTAGTTATTTGTTTTTTTTGCCTTAGTTATTATTTTGTTTCTTTTTAGGTCATTATCTTTGGTTGTTATCAAATACGTTTGTATTTTTGCTTAGTTTGCCCTTAGTTATTCCCATTGTGGACACTCGAAACTTAGTTTGAGAAAAGCATGTTTAGGGTAGTTGTATGATCAAAGAGTAGTTAGTTTTTTTATTGTTTACCTTTTTTGATTAGGTTTAATTAGATTAATAGTAGTAGGTCTCCTAAAATATTGTACCCTTTAGGCCTATTGTTTTTTAGAAAATCAAAAACAAAACCAGTGGATGAAGGTGGTCGAATAGGAATTCTAGAACACTAGAACCTTCCTCATCACCTTTCAAAGCATTCATAGTAATTCGAATACAAAACTTGAATTAATTTAGGCAAGTGTTCATTGTAAACCTCTAAAAGACTTTAGACCTATGCGATATTAAGTTATTTCCCTTGTATAACCCTTTTGAGCCTATAGAGGTATGCTAATTGCATACCAAATTTTTTTTGTTTAATTTTTGGCACACTCGTATAATTTTTCTAGCCTTAAAGCCTTTTTCTTGCCCTTTTTGAACTGGCCATTCTTAGAGTGAGTAAGAGAAAAATTTTGGGAATAAAAGAGAGATAAGCTAAGATAAGGGTTGAATATCAAGGAGAATTTTAGATTGGGATTAATTTGTGAATGTAAGGATTATTTCCAGAATGTAGTCATGTTTAGTGGCACTATTAGCAAGCCCTTTTTCTTTTCAATAAAAAAAATCTAGAAAGAAGAGAAGAAAAAGAAGAGTAGAATAAAATAAAGTTTAGATATAGCTTATAATAAGTGTGGGGTAGCTTGCTGAAATGAGAAAAGGAACTTTAGAGCTTGTAATATGATCAAGCAATGGCAATGTTAGGTGAACACTTTTGTGTAGTCCTTCTCTTAGGAATCTAAATTTTGAGAATTCACCATGCATTTTGGATAATCTATCATTTAAAATTTTTGTGAATTGAGGAAAAGGGTAGAATGTGAGCTAAAAAGTTTTAGAGTGTTATTAGGTTGAGTGGAGTTATTAAATGGCTATTCTATCTTGTATATCTTACACTTTTCTCTGTTAGCCATACCCCAACAATGCTACAACCCGTTAAGACCTAATGATCTTGTTCTGTTTAGAATTATTTATGGAGATAACCTTCGGGTTTCGGTGCTAAAGGAGAGGCATATAGTGTCTCTTGAGTTTCAAAGCAAAATCGTATTTGTAAAATTTTGCATACAAATTCTTTTCTGGATTGTCGGATTGCACTGGAATTTTATAATTTAGAAATTATCATTAAGTCTAGCATACACACACCAGGAGACTAGTTAGTATGATTTAAGTTGAATTCGTTTTGGTTTAAGGCGACAGTTAGTGACTTTTGTTGTAGTGTTACTTAGCTTTCCTTGAACTTGCAATTTCTTTTTTTTTGAATTTGTGTATGCAAGAATTTGGTTGTCAAGTTGCTCGAGGGGTAGTAAAGGCTAAGTGAGGGGTAGTTGATAACTCCAATTTAGTGTTTATTTTCATTATATTTCTATTTGTGTTTACAACTTATTTTGTGAGGTTTTTCCCATTTTAAGTGTTAAAATTCTCTTTTTATGCCAAATAGGATTATTTTCATAATTATAAAGTTTTTGCTTGTTTAATGGTGTATTTTTAAATTTTGTGCAGAATCAAAGACTAACACTTGGCTAGGACCATTTGTCTCAGCCATGTGCCTTACAGACCATCAAAACGCACCATTTCACTAAGGGACTCAGTTGAGACCATTTGTCTCTACTGTGTCCAATACAAATCTTGAGGATGATTTGGTCTAGAAGGGTGCACTCGGCTGAGACCTTTTTGTCTCAATCGTGTGTTGAGCTACAGTTATGACACCTCTATTAAGGCCCTAAGAGAATGTATATGAATTTTAAAGATAATATTATTGATATATGTTAGGTTAGTAAATGAATTATAGGTTGAGGAAATAGAGATAATCGCTTAAAATGATGAAGGGTAAAATGATCATTTTAAATTAAGTTATGTATATGATTAATTTTGAGAAAATGTAAGTAAAGGGACCCAATTGAAAAGTATAAGAGAGAGTTTAGGGAAAGAAACATGAATTTGAAGGAAAGAAAGGAGTTAAATACATTTTTGGTAAAGCCAACAAGTGGACCAATAGGAGCAAGACACCTAGCCTTCTAGTAATTTCTTGAAAAAAAGGAGAAAACCCATAGATTTTAAGGTGTTGGCTTGCAAATTCAAGGGAAAAAAGCGCCATTATTTTTCTAAAATCTAGCAATCCTAACACCTTAACCCCTAAAATCCAACCTTAGCTTTTGAGAGGAGAGAGAATTTAATGGTTAGTCTTCTAAAGGTAAAGATCCTCTCTTCTCTTCTTATTTTATTTCTCATAATTAAATGTTAATTTGAGGGATTATATGAATTGTTAAGTATAATAATTTATGGTTTATTATGAAGAAAGAGAGAGAAGCAAAGGCAAGGAGCAAGAAGAGGAAAAGCTTGAAGAAAGTGCTTTGAAGAGGTATGGGAACTTATTGAAAATATATGGTGTTGCTTCGTTGTGATGTTTTAAGATGTTAGAATGAATTTTTTTATTAAGGGGATATCTAAATAGGATGGGTAAATTGGAATGGGAACCGAAATTTTTCATGTCTTCTATTTTGGCAAAAATCTATCTTTAGGCTCATTGAACCTATCCAGACTATTTTGCCCATATCTGGAGTTTGAGAGACCCAAATTAAGTAATTCTAGTTGGGATAGAAACTAAATTCATAAACCTAAATTTCATTAAAAGAGACCAATATCTAATTCTTGCCCTATAATAATCAAAATTGAGCTTGAAATCTAGTTCTGTTGGCTTCCCTATTATTGAGAGCAGTCCATCTTATTTACTGAATATCCTAAGATTGAGAAGGCCAAATGAAATACTTTTAATGTTTTAAAAACTAGAGACATGGAGGAACAACTTTGTAGAAGACCATTTTTCTAGAAAAAGACATTTAGTATGTCTAAATCGCGATGCAAGTTAAGTTTTTGAACTAGTCGACATAATTCTAGGAACAAGGCAAATTTTGTATTGCCCTTAGCCTACTAGCGCGCTTGTGACTCTTGTCGTGCTCGTGATAGCAAGTTTTTGTCCTTTATTTTCGCTTTTTCTTCCTTTTTTCTATCACATTAGATTGCTTCTATGTGTTATGCTCATAATAGAACACAATATACCTTAAAATATAAGCATATGGGGACTTTAAATGCCTATATATATGAACTTATACCAAAGTATGTATATATGTGTGCATAGTCTATAATATTACTATTAGATAATGCATATATATATATATATATATATATATGAGGACATAATAGGCTATGATGTATGTGTAATAGATAATAGAACTTAAAGATATATTATAAAGGATATTGGAATGCATAAGTTAATTCAAGCTATTATTAAGTCCATATATCAATTATATGTAAGTAAACTAATGTAACTAGAATATATGGATATCAATAAGGGCATAGACATATATGCTTGAAATTACCTATATAAGTGTATATATGGATATATAGGACCAATGATGCTCTAAATAGGTGAAGTATACATTTTTAGCTATACATGAATGTTTATACTTTCAATAATAGGCATCTATGCTCCAACTGTGTTATTGTGGTCAGGCATGGATGCTAATGAACACACATATATATATATATGTATGTTGTGATGCATTGGACATGATGTAATATGCTCAGATGTAAGCATGAATAGAATATGTGTACGGGATAAATCATACCGAGATATGTGTGTTTATGCATATGCATAATAGTTGTTATATGGATCCTTACAAACCCAACACATAATTATAGAAATGATTATGCATAATTGAAGATGATATAATTAGGACATGTAAACTTATATAAGTATGTATAAGTCTGTTATTATGCATTGATGTTTGAAGCTATGCTACTATGGTTATAAAGGATACTGGTATATGTACATAAGCATATAAAAGCAATTAGATTTTATGAACTATAAATGATTTATAGGATTATTAAGTCTAACTATTAATGTTATATATATGAATGTAGATATAGCTAATTTGTAGCAATACATAGAAATGTATAAACATGTACATAATACCATGCTCATAAATATATTTTACAATCAAGTTAAAAGTGCATAAGACATAATAGAGAAAAGTAATGATAATTAAAATAAAAAGTTACAGTTGCCTACGCCCATGTTTAGATTGTGGATAGATAGGCATGCCTATAAGGGTATTTTGCAACTGCTATAGTACAAATTTGGCCCTATTGGGTCTATAGTACAGAATTAGTCCCATTTGGATCATTAACAGCCCCGTTTGGGTTTTAACTGACCCCATTTAGGTCCGTTTAACCAGTCAGACAGTACAGTTTCATACCTTCAGGTACTATAGTTAACCCGTTATCCACACTCTTAACAAAAAGTGCAGGCTGATTACAGGATATAAGTAAAGTAACATGAAAAATAACTTAATCATAATAATATGATGCACCATGATATGATCTAGACAATTATTTTATTTAACACATGTATAGCATATATAGAGTATGAAATCTATAATATTATAGTAACTCTTACATATAATAAAAATGACTATGATTACCTTATGTTTGCTTCACTCAAGAGTGTTGTTTTTACATGTATGTTTATATACACAGGTGAGTACATATAATTTAGATAATCATTGTAATAGATTACATTATACTCTTGCAACCTTAATAATAAGTCTGGTATTATTGTATTGCAAATTTTATGCTGCAATTCCAGATTGTATTTGACTAACATTATGCCTATATGTGTAAGTTATTGGTGACTACAGTAAGAGGTTATTTTCAAATATATTCTTCTTTGTTCCCTACTAAGCTAGTAGGCTTAGCTTGGGTGTTTATCCATATAGGTAATTGAAGCTAGAATTTTTTTCGATGGGACAAGATTTGCTGCAATGGCTAACACTAGGGATAGGAAGAGTCTAAGTAAGTAATTATATTTTGTTGTCTTTGTAATTATTTTATTGTATTAAATAGAACATAGTATGAAGAACAGGATAAGAGCTAGTGTAAAGTAACCTAAAGCTTCCTTAGTAAATCTTCTCTATGTGTTGATGCATGCTGTACAAGATAGTGTATATATATATGCATGATGTTAGGTAATAGAAGAGACTATGATAGTCTTTACAACAATACTCTTTTAACTAATTGGACTCAGCTGAGACCATTTTGTCTTAACCGTGTATTGTCCTGGACTACTATAAAAGCTACATCTTATCCGGTTTTAAAAAAAGAAAGCCTTTAGGTTTTAAGTTTCTAGGGTTTTTCTCTATAGTTTAGCTCATAGTTCTTCAAACATTAAGGTTTTTATAATTAGTTTCCATAGATTTAATTTTAAAAATTACTTCTCCATTATAGTTTTACATCAAAAATGCAAAAATACACAACTGTAGCTAGCTTATATTTTAAAGTTTTAGTTTCAATCAAGAGAAAGCTTGAAGAAAAAGAGAAGAAGTTGTTGCACTTCAGATCCACACTTTCTAAATGGGTTTTATAATTTCTTTTCCTCTTTTCTTTGTTATTTACATTATGAGTAGTAAGTAGTTGTTTTGTTGTTTGGGGATCTTTGAATCCCCTAAATCATGTAAGGAATATGAACTTATTTTCTCAATATATGTTTCAGATTTTTTTTCCCTTGTAATTAACTTGATATGTATGTTTTACAAGTGTTTATGTCATTAATCTTATTCAAATTGATGGATGAATGCTTGTTTAGTGTTTATATCATGTATGCTCTATTTTACTTCATGTTTGTTATAGTTTTAATGGCATTTTTGGAATGAGAATTGTTAAATCTAAGGTTTATGTGTTGTAACTTTAGAAAAAGAGAGGAAAATGAATAGGTTTTGAAATAATAGGCTCCAGAATGGGATATTAAGTCATGCCTAGGTCTTAGAACCTGCGCTTTTACTGGCTATCAGGTAGGCTCTAGAATGGGACATCGAGTAACTAGAGTAGTAGGCTCCAGAATGGGATACTAGAGGTTTAAATGGGTTGTCCACATCTGAAATGTATGAATTTTATGTTAAAATGGACCTTGTATGGAAATGGGGAGGATTAGATTCCTAAACAACGTCTTTAGTAATTGTTAATCTATACGTTTCGTATTTTCTACTTTTTATTCCTTTGTTAAATCTCACTTGCAATTTATTCATCTTTTATGTTAATTGTTTTTGTTACTAAATACACATAACCAATAATAATTGGGTAATTCTTTAAGCATATATTGCCAATCAATCAATTTTTTCTACACCAATTTTCTTCCATAGGGTTTAATACTTGTGGTCTTAAAAATATCCCACTTTATTACTTCTCCATTCCAGACACTTGCTGCATTTCGAACAAAAATGCAGGAAACATTATTTGTATTATGTATGGACAATGAAAACTCTAAGTTTTATCCTTGATTTCCATAAAGCTTTTCAAGGTTTTTATTGGAATTTGTCCTTTTGCATTTTCCAGAGCTAAAATAGGGTTTTAATGGCAAAAATCACCTTTTCTTAGTGACAAACAAGCTGTCTCTCTATGACAGACTCCTATTTGTGACAAACACGCTATTTATCTATCATGCAATTTTTAGATTTACTTGCCACATTTTTTTAGTGAGAAAGAGGGGATTTCTTGGGGATTTTTTTAGCTCAAATCCAATTTGATCTATGAGGATTGGATCAGGGTTTTGAATCCAAAAAGGGAAAGTTTAAGGGAACTCAAAAACTATCTTAAATAAATAGGAAAAACCCTAGTTTTAAGGGGGCTTCTTCTTCTTTGTGGCTAAAAATTTATCTTTCGATTGAGGGAATTTTAAAGAGGTAGCCATTAATTCTTGAGAATAAAAAACTGTTTTTATCTTTCAAGAATAAAAGGCCCCTTTACACCATTTCACAACACCAAAAACATTTTTATTTTTATTATTTTTTTAAATGTGAAAATCAATAAAAGAGGAACTTAGAGCACAATTCTCTAACCTTCTAAAAAGCTATTAAGGATAATATTCTAGGGTTCTTTTCTTTTATTTCCATGGCATGATAGTAAATAATTTGATTCGAATCATATAATGTTAATAACATGATTATGTAATTTTTTATTATTTTAATTCATCTCTATTCTCTCTGTTATTTCATGATGCCATGAATATAATCTTGAATGTGATAATATGTTAGAAAGGCATGTTTTAAAATTTTTTTACTATTGATGCACAATTGCTTTTCTTAATTAAAATTCTATTTTTATGCTAATTTAATTATTTTAACATGATTTAAATATGTTTTGATGTTTTATAAAAATTTTGGCATGTTTTAGGATGTAAAAATATGCATGATTAAGTTAAGAATAACTTTTCTTTATTTATTGTGTGTTTTTCCGCATTTCTACCTATTTTTCCAGTGATAGATGGGAAGAATACCTTGTTAGGTTTCGAAATAATAAAGAAAAATTTGCAGCGAAAAATAAAAATCCACCATGGATCCAAGTGATCCAACTGATTCAATATAAAGAGAAGTGTAACGATTACCAACCTCTCGATGCGTAGATAAATCGAGTTTACAGGTGTGACCTCATGTGAAACGGCTTCCTCTACCGGTATCCACATGCGAATGCAATGAAGAGAATCGCCCAGGGTGCTAGCTCCTTTCCTTGGCAGCTAGGGTTTATTTTCTCTCGTTCTTAAAGTTACAGAAGAAAAATGATTTTTCTTGTTCTCTTTTCTAAGTGACAGCTTCCACTCTCCTTTTATGCTTAATTAGGGTTAAACTATATATATCACTATATATATATATATATATAGTTGACTTAACCCTAATTTAGAGAGAGAAAACTTCAGGCCTATTTTTCTTATTAAAATAAGAAATACTTCATTTCTTATTTAAAATAAGAATAATAATATTAAGCTTAAATATTATTATTATTATTATTATTAATTTTTAAATTTTTTTTGTTGATTTCGAATTTTAATTTATCACAAAATAAAATTCAAATGCCCAAATTAACCTTTAGTCCATTCATCACATTCTATGTGTGCGATCCTAGGTTCATATTATATTGGCAGTGGGCCCCAATCCCATCACCGGCCTACAAGTCATAAGCAGCCTCTAGCAAGACATTATGACTACCCAAATAATATGAATATCGATAATTCGATTTTTACCTAATAGAACATGTTATAATCCCTTTATTACACAATATCTTGTTTGAACATAAGTTATGGTCCATGTCAAACTTATAATTTCTCGATCACTAAGTAGATTGATAATATCAAATGATATTGATTGCTCCATCAATTCATTTGAGCAAGACCATGCATTTCTCAGTCTTACTTATCAAGGGGCCCAATAAATATATCTCTCATAAGAGAGGGACAAATTCCTTCTTGATTATTCACTATCCTCTACCTGATTCTCATCATGTCCAATCTTAACCTTTATGATTATCCAATTAAAGATAATGTTTGATTATATTAAAACATAATGTTTATCACGTAGGATACTGTGATAATCTCAGGTCTAAGGATCAATAATATAACTATTATGAGATCACGAATGACATTAACCCATGTAGTATTTCATTGCAGGTCTATCCAATACTCTGTTCTCTAACAAGTACTTATAAGTTTAATTCATATCACCATATATAATCGTCCCATGATTATCAATCAAACTTATACTAGTCTTTATTTATCATTATTCAGTTAATGATAAATGACTAGGGATAGTCAAAATAACATTAGATTGTTATTTACAAACATTATCATAACGTAACATGCCAACAATATAATAACATGAAGAAAATTCAATTTTATAAAATGAAATGTGACATGACATAAAGGGCCTAATGTTTGTCCTAGAGTATAACCACTAACAGACCTCAACAGACTCTTGTCAGTCACACCGACCGATGTGATGTTACGAGATCTACTTTTCGTCCCATCGCTCTTCCCTATTTTAGCCGCCTGTCTTTTTTTTAGACTGTCTGTGAGTCCATTTTCATCCTTTTTGTGTTGTTTTTTTATGTTTCCTTGATTTACTTTATTTTTATGATTAATTATATTTTTATGAGTCATTTTAGTTATGTTTCATGCATTTTTTAATATTTTGATTGGTTAGTCGGTTAGTGTAGAATGCATGTTTTATTTATTTTGTTTTACTATTTATTTTTATATGACATAATAGTAACCTTTCATTTTCTTCGTTTTTTTGTGAGCCTTTAATCTTTATTGCATTGGATTTTAGAGCTTGAGAGGTTGAAATACATTGGAGAATTTCCATAGGCAATCTTAATTCTCTTTTTCTCATTTTATTTATGTATTGCTTTTATTATTTTATTATTATGTTCATTTGGATGTATTATTTTATGGAATTGTAATTAGTAAAAAAGATGGTTTTTTGCATGTTGAACTAAAATTCATTTAAAATTATTTTTATTAATCAAATTGGGATTTTTTAAATAAAAATATACCAATATTCAAAATTAACCCAAAAATCATGCATAATAGAGAGTCTTATTTTCATCTAAATTGGGATCACTCATACATCGATTTCTAAAATCACAAGGATTCTTCCCCTTTTATAAATATGCATGAAGGAACCAATGTTCCCAATCCAATCAATTCCCTATTTTTATGGTAGTTTATTTATTCTTTTTGAATTGACTAATTTGCTTTTGTAATAGTTTAAGTAGCTTTACCTTTTTTCTTTTTATTTATTTATCGGTTTTTTATATGCTTGAATGTTTATTTATTTACTTATGTATGCATCATATGAGAGGAGAGATCTGATTAATAATTAAAACTCATTTATAAAACAATATTTAACCGAGGTGCCAAGTAAGAGTGATGTCCCGAACATTGATATTTGTTTGGGTATCAAAAGGTATATATTCATTTTCCAATGTTGTGTTGGGTTGTGACTTCATGATACTTGTCTCTTTGAGCCTACATTGGACACCTTCATAGGTTGACCATCAATAATAAATTGGGCCTAACCCTTTTCTATTGTGAGATGGTCAGTCTATGAGTTATAGTAAGCCTTATTCGATCTTGAACCCTAAAAGTGAGTATCTACTAACCCAATCGAACATGAGTGGGCTCTGGTGTGCATCATAGTGAGCATTCTCCAATTTGAATTGTGAATTTGTATTAATCAAGTAAGCACTGAGTGTATGTCTTAACAAAGGTAAACAATGTTGGCTAGGTTAAATATACATGATTGAGTCAAGACAAGTTGATGAAAAATGTAAAAATTAGCAATCAAAAGTCATCGTGGCATTTTATTGAATAGTTTATGTGCATCAAGGAACAGGCCTAAATGCATGCAAAGCAACATAATGCATATACCTACTAAGCAGTCAACACAAGAATTTAACTATTTATAGCATCAAAATCTAAGACCAAACACAAGAATCAAGAGAAAATAAAAACTAAATCATGCCATTGTAACCCTAACTAACTTTCAACAATAGAGTGAAGAAGACAACCCACACTTAAGAATAGGCAATAAACAAATAATATCAAATTTAAATGCATATAAATTTAAGAAAATCAAGATAAGTTACTTACTTGATCAAAAATTGTTGGGAAGGAAGATTTGAAGTTGAGAGGAAATGAAAGAAGTGGGAAATAGAGAGTAATGGCTAAAAGAGACATATGCAGGTTTTTAAACAATTCAAACAACTCGGCTGAGATGGGTTTTGACTTAGTTGTGTCAGAAGATTCTATATTAAATGTGCACAAGTGACCTAGCTGAAATGACGAGTGACTTAGCTAGGTCCAACATTTCTGAACTCAAAGTGGTTAAGTGATCTGACCAAGACGATTTGCGTCTTAGTCGTTTTAATCCATTTTGCTTTCAAAGTCACTAAGTGACTCGACCGAGACAATAGTGACTTAGTCAAGTTGATTTCCTAGGAGATAACATATAGCAACACCTTTCAACTATTTTACTCCTCATTTTAAATCCCATATTTCAACCCTACAATTTAACACACTAACACCTTAAAACCTATGAAATGTAACTACAATAACACATTGAGCTAAATACACAAAAAACACAAATTGAGCTATATTAACCTACAAAAATCAAAATAAGAAAAGAGTACAAAGAGTAGTTATAAATTTTTAAAGTCTTCAATTAGACTTATAGAATTGCCTTGTCCTGAAAAACCAAAGTTGCCTTAATAACCTCGATCTGTGAAGCATTGTAAGGTTTGAGATGGTATCCGTTTACCTTATACTCCCGACCATCCTTTAAATTTTGTACCATCATCATTCCAAAATCAGTACTTTCCACCACTTCATATGGTCCAAGCCATATTAACTTTACTTTCTTGGGAAATAAACACAACCAACTATTATGTAGCAGAACTAGCATGCCAGACACAAATTCTTTATGGAGCAACTTCTTATCGTGCGATCGCTTGGTTTTCTCTTTATAAGCTGTAACATTGTTGTATGACCAAAGTCTAAACTTGTCAAGTTCATTAAGCTGTAAAAGTATGTAAAGACTACTCTAATCTCTACTGATACCTGCCATTACATATACCATCTTAAATAACATTCCTAGTACTTCTAAAGATATTAACAAAGAAAAACTTTAGATTACTCTATACTAACTTTTATCTTGATTTTATACCATATTTTACTAGATATAATAATTACAAAGACCAAAATAAATTACAACTATACACAAAATTGGACTCTTTTTATCTCTAGTGTTGGCCTTGCAGTAGCAAATCTTGTTCTACCAAGAAGAAATCTAGCTCTAAGAACCTACATAGATAAACACCTGTGCTAAGCTTACTAGCTTAGTGGGGAACAAAGAAATATAAACTAGAAATAATCTCTTACCGCAGTCGCTGATAACTTATACACATAGGCATAATATTAGTCAAATACAGTCTGGAGTCACAATATAACATTTGTATAATAGTAGTACAATACTTTATTACAAAAGTAACAAGTTTATAATGAAATCAATGACAACCAAAAACTTATTAAATGTGCTCACCGGTGTATGTAGACAGGTATGTAAATACAATAGTTTTAATGAAACAACATTAGGTAATCATAGTCATTACTATTATATGCATTAGTTACTATAGTATTATATACCTCATGTTTAAACACACTGCATACAATTCCATGCTCTGTATATGCTATGCATGGGTTAAATAAAAGAATAAGTGGATCAAATTATGGTAAGTCATGTCATTTCAATTTCATTATTTTCCATATTGCTTTACTTGTGTCCTATAATAAACATACACTTTTCTCTAAGAGTGTGGATAATGGGTTCACTGTAGCAATCGAAGGTACAAGCCTGTACTGTTTGACCAATCAAGCAGACCTAAACGAGGTCGGCTACAACCCAAACGGGGTTGTTAATAATCCAATCGAGATCAAATCTGTCCTATAGACCCAAATGAGCCAAATCTGTATCATGGACCCAATAGGGCCAAATCTATATCATGGACCCATTAGGGCCAAATCTGTATCGTGGACCTAAATAGGGCCAAATCTATACTGTAGCAGCTGCAAGATACTCTTATAAGCATGCCTATCTATCCACAACCTAGACACAAACGCAGGCAATTGTAACTTTTTACTCTAGTTATCTTTACTTTTCTCTTACTGTCTTATATGCCTTTAACTCAATTACAACATATCTTTGAGCATAGCATCATATACATGTTCATACATTTCTGTATGTTATTATAATTGAGTTACCTTTATATACATATGAACATATATTATGTAATCATAGCATCATAGCTTAGAGCATCAATATATAATCTCAAGTGCTTATATAATTTACATGTTGTAATTGTAATATCTTTAGTCATGCATGATCATTACCATGACTATATGACATATTCATAAGAGTTACATCCATATAGAGACTATTATATAAATGTATAAATGCACATGTACCTATATGATTCATCCTGTGCATATATTGTTCATACTTATATCTGTGCCTATTATATTACGTTTAATGCATCACATTATGCATACATATATATAGATATACATCCAATATATATTCCAATATACATACACATCACTACAAGAAAATGTTAAAATAGTAACGAAAATATTTTCATTGCTAATTTAGCAATGGAATTCAAATTTTGTTGTTAAAATTGGTTAAAATTTTTCTATTTAGCAACGAAAATAAAAAATAGTTATTTTTGTTGCTAAATATGGAGAAAATTTTTAGTGTTAAAATATAGCAACAAAATTTTGTAACAGAATGCTTATTCGTTGCTAAATAAGATGCCAGCAGATGACACAAAAATTTGGAACAAAAATCAGCAACAAAATTTAAATTTCGTTGCTATAATAGCAACGAAATAGTTTTCCGTTGCTAATTCAGAACTAAAATTTTTAAGGTTCCCTAAATAAAAATCAAATATATTTTTCGTTGCTAAAATAACAACGAAAATTATATTCGATTAATATTTTAGAAACTTTTAAAATTTTCAGTTGCGAAAATAACAACTGAAATATCTTCCGTTGCTATTTAAGAAACCTTAAAAATTTTTAGTTCCAAATTAGCAACAGATCTCCTCACCGGTGAATTTTTCACAGCCGTTCCCTTTATCGCCGGCTAAAGGCGTTGGAATTTCTGATCTGTTGAAAAAGAATCAAGAAGGCATTGGAATTTCTGCTCTCATGGCTTATGTTGAGCGAGGTCAGGGCCTTCTCATCAGCAGGGTATTTTAGTAGGCAAAGATTCGGGTCCAATTTTATCAACAATCTCTCATCAGCTGGGTATTTTAGTAGGCAAAGATTTGATATTGATGATGAGTTCGTGGCGAACGCTGATTTGCTAGAGGATTTTACGACTGCTGCCTCTGCTTGCTTGGCATTTGCTCGCGAAAGACCTGAACTTTTAAGGTTTATTATAGATAACAGCTTCTCTTTAATTACTTGATACAGAGAATTTTTTTTTTTAAATGTTGGTATTTTGATTCTCTTCTATTTTTATTCATCTGTTTACAGGATGCTACCAAGAAGAGATATTGAGGTTGTTATTGAGAAAGGAATGCCCTTTTTGTTAAAAAATGGTGATGTGTCAGCGAGGAGGATGAGGTCATTTTTGGACAATGGCCATAGTAATGTGAGGCCTTCTGTTTTTCAATGCTTAACTGAAGTTATTTGTTTTGTGGTTGAAAATTTTTGTTTGAGTGCTTTACTTTTTTACTTAAGGGACTGCTGAGCATCTGAAATTATGTTTTGACACAATGTTAAAAGTTTGTGATTAAGATGCAGTTTAGGATGATAATAAATGATTGTTGGGGAATACATTGAAATATGACATTTTAAAGTACAACTAGAACTTTTATTACCACAGCCAAAGGATAATATACTAAACTATGATTTTTCTTTTTCATATTATATAGCTATCATTATTTGAGAATTGGTATTTTGTTGATGGGTTTTGTCGATCTATTTTCTTTTATTTAATGGGTTTGATTAATTGGGCGACAATGCACAAAGAAACTCATCAGGTGGATTAACAGCTGGACATCAATGGGTAATTAACTACTTTAACCGTTCTTTATTTAATTATGCAGTTATTTCTATTACTTGTTGATCTACTTTCTGATATTTAGTTTGCTTGCTTGTACCTCTTGATTTTCTAGGTGGATTTCCCAAATTAATTTAACAATTACGCTATTCTCATTCTTTAGAATTTGGTAAATGATATAAGAATCTTAGATTTAGGTGCACATATAAGAATTCAAGGGAGAAATATAATGGATCAAACTAATCTCGAGAATTTCCCCTAGAAAACAAAGAAGAAAGTTTTTGATACAATGTAAAACTTAAATGGCGTCTCAATGTGAGTTATTAATTCTATATAATATAGCAAATACTGAATTTACAATCTTTCTATTATAATATTAAATAGTTAACTATATGTTATGTTCGAGAAACCATACAATATAGTAGAGTAGAATTGATGATGGGAATATTTTGTTTTATGGTATTAAACATTTAGAAGAAATCTTTTCAAGACTAAAATGATACTTAAGTTTGATGAAGGATGAGATGGAAATTGGAAGAATAAAAATGGGAAATGCTGTTGGTGGAAGTATAAATACATAGAAAACAGAACATTATCTTTTATGTTTCATGCATGATGACACTTTGGAATATAGGTGTCACAAGAAGTTGATCAAGCGAGAGCCATGCTCTACAAGCAGCTTTGAATTCAATCCACTTGCTGTCTAAATGGCCCCTATTACAAACTATATATGAATCTGTTGTATTAGCAATTTACTTTAGATGGTTCTGCTAATTAGGCTTGATGTATAGATTTGGTTTAGTCTTAGGTTGAATTAGCTTGCTGTTCTTTTCTATATTTTTAATTTGTAATAGCAGTAGAGCTTATATAGGACCTAATTATGACTAGGGATGCTGATTTGTGCAGAAATAAAGGAATGGCAACAAAGACATTTGAATTTTTTATTATCTCTTCAATTTGAAGTTGTTGTCTATACAGTGATTTTGATTGCATTTATTGAATTTAGATATGGCAACAAAGATTGCTTCTAAATTAAAAATTGTAAAGTGAATAATTTGAAAGTTTACTAAAGACCTGTCTTTCGTTCCTATTCTACATTCGTTGAATAGTTCGGCTGTAACGGATGATCCAGTATGTGTTTTTTCTCTCTTCTTTGGGGAAAAGATTGGAGAAAGGCTTGTGAGTTATTCTGCTTAAAATATGAATAGATTCTCTAAAAGCGATATTGTTTATTTATTTTATAAATTTGTAAACATGATCATATTGTTGGTTTTGTTATATTATTGGTTGATAGTTTCAATTACATATCTACGCCTCCAAATGATTCACCCTGCTGTTTGGTGACTAGTGAATATGGATGGACAGCAAATATAGAGAGTCATGAGAGCTCAAGCATTAAGGGACAATAGTATGGCCAGATACATGTCAAGCAAGAAGACGAAGGAGATCAACCTAGAGAATCCCATAATGGAGGAACTAAGGAAGAAAGCTAATGCTGACAAGAACGACAAGACATCAAGTAACTAATGTTTCATTCTAGACTCTTTTTTTCTATTGTTATTGTGTTCAATATTCATCTTTCTAGGTCTTGCATCCGAAATTCCTAAGGATTTGTATCATCTCATCAAGAAGGCTATTGCAATTAGGAGGCATTTAGAGAGGAATAAATTGTGTTTTGCTTAATTTGCTGTGGAACTATCATTATAGGGATGGATGTGTCTGAAACACCCTACATCTAAAGCCTTTATCATTCATTATACTATATATTTAAGTCATGCTATATTAGGTTATTAACCCAATTAAAATCTACATACATTCATATCATCTGATCCATCTAATCAATCACCCTATATATATATATATATATATATATATATATATATATATATATAAGATAGGTGCTTCTTACATCTTTCCTGTACATTGATTTCACATGCACAATGACTTATTATGCAACCCATTATCATAATCATACTAGATTCAGTTATCTTAGTCTATTTACTATCATGCATAGCATTCAGCATTCCAGCATATGCGAATATAAGCATTTTAGCTCATAGATGCATACATATACTAGCATTCTCACTATGAGCTTAATACTAGCATTCTCACTATGAGCTTATTACAACATTATCTTCCATATGACATACATATATTATATAACCTTTTATACATATTAAATATGTTAAGAAACTTGTACAAAATTTATCAAAATCCCTACATCAACTTCTATAGACTGGTGTTGGCCTGTCCTAATTCAAAGAACGTTCCTGTGCAAAAGCCTTGACTACAGAATCTACACGGATCAAATAACCCGTGCTAAGCTATACAGTTTAGTAGAGATAATAAATATGAAAGACAATCACTCACAATGATTGTCAGATTCATTTAATCATACATAATTTAAAAACATTTAAAGTAACATATAAACGGTAAGCATATGATAAAATATAATGATTTTGATCAACAAAGTATTCCTACATTTAAATTAGTCTCCATAAATTCCAACACTTCATAAGATGATCTGTACATATATAAATAAGCAAAAGAATATAATACATGCATAAGAAACTCGGTTAATCATAATATTCCATAAATCATATGCCTTGTTATACTGTAACTGACTATGATGTATTTATACTGTAATTTAGCCTGCTTAAGTTCTAAAAGTGGATAATAGAAACGGTGAATACCTGAAGGTAACAAAACGGTGGATATCCGAGGATATCAAAATTATAAATCCAAACATGATCGACTGTGCAGTGGACCGATCAAATGGACCCAAATAGGTCAATTAACAACCCAAACGGTTGTTCATGATCCAACATGATCAACTATACTTTAGACCTAAATAGGTCAATTGTGGCAACTGCAATATCTCTATAGGCGCCTATCTATCCACGATTGAACTCTAAGTGCAGGCAAATTCTCTTTTCATATATCATGCTTGCATTTAACTAATCAATTTGCACATGTACATCAATATGATAGCTATATTATTGCCATGGTGTAATTATATACGCAAATTCATATAATGCTTCACATTCTTTATAATCATGCTATCATTAAATATCACATAATATACCATACCTGTTCAAGTGCTCATCATAAATATGCCTTAACATAAGAACTTTACCTTATAATACATCATATGTATATGATCATTTAAAAAGGTTCATAATCACTAGTATATGTATATACACTTGAATTCATATAGGCATATCACAATACAAGTATGAACCATTGAGCATAAATCATCATAATAAGTACTTTAGCGTGTTATCATTAAGGCACTACATGTGAACATGGTAACAATAATGTATTCCTCATTTCATAATATAAGTGTATATTAAAATACACATTTACTCTTCATAGGAGTAAATGCCTGTAAATCATTTTACATATAACAAGCAAGTATAAAAATTCAATCACATATGCATATTTAATATAATTGTCAATAATCTTTACTTACGTACATATATGAGTATGTATATATATATATATGAAATTTTATCAATAATCATATCATATGCCATATCCAATTCATTGTGTTTTCATATAAACACGTTTTTAGCATAATTATATTTAAACCAATATAGAAGATAATTTAAAAATTTTGTGTACACAACTCTGCATAGGGGCAGCGTTATGGATCCAACTTAGGTGCCCTTTTTGAATTGGAAGATGCTATTTTTAGGCCAAGTGACCTTCTAAAAATTCATTCCCCTGTATGTCTAGTTTCTAAAACATCCAAATTCATCACAATATAACATCTATAATTCGAGATATTCAAGAAAAATCATAGGTTGTTCATAAACTCAAAAACAATTATTGTTACCACTTGAAAAATTCATAGAATAAAATGGAGAATGAATCAGCCTAACTTTACTTCAACAAAGTTTTGATCCTAGGTGTCTAGTTTACCCATAATTTTACAGCATAGCATTTTAACTCCTCTACCAAAATTTATGGCCGAAATATCACAATCTGCTCCTTAACAGTGCAATCAATTTTTACAAATTTCAAGCTAACATTAGACATTCATACAAACAGAATTAGACAATGCTTCCTTCATATAAAATGTTCATTTATAAGTCTAATTTACATAAAATTCGACCTCATAGCATTCTGACCATTATACAAGGAGTTATATCACATTTTCCAGAAGCTGTTCCGTAACCGAAATTAGTAGTCCTCTACAATTTCAAGTGAAATTATGATTATAAGACACATTTAGCCTTAAGTTGCTTCTACAAAGTTATGGGTATATTACTTATGTAAAGTATAAAATTAAAATTATTTCAATTTAAGCTTCCTAGCTCAATTTATGCTTAAATTACAGCAACTAGTTTTTTTATGCTTATATGCTTCTTTTTATCAATCCTCCTACAAAATTTATGTTCAAAATCAATTGATCAACCTACCATATAACAAATCATTTTTCTTATCCATTTAACCACATACATACATGAGGGTCCTTAGAATTCCATACCTTGGTCGAAAATCCCCTAGCCTCAATCTTATGCCTTCCCCTTTCCTTTGCTCTTCTTAACTTCTTTTTCTCCTTTTACAACAATTCATCCATTTAACAAGACTTTCCAGCATTTTACTTACTCAAACCCCAACCAAAAATAAGAAAAGATGATGAACTATCAAATTGATATGCTTACCTTAATGTTTACAATAATTGCCCTTGATTAATTTCCACATGCAATGATTTCTTCAAAGATTTTCTTAGATGTTTAACAATGGATGAATGAGATGAGATAAGAGAGAAATTTGTTTGATTCCTCAAGCATTTGCTGTCCCTTTTTCTCTCTCTTAACCTAATGATGACTACTTATAATAGCAAGGAAAAATTTCCTCTTCAATCCCTTTCTTTTTGCATGTTTCACTAAAGCCTCTCACCTTTTTACATGTTGTAAATTGACCTACCCTTTTATTCCTTCTCTTAAATCAACCTCTCAATTTATACCTTTAATCACAATTAACCCTTAATATGCCATATTTATAAATTTACCCCAAAATTAATACTTCATACTTCAATTATACCCTTAAATATTATTAAACTAGAATTTTAAATTTTACTTTCATGCAATTACTATAATATAATGAATTTATCATTTGTCCCATACCTTATGTGAAATTCACAATCTAAATTTAATCTCAATTAATTATAACTCTATTAAAACCATAAATTTCTAACTAGGGTCATGTTAGGGGTCTCATAATGTCTCATGGCTCTCTTGGGCATTCTGACCAACTTAATAGATGTAGCTAACGTGAGCTGAAATCAATTTCACAATTGAATTTAGATGCTATCAAAATTGGTGAATAATCTCTTACTACAGTAATTTTTTACATTTTTACTAGCTAGGCTAAGATGGTTTAGGATAGTATATAGTTTGGACTTATATTTAATTTGTTCTTATTGATATTTTGTTCAGGCTTTGAAGAGAAGCAATTATGATGCTGAACCCATGCTAAGAACATGTGGTATTTCAATCAATACCAACTTTGCTCTAGTTATTCTATTTGCTCTTTGTAGTCTAATGTCTATTGTATTAAAGAAGTAAAGGATTGGTAAAGGATTGTAGTGCTTGTATTATAGTCCCAATGAATGAAAAAAATCAATATATCTGATTTAAATTTTTTAGGGTGTGCATCTGATTGGGACTAGTTGTCATTCTTATTTCTACACTCTCAATATAATAATTTTCCTTTCTTTTGGGACTGGTAATAATTCTTAACTAGAAAACATTGGATTTATCGGTTCATAAGGATGTATATTCTTCATTTGTCATTGTAATTGCTAAGATTGTAAAATCTGTTTCAGCTATAAGTGCTTATTTGATTTTATTGATGTTCAGTACCTTTTTAATTCCAATTTCATTTATATTTTCACCTAATGACCTTTTGCAGTATGATTTGCTTTCAATTTACTATTTTGTCATAAAACTTTATTCTATGGATATATTGTAGTTGGTATTTTCATGCACTTTGGAACTCTGGATATTTGAAAAAGGGAAACTTATATCTTTTGACTGCAAGTACCAAAGGATGTATGTTTTGACTGATAATTTCCTAGAGATTAAAGTTAATAGGGGGTTGTAGAGAAAAATATGCATGTATGCATGCATCTGTTAATAGAAATCTAATTATGTACCCTATATAATAGAAGCAGTATCACCTTTTATGTCAAATTTTATTTCTTTCTTATCATGTTTGTATTTAAGTGTCATCAAATGTCTTAAGTATAGCAATAGATGATTGCAGGTGCATTTTTGTTTCAATTGTCAAATATAGGCTTCTACATAAATATTGATTTTCTAACTTCGAAAGTAAAAGTAACTTTGTTTGAAAAATCAATAATAATTTAGTGATAGAATAGTTTTTTTTAATACTGGCCAAATTTAGCAACGAAAACTTTAATTGGGTTGCTAGAAATAATAACATAAATTGATTTCAGTTGCTGTAAATAGCAATAGAATTTCTATTCGTTTGCTAAATATAGCAACGAAAAATGATTTTGGTTGCTAAAAATAGCAATCAAATTTTTATTCGGTTGGTAAAAATAGCAACGGAAAATTTAATTTTCATTGCTAAAAAATACCAACCGTCAAATTTAAAACCGAATGTTTCGTTGCTAATTTTTATTAGCAACGGAAATTCAACAAATTCAGTTGCTATTTCT
This sequence comes from Excoecaria agallocha, assembly GCA_037975025.1. Taxonomy (NCBI): domain Eukaryota; kingdom Viridiplantae; phylum Streptophyta; class Magnoliopsida; order Malpighiales; family Euphorbiaceae; genus Excoecaria; species Excoecaria agallocha. The sequence continues at coordinate 53,448,782 of CM075806.1, read as the reverse complement.
TAATTTTCGTGTAGTGCATACATATACATATATCAATATCCATACCTATCTCCCATAATGTAGATAGATCATAAATGCATATACCTAAAAATATAAATATCTTTGTACATATATAATATCCACTTTACCTAATTAGAGTATCACTAGTCCTATATATCCCTAGGTACTCTTATATACATGTGTATCTTAAAGTATATATGTTTATGCCTTTATTCATATTCATATATTTTAATCACATTAGTTAACAACACATAATTTGACATATAAGTTTGGTAATAACTTGAATTACTTATGCGTCCTAATTCCCTTATAATACATCTTAATATTCTATTATTTATTACACATGTTTCATAATGTATTCATATCATGTCCCAATATATATATATATATATATATATATATATATATATATATATATATATATATATATATATATATATATATATATATATATATATATATATATATATATATATATATATATATATATATATATATATATATATATATATATATCTTTTGTACTCTCATAGTCCAGTTCCATTAGTTAAATGTATAAGGTTGAGTTTTAGTCCAAGTAATGGCCTAAACAATCCATATACTTATGTTTTCCTATATTTGGGTTCATATTAACTTATTTCTCCATCTCTAAATCATATCTTACATATGCTTCATAGCTTAGTATATTCCTTTTTATGTGTTTAAGGTGTTTGAAAAAGGTTTGACAACTTTTGGTGATTTTCGAGCCTAAAGGTATAAGCTGTAAATGGAAAAGCACTCGACTGAAACAAATTGGTCTCGGCCATATGCAATGCTCTAAATGGGTGCAAAGGGGTTCACTCGGCTGAGACAAATTGGTCTCGGCCGAGTGCCCTAAACAAGCCTACGAATTCTGCAGACAGTTTTATTGTGTCTCTCTACCCCTCATTTTAGGCTTAGCAAATGACCTTTTCTGATCAAGTGTTCTTCTACAAAGTTGTTATACTATATTTATAGTTTCTAAAACAATAAAAATCACCACTTTTGGCCTTCTCAATCTCAAGATATTCACCAAACAATATGGACTGCTCCCAATGACAGGGCAGCAGATATGATCTGAGTTCAAGCTAAATTTTGCCTATCATAGAGGACGAACCAAATGTTGGTGTCTTCTTATAAAAGTTAGTCTAGTTTCTACTCCAATTGGAATTAATCAATTTGGAGCTCTCAAACTCCAGATATAGGCACAATAATCCTGATAGGTCTAGTGAACCTAAGGACAAATTTTGCTAACTAGAAGAATTATGCTCCTATTTCGGTTCTTATACCCAATTAACCATCATATTCATGCATTCCTTACTTAAAACCCTCAAATTAACATCTCTAATCAATAAATACATATATATAGTACCTAAAACAATTACCAAAGTTTCCAAACCTCTTGATAGAACTTTCTTCAAGTTTTTCCTCCTCTTGCTCCTTGCCTTTGATTCTCTCTCTTTCTTCATAATAAATCACAACTTATTATGCTTGATGATTCATCTAATACTTCAAATTAATAATTAATTATAAGAAATAATTTATAAAAGAAATGAGAGGTTCCTCAACCTTAAAGAAGCTAACCTTTAAATTCTCTCTCCTTAACAAAGCTATGGTTGGATCTTTTTAAGGTTTAAAGTATATGAGTTTTGAGAGGAAATGGTGACCTTAATCTCCCCTTAAATTGGCCGAACCTTACCCTTTAAATCCATGGGTTTCTCCTTTCACAAGACTTTTTTAGAATGGCTAGGTGTCCATCTCTCAAAGGTCCACTTGTTGACTTTGTAAAAATTGCATTTAACTCCCTCTTTTCCTTCAAATTCATGTTTCTTCCCCTAAACTCTCTCTTTCACTTTTCAATTGGGTCCCTTAACTTACATTTCTTTAAAATTAACCACACACATGACCTAATTTAAAATGACCATTTTACCCTTTATCTATTTAAGCAATTTCCTCCATATCTTCAACCCATAATTCCTTAAATAACCCAACATACATCCATAATATTATCCTTAAAATGTTTATTCATTCTCCTAAGGCCTTAATAGGGGTGTCACAAAGTCTCTTTTTACCTACACTTCTAAAGTCAAAATTAAGAAACTTTGTAGCCCAAAAAGCCTTATGTTCAAGCTCAACCAATAAATGACACAACTTCCTAAAAACCAACCTAAAAGGGGATATTCCTATCGGTGTCTTATATACAATACTTTATGCCCATAATGCATTGTCAAACTTCAGAGACTAATTTTTCCAAGAAACATTGACATTTTTCTCTAGGATAGACTTAAGTTCATGGTTTGACACCTCTACTTGATCATTGGCCTGTGTATGATATGGGTTGGTTACTTTATGTTTAACACCAACTCTTCTCAATAGAGCCTTAAAGTGATGGTTGACATAGTGCATGCCACCATCACTAATGATAGCTCTGGGTGCTCTATATCAGGTAAAAATGGATTTTCTTATAAATTTTAACACCATTTTTGCATCACACATACTAGTGGTTATTGCTTCTACCAACTTAATCACATAATCTACAGCCACCAAGATACATTCATTCCCATAAGAAATCAGGAAAGGTCATATAAAATCCATACCTCATACATCAAATAACTTAATCTCAAGCATATTGGTCAAAGGTATTTCATCTCTCTTAGACACAAGTTTTTATGAAAGCTCACATCATTGATGTAACACCCTACAATCATTCATGATTTATGTACATGATATATATATATATAATCATAATGTTGTATGGTTAATAATGTGACTAACCCATGTCGATAGCGTTTAATGGCTTAATTTAGCCATTGGTTTTCAAATTCGTTCTAGTGTCGTGAGGTTACTTTTCATTTGGTATAAATTTCGGCAGCATAACGGCTTGTAAACCGTGCTACCAAAACTTGAAAATTGGCAAATAAACACTCCCAAATGGCAACCTCCACCTTCAATACTCCAATAACATACATAGAACTTCTAATATCAATCCACAACCATCATCGCAACACAATCACAAAATTTACCATTCACACACACACACATATATATGTGTGTGTGTGTGTGTATACATATATATATATATGTGTGTATACACACACACACACACATATATATATATATATATATGTACACACACACACACACATATATATACATACATATATACATATATACATATATATATGTGTGTGTGTGTGTGTGTGTGTACATATATATGTGTGTGTACACACACACACATATATATATACATATATGTGTGTGTGTGTGTATTGTAACGCTCACTCTAACTACCTTTTTATTTACATATGGTTTCATTTAATTACTTGCACAAATACCTATATACATATACATTAACATACTTAGAACATGTTTACAAGCAGTTCATTATAGGTATTCCACATTCTTTACATATTACAAAAGTGACTAAACTACCAAAATTGATCTTCACTCACCTTCCTCTTGGTGGCCCACAGATGTTGTCTTGAAAACTGACACCTCAGGTCTACTTCTGTATACCTACACGGGAAAATATCCATGCTGAGCAATAATTCATTGGGGAGTAAAGCAATGCAATGGACTTTTTGTTGAAGATGCAAACACAATTAATATGATATAGTAATGATCATAAGGCACTAAAACATTTACACTATTAATCATTAACTAATATTCATGCAATAATTTAAATTACTTTCATTACTTGAATTTTTATTGATGGTGGATAACGAGTATACAATACTAGGTACTAGTGAGCGATATCAAACACTAGAGACATATTAGTCTCGGATCACTAGATACCAATAGGTATCAGAACACTAGACACCTTTTGATGTCAACACTAGCAACTACAATTACTATCCCCTTATAAGCATGCCTATATATCCACAACTATCTAAAATTTAGGCTTAATAGGTCTTTGATCACTCAAAATTATCATATCGATACATTCAAGGTCAAAAAATTTATACATAATAGAACATAGGAATGATATCCCTATATGATACATAATTAACTTCATTTAAATTACATTTTTGGATAGAGTTACCACTTCATGTAACATGTAATACCAAGAATATCATTGATCATATTCATCACATTGCATTATTATACACTTAAAGATCATATATGCATCTCTTTTTTTTAATTCCATGCTTAATGTGGCCTCATAAGGCTCAAAAGCGTCCCTAAGGGTTGTGATCATTTTTTGAAACACTTAAATATCACAATGGCATCAAATAAGGTGTTTCTTGATGGAGGTGGATGTGTTATATCGCCAACGCGACATGGGTCACGACCGCGACAGAGGACTTATCACCCTGCTCATGAAATCCTGCCGACTGCTTTCAGTATCTAACTTGTACATCAATTTAGGCATACTAAATGGAATTTTTAAGAAAAGTATTCTTCTACAAAGTTGTTCCTCTATGTCTTTAGTTTCTAAAACATTAAAAATAATCTAATTCTGACTTCTAAATCTCAATATATTACTAAAATAGTACAAACTGCTCTAGATGACAGTGCAGCAGACATCACTCTACTTCAAGCCATATTTAGGGGACTTTAAGTGCAGAATTAAGTTTCAATTTCTTCTAAAACTTTGTAGATATATGTGTTATCTTTCATTTACAACTTGATTCACTTAATTTAGGAATCTACATAAAACGTTATACCCTTTATACTAAAATAGGTTCAAGTGAACCTTAGGGCAGAATTTTCACTAAGTCACTTTTCATACACAATTATCATTTTCATGAAATACCAACATCATTATCTACTTATATCATCAATAACGTAACAATTATAGCACATGAATCAACTTAAATAAAATAATACAAATAATAAGGAAAATGAAAACTCTCAAACCTCTTGGTAAGCTCTAACCCTTTCTTTGGGTTCCTTCTCCTTCCTTCTCTTTACCCTTGCTAGATTCTCCAACTATAACATGTCATAAACACACATCAATATCCAAATCCCATCCATAATCCTAGCTCTTTATGTCTAAAATAATTAAAGAACCAAACTTGAACCAAGAATCCCAAAAGAACTTACCTTAAATTAACCAATATACACAAGCTCCCTTCTAAGTATAATTATAAGCAAAGGAGTGGTAAGGAGACCAAAAATTGTTGGAAATTATTTTGGCCCTTAGGTTGCCAACCCATTCACTAAAAAGGGCATATTTTCCCTTTTCTTTCTTGCTTTCTCTTCACTTTTTTAGAGGAGACACATGCTCTTACCTAATTGGCTCACTTGTTACCCTACAACAATTTGCACTTTGCTCCCTCTAGATAGTCTAATTTTTCCCTCACACACTATACTAATTCATTTTAATACATTATTCACACTTATTTAATAATAATGTCCATTTACCCTCCCCCAAAGTGATAATTTATGAAATTGCCCTTCACTTTTACATTAATACCGATTATGTCCCTATTGCATTATTAACAATTCTTTTACACTGAAACTTTTTCAACCTCTTTCTTCACTACATACTGATCCTATTAGGGTATGCTTTGGGGCCTTATATATATATGTGTGTGTGTGTGTGTGTGTTCATTATTAGTAAGCATCCAAAATGCATTGCATTGTATTACATGCCAATTGTACCAAAACCTAATGCATAAGGTTTTTAATCTACATCTATCAAAACGTGACACATGTACATGCCATTCACTCCATGTCCTTTTTTACGTCCTTAATCACCTGTCTCTATGCGCAATCAACAAACCACGCGCTAAGTAACATTGTTGCTTAGTGGTGGATATAACTACATAAAATTTCATTTACATAATTTATTTTTAATAAATTATCTTTTAGTCCCGGTTGACTATATTTTTCTTATATTTTTACCTTTTTACCATTTTACTTTTCTTAATTATAATTTTGTTATTAATTTACACTTATGCCTATGCTTTCTTATTTAGTTAAATAATAGTCTTTGTTTATCTCTTAATTTATTTATTTATTTATTATACCGTAGCTCCTTAATTTTGCTCTAGTCTCATTATGCTTTATGAATCTAATATTAACTAAGCATACTGATTATATTAATTTCAACGTCAATATTACTATAATTCTCTCCCTTATTTAACTAAACAAAACTTTATCTCTCTCACTTCCTTAATTAGTCTTGAATGGTTTAAATTTTACTATCTTTTCTTTATTTACTTATTTTATCTACAAAAATTATCATTTAATATAAATCTCGCTATTAACCTTAATTTAGAGTAAAACTTCACTTTACCCTCTAATTCTCCCATCTTTTTTTCAAAAATTATATTTAAGTCTCCATTTTCTGTCAAAATTTCATTTAGGTCCTTAACTTTTATCGACTTAACATTTAAATCTTGTCTTTTCTCAATATGTCATTTAGATCTCGTATTTCACTGAATTGACATATTAGTCCCTTCTCCAACTAATTTGACATTTATGTCCCCTTTTTTTATAATTACTATTCTACCCTTAATTTTCCTTTTTAAACATTTTTCTACTATGCTTTTTATATTTTAGCCTTCGAATTAAATTTCCTCTCGTTTTAATCCTTAAATTCAATTCTTTTGCCAAAATTATATTTTTTTCTATATTTTCTCGACTTTTTTACTAAATTACTAATTTGCATCTCATTTATCAAATTTCTCCAAAATTCCCTTTATGCCCTTTCTGACTATAATTCCTTCATCTTTTGACCATTTTACCTTTATTTACCCTTTATGTTTCTTCTATTTCCTCTTTACTTCTCAATTTGCATTTTAGCCTTCAACATTTCCTTATGTAATGGTAAATTACCGTTTTACCCCTTTTGTTACTATGTGTTAGTTTAAATCAATTTGGTCCTCTTATTGTCTTAATTTTTCTATTTAATTATTTTTATACTTATTTTTATTATTAATTCTCAAATGATTTTTTCTTGAATGTAAAATTACAATTTAGTCTCTAGACTTTCTTTTTATCATATTTTACCTCATTTAATTCAAATCTTGATTCTTTTTGTTTCTTTTATCTTCTATTCCATCTTAAGTGGCGAATTTACATTTTAGTCCCTATGTGTATCCATGAGGTGGCAAATTATGTTTTGGTTCCTAAGCTTTTATTCATCACGTATGACCTTATTTGACTTAAATTTTGACTATTTTTGTTTTCTTTGACTTTTATTTTCTTCTAAATGTAAAATTTACTTTTTGGTCCCTATGTTTATCCAGAAGGTGATAAATTATATTTTGGTCCTAGAAGTTTTCGTTAATTAAAGTTTTTCCCTTTTTCACTTATTTGACTATTTTAATCTTTTTCGTCACCTTTTTTATTCCAAAATTATGATTTTTCCCTAGTTATCATGCAATTACATTTTTATCCTTTTTAAATCGATTAATCAAGTTTTTCACATTATTTCGTATTTAATTACATTTTTTATATCTTTTATGCATGAATTACCATTTAATCCCTATATTTTTGCATAATTATGATTTTTGCTTTTTTAAAAATCTTAATTACATACTATACATCATTCCTTATTTAATCACCTATATGACATCCTTTATGCATAATTTATCATTTAATTTCTATTTTCTCATATATTTATCATTTTACTCTTAATGATGCCTAGTGAAAATCTTCAAACTGGATATGCGGGATGAGGACTGTAGCTATGCTCTATCCCCCTCTTTAAAATTTTGTTATCCTTAACAAAGCAACTAAAGTATCAACTCACTGCACAAATTTTGATAAATAAGTAAATGACCAAGAGAAATGGAGACTATAGCAAGGGAAAAAGAATATTGACTATAGCAAGACCACACTTAACTCAAAGCAATACTAGCACAAGCAAAGAACCACAAACAAGCCAAAAGGAGATATGTGATCAATAAAATTGAGTGAACAATTCAAACATGCCTTTGAACCAAGATAATGTAGAAAATAAAACTTAATAATCACGGTGGCCAAGTGAAGAAATGCACCTAGTCTAAAAATGCTTAATGCATAATGCATAAAATCAACATGTTACATAATTAACATCAAGTGTGTGAATGTATAATCTCAAGTCTAAGGGTGATTGGTGATAGTTTGGCTTAATAAGATTAAAAGAAAGATTTTTAATTGGTCATGGTAAGCACAAAATAACTAAGTCAATTTTAAACACAATCTCAACCAATATCAAGCCAACAATTGAAATCTATCAACATTCTCATACAAGTAAGCTAAGTGCATTATGCATACAAGTGTAACAAAATTAAACTCCAAGCAATCCTATGAATAAAAACATCACATTCACAATCCAATTCAAACTAAGTAATCTAAGTATGTCAATTGAAGAATTGAGCAATGCAAAATGTATTTACTTGATGAGAATAAGGATGGAAATTAAAGGACTATAGCTTGATTTGAGTGTCTTGAGTGAGGGAATGTGTGAATTAAGTGAGATTGAACATGGTTTAAAGCAAGAAACTTTAAGCAAAAATATAGATTTTAGTCATTGAGGCATTTTATTAAACACCTTGAGTACACAACTTAGAAAGACTAAAGTGTAAGCAATTTCAACTCCAAATTAAGCCAACAAAGAATATAATCATCTATTGCAAACACTCAACAAGCTCAATGAAAATAAAGTTCAAAAGAAACAATAAATAAAGCTCAAATAAAAACTCCAACCAACCCCAATAGTTAAGAATAAAACCCGATTTCCAATCAAAATAAGCAACCTAATATGATAATTCAAAAATTAAAGCAGTATTAGGCACTTACTTGCATGAAATAAAAAAAGAAAAAGAAAAGATGAAAACAATTGACTTAAAATTAGATGCCTTGGGTGAGCTATGGATGAGTGAGTGAAATTTTGGGTGAGTGGTGGGAAAGTTTGGGTGAGTGACATATAGCACTCGGGTGAGTGCTTAGTTGCTAGAAACAAAGCTGACTTGAAGGCCAATTACGAGACATCAAATACTCAAGAGAGGCCTCAAATAACTCAAGAGAGTGAAAATTTACTCAAGAGAGTGAAAATTTACTCAGGAGAATGGAAATTTACTCAGAAGAGTGGATAGGCACTTGGGTCAGTGGAAAAACTACTCAGGAGAGTGGATATGTACTCGAGTGAGTGGTTTTAGTACTCTCCCGAGTGGTACCACTCGGCACTCACATATATTGCTCTGCACTTGCAGTTTTTAAAGCTCAACACTCCCAAATAATGAATTTTCACTTAGTTATTTCCATTCCTACCTTAATTCAACCTCTACAAACTTAATCAACCCTCATAAAACATCATCAATCTATGATTTACAACTCACACAAATTAATCAATTCTTAATCAAATCTATGCTAAAACCATGGATAAATAGTACGAAAGTCCAAAAACCAGTTATAGACATATCAAGTGAATATGAATCATACTCACTCAATTAAAGCTCTATTTTGAACAATCAATCTATTTTTACTCAAACTCAATTAAAACCATGCCAAAGAAATATGCAAACCTATAAATCAGTTGAAGTGCATATCAAATCCACTCTTAATTCAGTAAATGAGTAGTTCTCCCTTTAGTTTATAAAGCACACAAAGATAATGACAGATTATACCTCATTAATAATTAAAAAAAATACTCAAAAAGCATAAATCCATCTTAAGTTCAACCAAATTGGAATTCCCTTACCTCAAAACCCATATGAATTCTATAATGATCTAAAAGCACTTACTAATCCAAATAAAATCATTAAGCTTGAAAATCATTAGTAGTTTTTTTTTCAACCTCTAACATTTAAAATCATGAATTGTTTGACAAAAACACAATAAACTTAAGAAAACAAAAATTACATAAATTAAACTATAAAAACCTATGAAATTAAACTAAAGACAAGATAACAACTTATTGAAAATAGCATACAAAACACAACTCATAAAAAAATTTGATGAAAATTTAAGGAGAAGGGTTAGAAAAGCTCCGGTTTATTGAGTTCCAGCTCGACTCATGTTACTCTCTTGAGGCTGAGCTTGTGATCCAAATACGAGTCTCTCCAAACTTTGCTCCTCATTTTCTCCCATAAAATAGGAGAAACTCATCAAAGTTCACCAAAGCTGAACATTCCATATCCTCAATAAAGTACAACTCTTTTTTTGGCTCTTCAAAAATGAACTCTTCCGGCTCTTCTCGCCTTAATAAATTCTTCAAGTAGACTGAATTTAGAGCTTCCACCTGAACATTGAACACTTTTTTCTTCTTTGGTGTAAAATCCTTCATAAGAGATCTAAATTCATCTTTCAAGCTATAAAACTTGTCTTCAGCCATGATTGGTTCCTCCATTGACTCATGCACCCCATTTTCAATTTCTTTATTATCCACCATTGGCACATGACTCAATTTCTTCTTGTTATCTCCACCACCTTGACATTCTATAAAAGTACTAATGAACTCCAACTTGGATTCCAGATTTTTAATTCCCAATTCTTGATCTCTTAATAAATGCTCTTGAGTCCTTCACATAACCCCTTAGTATTTGATCTTCTCCTCTTGAGAATTAATTTTAGCCATCCATTTCTTCTTTTTTAGTGCAAAATTGCTTCTCTTTACTCACAAGCAAGTCAATAAGAACTTGAATTTTGGAGACACTAGCCTCTTGCGAATATTGCATTTCTTGCATCTCTCTCCTTAAATCTTCCATTTGTGCTCTCAAAAGAACCAATTCATAGTCTTGAACATAATTGTGCATCATGTTGTAAATGCTTAAAAATCTTCTTACGAAGATTAAAATCAAATCAAAAAAAATAAAAAAATAAAAATCTTAGACTAACTCAATCAAAGATAGCAAATTAACAACACCATTGTTCCCTAACAACAATGCCAAAAACTTGACTAGTGTTTAGCAAGTGTACTAGATCGGCTAGTAATATAGAAAAATAAGATTAAGACCCTAAGTATTATGACCAAGGAAATATGGATTGCTAAGTTAAATATTTATATTTGAGTTGAATTATTCTAAGATTATTTCCCAAGTTTTTGAATTGAAAGCAAGAACTAAACTAAATTAACAGTAAAGTAAAATAAAAACAAAAAATAGACTAACATAAATTAAACAAAAAGTAATAACTGAAACACTTCTGCTAAAAGAACTCAAATCAAAAGTAACACAAATGATAATGGAAAAATCAGTTAAATAAAAATAGATATCTTATTCAGACTATCATTCTAAGCATTAAATTTTCTGTTTAGGAATAATCTAACACTTAGCATAAAGATATGGGTTTAAACTCCTAAACATCCATTAAACTCTTTTTCAAGCAAACTTAACTTCAATTTATTCTTAGTTCAACTTGTCTTAGCCTTAATTCACTCTTACCAACACACAACTATCTCAAATTCTGAATATAATCATGCATCAATACTAATGAACTAATCTAAAAACATGCATATCATAGATCATACTTGAAATCAATCATTAACCATTTATCAAATAAGTTAATAATCAATCAATAACAATAAAAGATAAGAAGTTGCTCAAAACCTAAGAAATAATCGAACTTACATTGAATTAAAGCTCAAACTAAGTCATTACAATAAAAGTATGAAGGTTTAAATTTCCCTCAGCAAAAGTAAGGAAAATTACTTACCGAACATGATTAAAACGAAAGAAAAACTAAAATAAAAAGATACAATACTCATTAAGCTTCAAGCATGTTCTTGATGATTTGTCAGAACAACAGTAGAAAGCTTGAATCTTTAAAAGAATTGAAAAATAAGAAAACTAAACTAAAAACTACTGTATAATTAAGAAAAGTAAAACTAGGGAAAAACTAAATAAATTCATAAATAAAAGCCCTACTCTACATCTAACTAACTGCCCCCTCCCCCCCAAGTCTGGTGCTTTGTCTTGCTTAAATAGCCTTTAAAGAAGAATTTTTTGTGCCTTAAAACTTCCTATTCTAGAAAGGAAATGATTTTTAATGAAATAAGAAGTCTTTAATCGACAGAGATCTTGAAATACTCAGGTAAGTGGTTTTTAGCTCAGGTGAGTGGCTAAGAGCTCGGGTGAGTAATTTTTAACTCAAGAGAGTGCTTTTTCTTGCTCGGGTGAGTGGTTTTAGCACTCTTTTGAGTACTTCTTCTATGTACTTCACGAAACTCTTGCTTCAAAATTACACAATTACAAAATTGCCCCAAATCTTCTCCTTTCTTCAATTAAGTCCTCATTTTCTTCAATTTATCCCTTAAAAACATCAAAACTTGTAAGTAAACCTACAAACACACAAATTAAATAATTAAACATGAAATCAACCAAATTAAAACTAAATTAATCAACTTAAACACATAAAAATATACTAAAAACATAGTATAATTTACTATTATCATACACCATTATCCTTAAAATGTAAATCAAAATCAAATTTCATTAAAGAAAGAATAGAAACTAAATTTCTATGAATATCTAAAACATAAAGTACATCATATAGGGGTAGACCCTTCACACAAAACTAATCTAGATGTACCAATCCCTTGAACTGCCACTCTAGCATTATCTCCCACATAAATCCCTTTATCTTAATTAGGTATTCATTGGAATACGATAAAGGCATCTCGATCCTTTATCACATAGTCCATTGCTCCTGAATCCACTAGCCATAAATGATAAAGTTCAGTAAAAACACAAAACTAGATACACAAATTTTACTCACTCTTGATTCAATATAGTGTACATGTTGGGGCACAGTGTAGTCTCTTGCATAGTGTCCTTTTTGTTAGCAATTGAAACATTTCACTTTTGAAATGTTTGATTTCTTTTTGCCTTTTAACCTGTAGTTGTTATGTTATAACTTTTTCTTTTTAGACTCATGATCCTTTTCCTTACTCCAATTTTTGAAGCTTCTTTTATTATTCTAGTTAGAACTCATTCTACCAAAATGGGACTATGCCGTATACACTTTGCATTGATCTTAATCACTGCCAGCTGGTCTTTTTCAAGCTCCAAATGATGAGCGACATTCATAAATGTCTTAATGTTATCCCTATGAGTTAGTTGCATCTTCATATACTCCTAACTCTTCAGTAAGGAACGGATAATAGTTTGGACCTATTGCTCATCGATCAACTTATGACCAGCTTCACTAAGTTTTCATATCATGTTTTCAATCTTTTTTAGATGTTTCCACATCGAATGATCATACCTTTTCTAATAAGTATCAAACTTGATCATTAATGATCTTAGCTTAGTCAGAGACACACCTTTAAACTTCTCCCATAAAGCAATCCACAGGTCCATTATATTTGAATACTTGCGGATCTGCTTAGTAATGTCATCATCCATTGCACTTAGCAAGATGATGCGAGTAATGGAATTCTTCTTTTTTCATGCCATATAGGCATCTCAGTCCTGCCTATGGTGGGCTAATGTGCCATCCTCAGGTTTAATCATAACCAAACTTAGGGGTTCTAGAGCCTCTTGCTCCTTAAGCACATATTGGATCTTCATGCTCCGGATTATATAATTGTCATCGTTCAACTTTATGTCTTTGTTAAGCTTGGTGACAATTGATTTGGAAGCATTAGCCATTTGGATCCTCTGGTCACTAATGGAACAAAATTGCACATTAGTAAAGGAGATTAGGCAATACATGCGATTTACTATGCATCTAAAATAATTAACCTAATAAAATTTTCTATTAGGCTCAAAGTCAAAAAAAAATTATTTATAGTATCCAATTACCCTCTAAGTCCTAATGTCTAACCTTACTAGTTAAAATATTAGCCTAATAAATGTGAATTATTGGATATTAAGTTCTCAAACTTAAGAGGAGAATTTTATTGGTTTTTAGTTCATTAAGTCTCTAATTAATAAACATGCAATTATTTTACACATAAAATATTGCAAGGCAATTAATTATTAAATAGATAGATTTATTATAAAGTTAAAAGCCAACGAATAAACTCATTTATTCAACCAATAAATATCCAATAATCCAAAAAATAAGACACTCATGTCATAAAAAATAGGAAACAAAAATCCTATTCTAAGAAAATAAACACAAACTAAAATTGATACCTATGTCAACTCTCCTGGAAGTTTAGATCCTCAAGATCATTTGCATTTTAAGGATTGTTTCTTTGACCAACTCTATTAAATCCTCAAACAACTCATAAGTTTGTTAATGAAGCCATAGATGATGCATACTAGATCCATTTCTCAAAACCATTATAGATTTAGTGTTACTTTTTACACTCTCATTTAAGCAACTCTAACCAAAAAGTAGATAATAGATTTTCTATAAAATCTATCCCTAGTGAACCAGGTAGTTTCTATTAACTCCGTCAGTTGTAGATGATATTTGAAGGAACCAATCATAACCTTGTACAAGGCTCTATCATTCCTTCCCAGATACAAAACACCAATCCAAATGCACTATTGCATTAGTTCTTATAGTTGAATTATATGATGCACTATTGAATCAATGTCATCAGCTCAAATCCTCCTACTCATTTTAGTGCTGCAGACTTTTCACACTCTTGCTTTAGTCAAAGTAACCCTTTGAGGCACACATAGAATCATAGGATCCTCATCATCACCATTTCTACTACACATAACAGAAATTAATAGGTCAATACACATATGTAATATACTCATATGGTTGAAATTCATTTCAATCAGAAATAAGGACCAATCCACACAAAAAAATTCCAAAAAAATTTTAAAATAATTTAAAGGCAGAAAATACATTTTCTATAATTTTTAAATAATATTTATATTGAAAAAATTCAAAAAAAAATGGTCATCAAAAATTTATTAACATACATCAAAAAAAAAAAAAAATAAAGTTATAAAAATATGACTCAAAAAAGTCGACCTAAAACGATGGTTGGAGAATGCCTTATGCACCAATGGAAGGCTTGCAGACATACCCATGTGCATCCTCACGCAACTAGCTCATTTGCTATGTGGCATTGACCCTTTAGTCCAGTGTCACTCCCTGGTTGATCCACCTTGCTGCCACATGGCAACTAGGTGACATATGGCACGATCATTGTTGTCCATATGTGAGCCCCTTATTAGGCCACATCTTTGAGTGACATATCACACTGACATATGGTTTGGCGCGTGCAGGACACACGTCTGCATATGATGGTGTGTGCACCTCATGTGCTGCCTTATCGGCAGTTTCAAGCAGTCAAACTTCGACTGATAAGAAGTTTTCAAGGCCCGTGATCTCAATGGTGGTCAAAAAATTAAATCCTACTTCCAATTTAGCGTTTTAGACACTTATATCTATCCTCAAATATATATATATATATATATATTATAAAATAAATACAAAAAAATTATTTAGTGTTACATGCATTCTATTTAGATCAAATTTTAAGCCACATGCCAGAAAGCAAAAACTAAGACTCTGATACCAATTATGGATTTCATGCATAATAAATTGTATCAATCAAGTAAGAGGAAAACATATTTACCTCTTATAATGCAGAAACTTTTGAATAGTGAAAGTGAAGATAACGAAATAATGAAAGCAAAGAATCTCAGTTTGCATCACTGGCTAGGCTTTTATCCACGAGCAGCGAATGTGGGATAAGAGCAATAATTCCATAGTCTAAATATCTTTTGGAAATTGTGAGACTTAGAGAGGAAGAAAACAATACTTAATTCTTTTTAGGGAAATCATATGAGATTTAGGTAATGCAGTCAATAACCGTGTAATCTCAAAACCGATTTTTGATACCGTATTTATAGAAGTATACTAGAGTCCATTGAATAACACAAACTCTTTCTGGTATAGAATCACACAGTTATGATTAGATAAAGATATTTGTATCTTTATTTGATTGAAATTCATCCAATATAGAGTTATGAGTGTATTTAAACTCTATCATTTATAATTTGTGTGATACTCATAAAAGTCAAAACTCAAGAAAATAATAAATATTAAATAAGGATAAATTTAGTTAGATTACATGAATCTTTAGTTTAAACTTTTATAGAACCATATTCACTATAAAATAAATATGCGTTTATAATTTAATTATATTAAGTAAAAAATAATTAATTATGTATAACTCACGCATAAGCTAGTTAGAGTATTAGTGTAAATTAATTATGTATAACTCACGCATAAACGTGTTGGGTAGCACGGATTCGAGTCTGTTCAGTTTTGAGCCATTACTTTTGGATCGTTCTCGGCTCGAATGATTTTTGGGACAGGCCACTTCATGTTTGGATCGAGTCACTCAATTTAATACATATGTTTTATATAGCATTAAACTGATTGACTGATTTTTGAATTATCAAATAAAAATTTAATTTCATATTATTTTTTCTTAAATATTGATAGATTTCAACCACTTTTAAATTTTAATAATAATTTATATAAATTCTACACATATATACCTAAAATGGCGTGGTTTTACAAAATTTAATTACTTCATTTTTTAATGAAAAATAATATCGTATAATTTACAGTAGTAGTAAGAGTTCTTTTTTCATCAATAAAATGATATAACATAAATAGAATTGAGTTTTTTTTCAAAAGAAATTAATTACTACAAATTAAAAAAGTTAAAAATAAAATTTATAAAGAAATTGGGTCATTTGAATCCACTCGTGACATGATACATTTGGATCAGTTTTGAGTTGGATATTACCAATTCATAATTTTTGTTGGATCATATTAGGCCATGCACCTCTTTTCAAGTCAAGTTGAGATTGAATATTTTTTTTCTTCCCATTCTTAAATTTGAATCAAAATTGATAAATATATCTAAATGTAAAATAAATTTTCTAAAAATGGTAGAAAATTTTCTAAAATAAAGTTAAAAAAAAATTATAAAGAAATTGGGTCATTCGAATCCACTCATGACATGATACATTTGGATCAGTTTTGAGTTGGATATGACCAATTCGTAATTTTTGTTGGATCATGTTAGGCCATGCACCTCTTTACAAGTCAAGTTGAGATTGAATTTTTTTTTTTTTTGCCATTCTTAAATTTGAATCAAAATTGATAAATATATCTAAATGTAAAATAAATTTTCTAAAAATGGTAGAAAATTTTATATTTGTACTAAATAAATGAAAAGGTAAACAAAATTTTAAAGAAATTTTGGCATCGAACTTTCCAGATAATTAGTGACATAAAAAAAATCTTTGTTGAAATTATGATTTTTTTATCTATACTTAAAAATTTATCAAGTATCCTAATTTGAATATACATTTATAAACTTTAACAAAATTTATGCATCTTTGATGTAAAATTTGTAAAAAAATATTATTTTGTGCATAAGAAAAAATATTGGTTAATTGTTTTAAAAATGCTTTTTTTTCGCATTTCCATTTGTATATAAATAAAAAGATATAGATATAAATAGATATAAATTATTATTAATGCACTATGATTACTAATTAGTGGATATCATGAGAAAGTAATCAATTAATTGGAATTCTTATTAATGAGAAGACATTTTAATTGGAATTCTTATCAATTAATAAGTTATTAATTGGAATTCTTATTTCGAAAATATTAAAATCGATATAATTTTGCGCCACTAAACGGTCCATTATCTTCAATCAAATTTTATCCATTAGTCTGTTTTGCCATACTGGAATAATTAAAAGTGTAATTTTGTCCTTAAACTTTGCTTAAAAGAGCGATTTTGCACTTTAAGTCACAAAAATGGAGCAAATCAGCCCCTACCTAGTTAAATATTTAAGTTTGGTAATTTTTCTTTTAAAACATGCATGTAGCAGGCATTATATTATATACACAACAAATATCTATTGTCATGTCAAATTTAAATAACTATCACTTAACATGTAAAAAAATTAACATATCTCTTAACCTTAAAATCAAATTCGAATGAAAAAGCATTCTTTCAATAATTTTGCAATTATGGCTTCCTTTAATTAATCTTCTATTCAATATTTTCTATGCCACTTATTACAATTGATTTTTTACTTATTAAAATAAAAATTGTTGCGATTTTGGTATTACAAGTGCTTCACAGACAGTCAATTTTGATTAATATTTATCCATCAATTTGTATACCATACTCAATTGTATTTACAATCCACACATTTTGCCCTTATAGAAGTTAGTTGATTATCCAATCTCATTTAAATAAGTAGCGTTAGAAAGATTGAGTAGAAAATTAAACGGAGGAAGACATAATTACAGTGTCACTCATACCTGCAATGTCATTCAAAAACTAAATTCTTAAAGGGATTGGTTTTAAAATGTAATTGAGAACGTGACATATAGGAGTTCATTTAAGATTTTTACCTTTTTTTTATATGTCATGTGATTATCATTTAATTCCAATATTACAATATTTATTTATTGTATACACAATATAATGCCAACTATACGTTTCAGTAAGTGAAATATGAATGAATTTAAATATTTGACTAGGCGAGGGCTGATTTACTTTATTTTTGTAATTTAAAGGGCAAAATTGCTCATTTTGTAATTTCGACACAACGATACGTGCCAGTTTTTAATTCACATCAGCGAGTCGACAGACAAAATTTGGTCAAAATAGCTGACCGTTTAATTAGGAATAAAATTGCACTTATTTAATAATTTAAGAATAATATTGCATGGATTAAAATTTAAAAAGTAATATTATACTTTTTGACGAATTTTAAAGGCATATTTGTACCTTTCACCTAAATGTTGTTATCTGAATTTACTTCTATAATCTTTAGCACCTTATGTAAAAATTTATAAGGAAATAATATTATTTTGTGCATAAGAAAAAAGATAGGGTTATTATTGTCTAAAAATATTTTTATAATTATTATTAACGCACTATGATCACTAATTAGTCGATACTTTGAGAAAGAAAAAGTAATCAGTTAAGAATTCTTACCAATGAGAAGACTTGCATATAAAGTAATAAGTCGTACGTAAATAACGATCAAAAAGACTTATTCAAGTACATTTTCCTCTCCATTTTTCTTCCTGAAGCCTCCTCTTTCGATCCTGAATGTGGTAAGTCTCTCAACAAATCTATGTACGTTTTCCTACCATTCAGACCTGACTTTCGATGCTTGACAAATTGATGGCAAATAAACCATTCGTTTCCTTTACCAGACTATGTATTTGGGTTCAACGTGGCAACATTTGGGAGATAGTTACGCTACTGACAGAGCAAATTTCTTGACCTACTGAAGATACGTCTCCACTGCTTCAAAATGCGGGTCTTTTGGGGCAAGCAATAGTATAATTTTCATTCTTGAGCACGGACTCAACTTCCAAGATTGATGGCCTATCCATTGAACTCCTCCACAATTCATATGCCTGTCAAATAACAAAATCAATCTAAATTTTATAATAATAATAATAATAATAATAATAATAATAATAATAATTGCCGTCGTTGTCGTCGTCATCTTGACCAAATATATATAACAGAAAAATATGACAGTAATTTACGTATTCCAACAGGTTCTGATCTTCACGCCAACCATAAAAGCATGTGCTTTTCTTGCCACTTATGATTTGCAGAAGCAGAACTCCGAAGCTATAGATGTCATATTTCGTCGAGTACACACCTCATCTCACATATTCAGGAGGCACATAGCCACTGCATTTCATGAATTATGGTCGATTAGCTATATATGTGTGTGTGTATTTATGTATATAGTTGAAATATTTTGAAGAAGAAGCGATTTGCTTGCTAAGTTCCAACAATCTGGCCTGTGTTGGCTTCAACTTTTTCTTTATGGAAAATTTTTGCCATTCCAAAATCAGATATCTTTGGCTTCATATTATGGTCCAACAAAATATTGCTAGCTTTAATATCTCTATTAATAATTGTAAAATTCGAGTATTCTTGGAGATATAGAAGTCCTTGAACAATCCCCTGGATGATTTGAATGCGTTGTTCCCAGTTTAACTTGGATCTTTCTTTCAAGTCTAGCTCAGTAAAAGAAGTATAATTAATTAAAGTGAAAGAGAATCAAATTTGCACTTAGTATCACATTACCAAATAGGTAGAAATCGAGGCTTTGGTTAGGCATGTATTCATATATCAGCATTTTCTCTCCCCTTTGAGTGCAAATTCCCAGAAGTCTCACTAAATTAACATGTTGCAACATTGCACTAAGTTTAACCTCCGTTTCCTTGATTTGAAGTTTTTGAAAGCCTCTTCACTGCTATTTCTCGTCCACTGCCTAGTTTGCCCTGCCAAACCCAACATAGTTATAATTACTACTTGGATATTCCCCATATTAATTATTTTCTAAATAATAAAAGAATCATATTTACCTTGTAAACAGGTCCATATCCACCCTCTCCAAGCTTATTTTGACAGCAAAAATGACCGGTAGCTGCTTTGATTTCGGAAAAAGCGAACACTTGAAGATTAGGAGCATTTTGTTCTTCATATTTATTCACATCTATATTTGGTCGTCGTTTAGAGGTTTCAACTCTGCTAAAATCGATTTTTCCTTTGGATTTTAGTATTCTGCATCTTGCATCGTATACTAAAAGAGTAAGAATGGCCAAGAGAATAACCACCGAAATTGGCACTGAAACATAATCCACAATTTCTTGTTGCTTTCATGATCTTCACCAACCTTATGAGCCATTCTGGAAAGCTTCCAATTATCAGCGTTTGCAAGTTGAAAAGCAAAGTAACCGCGTAATCCTTTGTCCTTGACATAAGATTTTAGTTCTAATTGCCTCAACATCATCAAAATTTATCCGTTTATCTCCCATGCTAAAGCAATTAACTACATTTGCGGAATCGTAAGCTGAAGAGACACCATATCCATAATCCATTATGAATTATTTGATTGCCTTATAGCCAATAGAACCATCGGGATAATACATAGAAGGACCTGAGGCTGCTGCACCAACTGAATTATCCTTGGGGTTGGCGAGTTTCCAAGCATAGCCATGGTAAGGCACTCCTAAAACAAGTTTGCTTGCTGGCAATCCTCTTTCTATCCACGCCCTTATGCCCAAATCCGTGCTTATCCCTCCTGAAGAATCGAACAGAGCAGCATGATAACCTGTAACATTCTCTTTCAAGGGCAAATGATAATCAAATGCGAAAAAATTAGCCCAATCCAAGTTTCTCCGAAACGAATCAACAGGAAAACTTTCGGGGTGGCGAAACAAAGCCATTGTGAGGATTAAAGGTGAGTTTGTTGACTCAGAATTTATAGCAGCTCGCCACTCATCTAACAGAATCCCAAGATCTTCCATGTCAGAGCTTGAATTAGGCAAAAGTCAGGAAAGATCAAGACCATGAAAGCCGTAAAGCCTGGCTGTTTGTATTGAAGAAGTGATGAAGGATTTCCTATAAGAAGGATGACTCACCATTGAAGAAAAGGTTGAATAGTTTCCATAGGCAAGGCCCATAGATAAAAGGTAACAATTGATGGGTTGTTAAGCTTAAGTGAAGCAGTGAAATTAAAGGCAGTTGTTGCATCTGAGAAGGAAAGGTTATAGGTGGAGGAATTGATATTAACAAATGCATAATTAAGGCGAGTATAGAGAGCAGAATTTATACTTAATGCCGGAAAATTACTTATTGAATCGTAATAGGCAGATCTGATCCAGGTTTGTGCGCCTAAGAAGTGAAGATTATTCAGAAATATTAGGAGTGTGATGACTTTTATCGTCAAGAAAGAAGAAAGATATAATTATTTTTTTGTTTGTCATCAAAGACAGTTGAGTATTAGCATTTTGATATCTCGAAGAAGGCAATATCTCGAAGAAGGCAAGAAAAGTAGGGGTGAGCATGCATCGATTAATTAATTTATTAATAATTTTATTAAATTAATATATTAATTTCGGTTAATCATTATTTTAATTTTAATTTTAATTCGATTTTGTAAATTAATTTATTGATTAATTATTAAAAAATTTTAATATATAAATTTAATAAATTATATAATTTGTAATATTATTTTTAATAGTTAAAAAATGTTTTAAAATAAAAAAATACAAATTAAATACATTATTCATTAAAAAAAATCAAAATAAAAATAAAATTTTCATAATTAATTATAAGAATTAAATATATTCAATATGAAGTTAACAATAAAGTGTTAATTATATACATATAATAATAATAATAATAATAATAATAATAATAATAATAATAAAAGATAATTTTAATATTTATTTACCCAAAAATATGTATTTCAATAATATTTTAAAAAATTATATATCATAATATTTATAAATTATATAAATATTAAAAAATATAAATGTAAAATTTAAAATATAATTTATAAAATGTATACAAATTAATTTCGAATCGGTTCAGTTAACTATCAATTTTTAAAAATAAAAATAATTTAAATTTTCGATTCGATTTTAAATTGATTTTTTAATTAATAAAAATTTCTATTTTTTTTTGTTCACCCCTAAAGAAAAGTCCATTGTAGTTATTCAAACTTGAAGATATTCTAGTGGATGTCTGAACAGACGTGGAGAAAATCTATTTGATTTTAATGTTATTTTTAGATTTTGCTTTTATGATTTATGTGTGCAATGCTATTCATGTAATCTCCATATTTAATTATTACGGATTGCAATTCCATTTCAATTGGGCTTCTGTTTTGGAGCCTTTTAGCTCTATCCCATTCAAGTTTTCACAACTCATTAATGGATTCTCACAAAATAAGTAATTTATATATAAATATAATTTTTGGGGCAAAAAGTAACTTTTAGGGAGAAGGGGAGCGAAGTACGTAAAAGCCAAATGAAATTATTTTCAACAAAAAACAATATTTAATTTGCCCGTTAAACCTTTTTTTTTTTTAGAAAAACCGATAAACTAATTAAATATCTTGAAATTTAACTTATAGACTAAATTAAAAATCATTATGATATTTTTGAAAATATCTAAAGAAAGAAATTAAATGGAATAATTGGAATACCGTTCGAATTAGCTTGCTTAAAGAAACCTACAAAAACAACTGTTTTATGGAATCGGGATAAACATTTCGATATTTAAATTAACAAGATTCTTTGAGAAAAAAGATATCAAGTGAATAATATTTAGAGCTATTTTGGTTTGGATAATTTATCGTGTGGTCTTGAGACTTAGCATCGAGACACTTGAGTGCCTAGAAGTAGTCTAATGAAATATGTGACTTATCAAGATGGGCAAAACAATGTGTGTCAGGAAACGGGACAGGATGAGGCTCTTGTCATGCTTACCCTGCATTTCTGCTGATTTGACATCCTAATTGGACAACAATCCGATCAGACGGTGAAGTTGAGCCTAGGCTTATTAGAGAAAGGCCTCCAAAAGGACTCAGGCCTTGGGCTGACTGATTGGTTTGGATCCAAGTGATAATAGATATTATTATTTGTCCCCCTCAAAAAATCTGATTGGTTCAATGTGGTGATCAGATTTTAACAGTTAACTATTAAGACTTCATTTTGAATTTTGAAATTTGGAGGTGTCTTTTTATATATCCGATGAGGAAACTAGCGTGTCATTATAAGTAATGCATTTCCAACTGTATCATTAATGATGACTCCTGGTTTCGCGGTTCTGTACGTTGGTCCATTTTTTTTTACTTTAGTTTTATCATATTTATCCATTTGAACTCTAATATTGTATTTTATTACTTGTACTTTGAATTTTATAATTTTCTATGAATTTTGAAGTGATGATAAATATATTTATAACTAGCCTTTAATTAGTTATATTAATTTTTTAATTTTCGTTCAATTCTTATTAAACTTTTAACCTTTAACTACGGATGAGCAAGAGCTTGAAGATATTGAACCAGACCAAAATATTAAGTAAAAATAATTAAAATCAAACTGTATTGTTTGACTTATTGATTACAATCAATTTCAATTGAACTATAAAATTTTTTATTGGTATGATCTTGAATCTTTAGTTATAATCAAACCAAAAATTGAATCAAATTGTATCTAACTGAAAGAATTGAAATATAGAAATATATTTTATTTTGAATGATATGAGTAGATTAATACATATATATATTTTATAACATTTGTTTTATAATTATATCATAGACTAATTGTCTAATTCTATTTAACTCATATATAGTTACAATAGCTATTTTATGAATAAATTATTTAGATTTCTTAATTAATTTTATTATTTTTCTAATCAACATTGATAAATTTAAATTTTTTCATAAAAAAGGGGAGGACCTTTTTAATGAGTGGAGGGAGCCGATGTGAGTTTGATGAGCTAGGATTGATTGGATTGTAGGGCGAGATATCCTGCAAAAAGGAGTTTGTCCGATTGAACTAGGGGTCAACACTTCGAACTTCAAGTTAGTAAGCAAGAGATAGAGTATATTGAAAATCAGTTGTCTCATTTTAGAATGAACCTACTATTTATAGAGTTGGAGGACTCAAACAATGGTCGTAAATAGTATACCTACTTTGTAGCAGGTATGGGTTGGCATGAGATAATGGTGATTTAACAGAGGCGTGTGTCAGATGCTTTAGTGTGTCAAGGATTAGTCATGTCCGATCAGACTGCATCATTTTGTGCGTCTAGCTAACTGGCTGGGAAGGCATAGGCCTCTTTGGGCCTTTTTATTGTTTAGACTTCTTGAATGATCCTTGATGGGTTGGGTTTAGTTTTGTTTATTTGAGTATTATCATTTGTCCCCTATGAACAGTTCGATCAGTCTTCTGAAGATCGATGGTTAAGGTTTTGAGATATCTTTGATGAGCATGTCGTCATTTTGGAATAGTCATTCTTGTTTGTGTATGTTAGAAAACACTCCTTTTTGTTTTATGGAGGTATTTGTAACTTCAAAATGTTGTGATCATCACTTTTGGCGATGGGGATCCTAACTTTATGAGATCAAAAATGGAATCATCCATCAAGAGACCGAAATTAATTATCTCGATCAGGAAAATCATTGATTGGGAGAAACAAGATCATCAGTTCATAGACTGTAGTCAATTACATCGATCGAGATAGTCATCGATTGGAAAAAATGAGATCATCAGTCGAGAGACTAGAATTTATTTACATCGATTGGAAAAAAATAGATCATCAGTTAAAAAGACTAGGATTTATTTACATCGATCGTGATGGTCATCGATCGGGGAGATCATTAGTTGAGAGATTGGGATTTATTTACATCGATCGAAATGGTCATCAATCGAAAAAAGGGATATTATCAGTCGAGATCGAGAGATTGGGATTTATTTACATCAATCAGGATTGTCATCGATCGAAAAAAAGGGATATTATCAGTCGAGATCGAGAGATTGGGATTTATTTACATCAATTGGGAAAAAGGAGATCATCTTTTCTTATAGACAATCTTTTCTTACAAATGTGAATAAGTGTTTTCATAGTTTAACTTTCTAACCTTTTGACGATACTTTGTTGTTATGAGAATTGGCATTTTCGCCATTGAGGAGTTTGTTAAGCTTTGTGCATTTGTGCACTGTTGCGACCCTAGCAAGTACACTAGATTGACAAGTAATAAAGTGGGGTATAGTTAGGACCCTCAATATCGAACCTAAGGGAAATGTGTGTGTGTGTAGACTGTGAGAATTAATTGTATGCTAAAGAATTTCCAATTGTTGTGTGTATGAATTGTTTGATTTAAATAATGTAACTTAAAAACCTAAGTATGTAAAATAGAGAAATTTAAATTCAGTGTATTAAATTCTGAAAAATTAGCAAATATAAAAATCTATAAAAATCAAGCGTTGCTCGGGTTCACTTATCCACCCCATACCCAAATGTGAATAAATTTTTACCTAAAAGTATACATGAACAAATTCAGGATAACCCTCTTAACCCAAGCTTCCCATTCCGGAGCCAGCTATTCTAGTTGCTAAACTTCCCATTCCGGAGCCAACTCAACAACTAGCCTATGCACGGGTCTAACATCCTAAGTTTGGTTTGCCTTCCCATTCCGGAGCCAAACAATCCAAATCTCATCCATTTCACTCCACACTCTAGTCCTAAAATCACAATTACTGCACATTTAGAATCCCATTCCAGAGCCGTCTAAAATAATACAGCATTCATGAAGGAAAAACTAAGCAAGATTATACATGGACTTCAATCCACTAAACTTAATACACATTCAAAGATATATGATAAACATCATTCATCTATGTATGGAAATTAACTCAATAGATTGAAAACCCATGAAATATAAATAAGTAACAGTAAAATAGACCATTCATTCATGTAAAGATCAAAATATGCTCAATATTCACATTGTGAGTAGGGGATTCAAAGCTCCCCCAAGCAACAAAAACAACTACTCACTATCCATAATGTAAAAATTTAACAAAGTAAAAGTGAAAACTATAGAACCCATTTAAAGCTGAAGATTTAAAGTTGATGAAGCTCCTCCTCTTCTTCTCCAAACAACAATTTGATTGTAAGCAGTAATCTTCAAACTAGAGACTAAAACTATAACTATCTTTGTATTCTTGAAGTAAAACTAAGTTAAAAGTGTAATTTTTACAAGTAAAACTCAAAATCTAAGGATGAAAAACCCATAAAGTATGAAAAACTGCATTTTCTACTCTACCTAAACACTCTAAGCACGAAACCCTAGAAAAGAGACTCTCTTAAGCAGAAAAATTCGCAGCTTTTATAGAGCTATCCAAGAGGCCACAGCTGGGACACTTTTGTCTCAGCCGCGACAGAAGGAAAGGGCACTGCTGGGACAGTTTGTCTCAGCCGTGTCAAGCTTCTGTATCAAAAGTGCTCCGCAGGCTGCCATGGCCACAGCTAGGACACTTTGTCTCAGCCGCGACCTTTAATGAAACGGTGCGTTTTGAAATCTGCTATAGCCACGGCTGGGACAATTTGTCTCAGCCGCGACTTTTAATGAAACGGTGCGCTTTGACTCTTGGATTAGGCACGGCTGGGACAATTTGTCTCGACCGTGCCTTAGCAAAATTTTCTGCAAAAAGTAAAATTTAAGACCATTAATCACCTAAAAACTTTAAATTAAACAAAATAACTAAAATACAAATAAGAAACAATAATATAGTCTTAAAACACTAAAAACAAGCAAGATAAGACACTAAAACGCACAAAATTATCCATAAAATAAACACTAAAAACAAGATTATCATGCACTGCACCATTTTTCTTTTCTTTTTTTATTCCTTAATCAAGCTTACGGCGTCAAACTAGTTTATGCAAACTCGGTGAATATGGCAAGAATTTGCTTGTCATAGGAAGATTTAAAACTGCCTTTTATGGCACATTTGCTTTCCTGTTATATTTTATAGGGTCTATAAGGAAATATGTTATCATGAAATTGGAAATGAAGTTACATGAATATGTTGCCGATCATATTTATTTAAAAGTGGATATTTGAACCGTCATTTCTTTGGCTACATCGCTTTGGAAAGGGGTGCCTTTCTTAAATTTTGCTATTTTGTCTTTCAAGTTTTTATTGCGGTGTTTATTCCTAAATTTATTGGAGTCACCATATGGTTTGTTATAAGAGCTCCTTTATGAGGCTGCTTGTAGAAATCTCTATAAATAAGCATGTCTTTTTCTTCTTTTGTTTGTGGATTTTGCTTCTTCTTCTTCTTTTTTTTCATGGAGCCACCTGACTATTTTTCAAAATTTATTACTTTTGTTTTTCCATGTTAGGAAGATGAATGAATCGCTAGGTTTTTTCCTAGTAGTGTGTAACTTACCACAATAGGTCATATAGCCTCCGTCGCCCGTTGTCTTTCAGCTTTCGATCTTAAACTTATCTAAGGTCATGGTGGGGGATACAAGTCTGTATTCTCTTCTTAATTTTTCTGATGCTGACTTGATGGAAGAGGACTATGGAATGAGAGGCGATCTTGAGCTAGGACCAGTTATGGATTATGTTTTATTTTATTTTTCATCATTTTTTTTGTAATGTATTCAAATAGAAAGGCTATTTATTTGATGGTCTTTATACTTTTGAAAAGTTTGATGGATTCCAGTTTTTAGCTTATTTTCCTTATCGTACTGTTCTTATTCTTTTTTCTGTTGCCTTATATAAACTTTATGCATCTAACCGAAAATGAGAAGAAGAGAGAGTCTAATCGAGTGAGATCTTCATAACATCCTATGGACATATCTGTTTGTAGCCCTAGTCCAATCAAGTTGATTTGATGACCTTTTGAATTCCTCTGAACCTTTTCATTCTTTAAGATTTCTTCACATCTTTGAAGCTTTTTTTGTGATGTTGATAAGTTGAAGGCAATTCTGAGTGTGTCCTGGATCTTTTTTTTCGATCAAAGCATATTACCAATTAGCAGATAATACCTCTAGGTTGAGCTATCAACTATGATTAGTTATATGTTTGTTTCGATAAATATCGATGAGGATTTTATTGGCAATCTTCTTAACTTATCCGTGCTGACCTTTTATCCTACGTTAACTAGATCATTAATTTGTGTCTATTTGATCCTTGCTTTTTTGATAAGTGTGAATTATATATAGTTTTTTAACATGTTTTAAGCGTTGTTATTTAGTTAATTTGGTGTAATTTAGGTTGAATTAGAGTTAAATTGTTAATTTATATGTTTTTAAGGTTAATCCAAAGTTTTGGTTGATTTTCAAGTTCAATTTGCTAAAAAGGGCTTAAATTGCAAAAAAGGCAAAGATTTGGACCAAAACTGCAAAAATGAGAAATTGATAATAGAAAGTGAGCATCGAGTCCAGAAGGTTTTCACGTGACCACGTGAAATAAATGAAGAAAAGCACTTGTGGCCACGTGAAGGTTGAATCTAGAAACCATGGCCACGTGAAAAGCAATGAAGAAAACATACATGGCCGCATAAGAAGAAATAAAGAAGAGCAAATGATGAACACGTGACCATGTGTGAAGAACAAGAGAAGTTCACGTGACCACGTGTGAAGAACAAAAGGGTACACACGTGACAACATGTGGATTTACACAGGAAGAGACGTGGCCACGTGTTGAGTCTCCCATTCGACGAAGGATTTTCTCCGAGCTTCCTGTTTTAGCAGAGTTAACTTCTTATTTAATTTTTGGAGTTTAAGAAGGGTTCTACTATGTTTTTGGCCTATAAAAAGGAGCCTGAAACACCAGAGGAGGGAATCCATCTTAGAATTAAGCTTATTTTATTTTACGTTGCTTTTATTTTCATTTTTTTCTTCAAGCTTTATTTTAATTTTATGTATGTTTTGCTAAAGGATACTTGAATCCTTAACTTGTATTGTTATGACTTAATTTTGATCTTCAATTTAATGCAAGTTGATTATTTCTTAGTTCTTAAACATAGTCTTGTCTTTACTTAAATTTAAATTGATTGTTAACTTAATTAACATTGGTTAAGTAATTGGTTTAAGTTGATTGTTGATTTGCATATTCTTGGGTTAATTTATTTAGGTTAATGCATGATTATAATCTGAATAAGCTATAATTTGTATTGATTTAAGTAAATTAAGATTGAGAAAAGTGTAACTAAGAATAGGTGAAAGTTAAATTACTTGAGAAAGGATTCAATAGACATCTAAGAGAATTAATTCAGGTCTTTATGCTAAGTGTTGAGTGTATCTGAATAAGAAAATTTTGATGCTTGGAATAATAATCTTGAATAAAGTTATATGGGTTTATTAATCTGAATTCCCCATAATCACTTGTGTGTTTACTTTTTGATTAAGTCATAATAATTTTGGTTAAGGTGGATAGTCCTTTAGTGAAAGTTGCTTTTAATATTGATTTTTTTACCTCATTCAATTTACTTGCTTTCATTTGATCTTTATTTATTTCAACTCTTTCAGTTGTTTTATTTTAGTTTTAAAATACTGCTTTTAGTTTTAAATCTTTAATCATCATAACTTTGGAATTTCACTTCTTTCTTCTTCACACAAATTTGGTTTTAAAATTAAAATCAATCATACAAACACAAATTTTCCTTGGGTTCGATATTTTGGATCATAATTATATTTCCCTATATTACTTAGCCGATCTAGTACATTTGCTAGACACCGATCAAGTTTTTGGTGCCGTTGTCGGGGAACACATTGGTGTTTGTTTATTTATTTTAATTTTAAAGTGATTTTTTGTGTGTTTTTCTTCTTTCCTTCAGCTATTTTTCGATTTTCTTTTTAGGTGACTAGTGGTTTATGGTGAGAAACAACCTCATCCTACCCATAGACCCTAAAATTGAGAGGACATTTCATAGGATTAGAAGGCTAAGAGGCAACATGAATGACCCAGAAATAGAACAACCTATGAATGATCCACCACCACCTAGGATCGAAGAGCAAGAAATACCCCACCAAGCTCCCGAGAATGGGTATAGACCTAGGACCATTAGGGATTATGCTATTCCTAGGTGGAATGAAGAAGATAAAACCATTAGGATTCCTCACCACCAACCTTTTGAGATTAAACCCACTACCATCACGATGGTACAAAGAAACCAATTTTTGAGTTCGGACATAGAGGATCCTGCACAACATTTAGATATATTCTTAGAAATTAGTGACATTGTGCAAATTTCTAATGTATCGACTGATGCAATTAGGTTGAAACTCTTTCCATTCACCCTCATAGGAAAATCTAGGGATTGGCTACAAATGTTACCAAATCAATCCATCCATTCTTGGCAACAAATGCAAGAAAAATTCATGTGCAAGTTCTTTCCACCTACTAAGACTGCCCTCATTAAAAAAAATTAGTGATTTCCAATAATTTTATGAGGAGCCATTCCATAAAGCATGGGAAAGATTTAGGAGACTTTTAAAAAGCTATTCTCATCACGAGGTTCCTGTTTATCAACTAATGCACATTTTCTATGCAGGTGCCAATCCATCAACAAGGTTTTTGTTGGATGCAGCCTTAAATGGTAGTTTTACGAACCAAATTCCCGAAGATGCATTTTTTCTTCTTGATGAAATGGCTACCAATGATGTTAAATAGGCAACCTCTAGAGCAGTTCAAAAGAAATAAGGAGTTCATAATATTGATGAAGCAGTTATGTTAAAAGCTCAATTAGAATTAATGGAAAAGAAGCATTTAAAAGAAATAAATGAGCTTAAAGCTAAAAATATTTCTATACTATCTAATGAAGTTAATGCTTATGCAGGAATTCTAGGATCTCCGGGAATGAAGACTAATGAAGGAATGGTAGAAGAAGTAAATGCCTTAAACCCATATAGTAACACCTATACCCCGAGATGGAGAAACCATCTAAATTTTTCGTAGAGGGAAGGTAATCAAGGTTCTTCTTCTAACCCTAATCTTAGACCTCAGTTTAACCATAATCAACCTCCCAATAACCATCCCCCATACCAAAATCAAGCTCTACCACATTATCCAAACCAATATGCATTACAATCATACCATCAACCACCCGGTTTTCAAAAGTCTCAACCTCTCCCTCCTCAAGAAAAGAAATCCAACATTGAAGAAATGATTGCCAGCTTTATGGCCTCTCAAAACTCAATTTTGGCTAGTTAAGATGCTAGATGGAAATCACAAGACATTTGGATGAGGAACCAAAAGGCATCCATTAGGAATTTAGAGAACCAAATGGGGCAACTTGCTAGTTAATTATCCAACCGAACTCAAGGGACATTTCCATCTAATGTGGATCAAAATCCAAAAGAGGAAGCTAAAGCAATCACCTTAAGGAGTGGGAAAGAGTTAGAAAAGATTGAAATTGGTAAGAATTCTTCCCAAGGGTGGAAACGACAACGGAGGTAAGTATTTCTAACTCAAAAAATGTTGAAAAAGTGCCTTCTATGGTTGAGAAGGGTAAAGGTAAAGAAAAATTTGTTTCTATTGTTCTTGATGAATCTCAATTACCTTTTCCTGTTCTAGCTAGAAAAGAAAAGCAAAATAAATAATTAAGTAGATTTTTAGACATGTTTAAGAAGCTATATATAAATTTACCATTTGTTGAAGCTTTATTACACATGCCTAAATATGCTAAATTTATGAAGGAATTATGCACTAATAAGAAAAAGCTAGAAGGTATAGGAACGGTTCAATTATCCGGTAATTGTAGTGCTATATTGACCAATAAAATTCCTGAAAAATTAGAAGATCCTGGTAGTTTTACATTGCCTTGTGAACTAGGAGGTAATTTTGTTGGGCATGCTTTATGTGATTTGGGTGCTAGTATTAATTTGATGCCTTATTCAATTTGTAAGAAATTGAACTTAGGTGATCTAAAGGAGACCCGAATGACACTTCAATTGGCAGATAGATCGGTGAAGAAACTAAAGGAAATCATTGAGGACCTATTGGTAAAAGTAGGAAATTTCATATTTTCGGTTGATTTTGTAGTTATGGACATGGAGGAAGATAGGAAGGTACCATTAATAGTAGGGAGGCCATTCTTGAACATGACAAGAGCTCTAATTGATGTTCATGGACAAAGGGTCACTTTGAGATTCAACGAGGAGGAAATGGTTTTCAATGTCAATAAAATTTTAAAACACCCATCATATGATTTTGAAGAGTCCATTTACTTTGTTGATGAAGTTCAAGAATGTGCCAACACAAAAAAAAAGAGGAAATCATTCTCAATGATGAGCTTCAAAGTTATTTAATGCATCCAAAGGAATTGGAAGAATTCGAAGTAAAGGAGAAGAAATTGGTACAAAATCTGGAAAAAGAGCACAGTGAAGATGAAATAGAGGATGAACCATCCCCTCCTAAGGGAGATTCTGAACTTAAAATACTTTCATCTCATTTAAAATATGTATTTTTAAAAGATAATGCTGAGCCAATAATTATTTCATCTTTATTGAGATGTTTGGAAGAGGAAATGCTCATTGAAGTCCTCAAAAAGCACAAAAGAGCAATTGGTTAGGCAACATTCGACTTAAAAGGGATTAGCCCCAACTATTGTACACATCATATACCCATGGAGGATAATTTTAAGCCGGTAGTGCAACCTCAATAAAGGCTCAACCCAATTGTACAAGAAGTAGTGAAAAAGGAAGTATTGAAATTACTTAATGCAGGTATAATCTATCCTATTTCTGATAGTAATTGGGTAAGTCCAGTTCAATGTGTTCCTAAAAAGAGGGGGATGATTGTAGTAATCAATGAAAATAATAAGTTAATCCCTACACACACGATAACGGGATGGAGAGTATGCATTGACTATAGGAGGTTAAACAATGCCACTAGAAAAAATCATTTTCTATTGCCTTTTATTGACCAAATGTTAGAAAGATTGGCAGGAAATAAATTTTATTGTTTCTTAGATGGATGTTCGGGATATATGCAAATACCTATAGCCCCGAAAGACCAAAAATAGACCACATTTACATGTCCATATGGAACATTTGCATATAGGAGAATGCCTTTTGGTCTTTGTAATGCACCTTCCACATTTCAATGATGCATGATGGCCATATTTCATGATTTTATTGAAAACTTTATGGAGGTTTTTATGGATGATTTCACTATTTATGATCATGACTTTGAATCTTGTTTGAATAATCTAGCATTGGTTTTAAAAAGGTGTCAATAGACTTATCTTGTTCTAAATTGGAAAAAATGTCATTTCATGGTTAGAGAAGGGATTGTTTTAGGATATAAAATTTCTAAAAAGGCATTGAGGTCGATAAAACAAAAGTTGATGTAATAGAAAAATTACCCCCACCAACTAGTGTTAAAGGCATTAGAAGTTTCCTTGGTCATGCCGGATTTTATCGTCGATTTATTAAGGACTTTTCTAAAATTGCCAAACCACTTTCTAATTTGTTGCTTAAAGATGCTGCATTTAACTTTAATGCTGAGTGTTTGTAGGCTTTTAATCTATTGAAGCAAAAGTTAGTAAATGCATCGGTCATTGCATTACCCTATTGGAACTTACCATTTAAAATTATGTGTGATGCAAGTGATTATACAGTTGGAGTAGTCTTAGGACAGCGAAAGGAGAAGATTTTCTATACCATCTACTATACAAGCCATACACTCACCAGAGCCCAAGTTAATTACACCACTACGGAGAAAGAACTCTTGGTAATAGTCTTTTCATTCGAAAAATTCAGATCTTATCTGTTAGGATCCAAAATTATGCTGTGGTCGGACCATGCAGCATTGAGGCACCTTTTTGCAAAGAAGGATTCCAAATCGAGACTTATCCGATGGGTGTTACTACTTCAAGAATTTGATGTTGAGATTAAGGATAAGAAAGGAGCTGAGAATTTTGTAGCTGACCATCTATCTAGATTGGATCATGCTAACATAGAGAAGAGAGAAATTTCTGACTTATTTCCCGATGAACATATTTGTGCTTGTTACACTTATGAAAATTCAATTCCATGGTATGCTAATATAGCTAATTTTTTTATAGGTGGCTATCTTCCTAAGGAATTTACGTGGAAACAAAAGAAAAAACTAAAAGCGGATGCAAAGCACTACCTTTGGGATGATCCGTATCTCATCAAAATCTATTCGGATCAAGTGCTAAGACAATGTATCCCAGAATCAGAATAAGGAGCCATCATGCTACAATGCCATGGAGGTGAGGTTGGAGGCCATCATGGACCTAATTGAACCGTATAAGAGGTTCTCCAATCAGGTTTTTTCTAGCCAACCTTATTTCAAGATGTCAAAACTTTCATTGAAATGTGTGATAGATGTCAAAGGGTTGGGAATATTTCTAAAAGGGATAAAATGCTCATGAATAATGTACTTGAAGTTGAAATTTTTGATGTTTAGGGAATAGATTTTATGGGACTATTTCCTAATTCTTTTGGTTTTGAATATATTTTAGTAGTTTTAGATTATGTTAGTAAATGGGTTAAAGCCATAGCTACTAGAACTTGTGATGCCCGTATAGTGCTTGAATTTATTAGAAAGAACATTTTTACTAGGTTTGGGGCACCAAGAGCTATAATAAGTGATGGAGGCAAACATTTTGTCAACCATCAATTCAAAACCTTGCTTAAGAAATTTAGAGTCAAGCATAAGATTATAACCCCATACCATCCTCAAGCAAATGGGCAAGTAGAAGTGTCTAATAGGGAACTGAAATCAATTCTCGAAAAAATAGTTAGTAATTCTATGAAAGATTGGTATCAAAAATTAGATGAGGCTCTATGGGCCTATCGAACTGCATTTAAAATCCCTATAGGCATGTTCCTTATAAGATCATTTTTGAAAAAACATGTCATCTACCAGTCGAATTAGAACATAAAGCTTATTGGGCTACCAAATTTCTTAACTTTGATTTGAGAAATGCAGGAGGAAAGAGGAAATTACAGCTCAATGAACTCGATAAAATTCGACAACGGTCATATGAAAATGCAGCGCTTTATAAAGAAAAGACCAAACGTTGGCATGATAAGCATTTAAGGGTAAAAGATTTTGTTTCGGGTATGCTAGTACTTCTTTATAATAGTTGTCTTCATTTATTTCCAGGAAAGCTGAAATCAAAGTGGCTCGGACCATATCGAGTGATGTCAAGCAATAACTTTGGCGTAGTGATGATCAAAAGCTTAAGAGATGGTCATAAATTTATAGTAAATGGTCATCGGCTCAAACCGTATCAACTCGGACAAGAACAGGTTGCTAAGGCAACTATGGTTCTTCAAGATACCTAAAAAACGGTTTGGATAGTCTAGCTGGAAACTCTAAAAACTCAGAACTTCAAATTTTTCTCTCTTTTATTCTTACAGTTAATTTTTGTGTTTGTGTGTGTTTCAATTCATGAAAAGAGTGGATAAAAAGGTTTTAAAGAAGAAATTTTTTTCACTGAATGAGAGTTCGTGTTTTAAACGCTTAAAAAGGGAAAATTAAATTTAAGGAAGGCTAAAAATGGTTATTGAACATGTGTGTTTCAAAAGATGAAAATATAGTTAAATGGCTATAATCATGGGGTGATTGCTTTTAAGAAATCGAGTTTTGATTCAATTGAAAAAGCCACACACGTGACCACGTGAGGACTTTGCCTTATATCTCACGCGGCCATGCATAAATATACTGCCTTCACAAAATCACACACATGACCATGTAAGGAAATTGCCTTGTTCTTCACATGGCCACGTATGAAGATATTAAAGCCCACACGTGACCACGTGTAAATCCTCCTTGTTCCTCACGTGGCCACGCATAAAGCCATTGCCTCTCTCATGAAAACACACACACCTACGCATCTTTCACCTACACCCATGCACACACTTGCTCTCTTTCCCTTCATGTGACCACGTGTGGAAACACACACACTCACGCATGGCCACGTAACCCCTTGTTGTCCCATATAACACTCTCATGCATATCTCTTCTTTCTCCTTCATCATTTTATTTTGCTCTCACACACGCCCATGCCTCCCCAACCAAAAATTCACCCACGACCACGAGTTCACAACTACCACCGTTCATCACCATTTCCAACCACCACTCTCTCTCTCCTGGCTCTTTTCTCTCTTTTCTCCCCATCTTCTCTTCCTTCTCCATAGTTTCTCCATTATTCTAGGGTTTTCATAACTCACACACATCATCTCCATTTTGTGCTACCATTTGGTTCGATTTTCCCTCTCAAGTAAGTATCCCCCATCTTTGCTCCTTAATTTAAGTTTTAATGCCATTCATTACTATAATTTGTTGCCATTTTATGCCTATACATGTTCATTCTTGAGGCCATTTTTGCATATAAGATTTAGATTTCATACTAGTTCTTTTTGCAAATATGATCGATTATGGATCAAATATGCATGTTATATATGCTAGATATTCAATTCGGTAAAGAATAGTCTTTATTATGCACTTCAATTTGGTGCTCAAACTTGTGCACATAACATGTTCGATAAAATGCCCCAATGAGTTTTTGTCTAAGATCATTAAATTTTCACTCTTTGGTTGGTAACCCTATGAGTTTTATTGATGCATTATAAATTCTTCCACCTATTGTGAGATTGGTTCATGACCTTATTCATGCATGTTAATGCATTATTTTTTATATATTCATTGTGCCCAACTTCTCAATAATTGTTATGCCTAACATTTTGCTTCCTACTCATATACCGTGCATCTATACTATGATTATTATTCATCTCATCCAATTGTGCTTCAAAGTACCTTCCATTCATTTAATTTCACATTAGTATACTTTGGTTTCTAGGTTGACACGTTTCACTTACATTATTTCTTCAATTTTTTTTTTCAGTGGCACCTAGGAGGACCAAGTATCCTAATGTAGCAAGCTCTTCTGGTATACGCATCCCATCATATGTGGACAGGGCCAAGGTCAATAAGTTTGATTACTTCAGTAAATGTACGTATGTCCAGCCCACCTATTTGAGTCAATACTTCCTCAATATTCTGGCTAGGAATCTGTGGGATCATGAGGTACAACCATTACTTCAAAATATTGGATGGACACAATTCATTGAAAAGAAACCTAAGGTATATCCGGATATGGCACGGGACTTTCTATATTCTTTTGAATTCTACTTTAGGAGAAATGTAGAGGAAGGAACGGTAGGTTTCAAGTTTGGCAAGAAGGGCTATTCCTTGACTTTTAGTCAGTTTTCAAAAATTTTAGGATTTGTGCCAGATGCACCAACCGAATTAGAGGATGCATCTCCTATGGAAAATTGGGAAAGAATCAAAGATCTTGAGCTAGATGAGCCATGGGTAGGAGGACAATGTAAGGTTTATGCTTTAAGAAATCATGCTTTAAGGATCATTCATCGTTTTTTGACAAAGAGCATGTATAACAATTTGAAAAATGCAAGCACTATTAGTGTGTCTCAAGCTATGGTCCTCCGATGCATGATAGATGGAATAGTGATCAATGGAGCCGCAATTATAGCTAATCGGATTAAGGAATTACAGAAGATGTCGGGCAATATTGATAACATTTCCATTGGGTGCATAGCTACGGTTTTGGCTACTGCAGTCGAACATCCAGTTTATGGAGAACCACTTAAAGGAGATCTACCTTGTATTGATAATAAGATGCTAAAGCAGATGAAAATTTTAATTCCTAGGCCTCGTGGTCATTGGGCAACTCGAGAGGAATACTTAAGAGAGATCAACATTAGGATGGAGGAGCAGCATGATGAGCCAAATGAGGAGACTGTTGCACCAGCTGCACCTTCTCCCATCAATGAGCTCATAACACTTGACTGGGAGGGTCCATTTAATCAGTTAAGTAGTCGGTTGAATGCTCAACAAATTCGACTAGATCAAATGCAAGGAAGACTAGATACATTACGGGATACAGTGATGAAAGGTAATAGGACTGTTGAGCGATTTATACACCAATTTTGGCAGCGGTATCCTCCACCTCCGCCTCCATATGCATAGTTTTTCATTTGCTATGGACAACAAAATTTTGATGAGGGGGTAGCCTCCTTTCAGGGAGATTGTCTTCTACCTTTCCTTATCCTTTTCATGAATCAATTTTTGTTATTTTGTGTTTTGTTTTCTGTTAGTTTATTTGGTTTTTGTTTTGTTTGCTATCCTAAGTTTGTAAAACATATTGAAGACTTATGTAGTTCACTTTTTCACTTAGTTTGCATAAGAACTTAGTTTGCCTGGTTGCCTTCAAAACTTTGAACAAATTAAACTTGGAAATAGGAATATGCATGTTTTGAACCTTTGCTTAGCAAGAGAACAAATATGTTGTTTAATAAATCTTTAGATAGTTTAATCTTCAGCTTGATAAATATTTGTTAGTTTCCAAATCCTTGAAAGCACTTAGACCAGTTTTTTTTTTAACTTAGAAAAAATCAATACAATGAAGTAGTGAAGTAAGAAAATTTAGAGCACTAGAACCTTCCTCATCACTCTTCAAAGCATATTAAGAACTCAAACAACTTAGAAAATGATCTAGGCAACAATGTTTCTTGATAAACTTTCTTAAAGACTTTTGTCCTATCTTGGTGATATTATATCCTTTCTAAAGCCAATTTGAGCCTAAAAAGGATATGTTTAATGCGTACTATTAATATTTTCTTATTAAACTAAATGTTTTACCATATAACCTAAAAAGCCTTTATCTCACATATGGAATTGGCCACTTTAGGATTAAATGGATGTACGAGGAGATTAAAGTTCTATTGGGTGTAGTGAGAAAATCTTAGCAAAGTCATTGATGAAATTAAGTGGAAAATTTACTTTGTATTACCTTGAGCTTACTCAATTATTTTGTGAATGTTGAAAAAAAAAGATCGTTTGAAAGTTTGAAAAAGAAGAAGAAGAAGAAGAAGAAGCTAGCAAATATGAAAAAATCTAAGTGTGGGGTAGTATAAGGAAGAAGAAAATTATGGTGACTTTTTGTGAAAAAGTTATAATTTCTCTTAAAAGAAAGTTTGAAAGTGAGGCAAGTATGAGAAAAATTTGTATTGATCAAGCTAATGGGATTAGTGATCTATTTTGTCTTAGAGTGGCTATTCA
Organism: Excoecaria agallocha; assembly: GCA_037975025.1. Lineage (NCBI taxonomy): Eukaryota > Viridiplantae > Streptophyta > Magnoliopsida > Malpighiales > Euphorbiaceae > Excoecaria > Excoecaria agallocha. Next base: position 53,409,465 of record CM075806.1, on the reverse strand, counting down.
TTTTGATTATCTTTTATCCATTATTTGATAACCGTGTCCTTAGCCCTATTACAACCCTTGAAAGACCTATGTGATTTTAAGTTGATTTTGAGTTGTTTAGTAGAGATGACCTTCGGGTTCAGGTGCTAAAGGAGAGGCCTATTGTGTTTCTAGAGTTTCAAGCACGAAACCGATTGTATGCTTATGCATTCATATATTCTATACTTCATTACCTAGTTGTGTTGATGTTTTGATTTTCAAATTACTTAAAAATGATTTGGTCTTGCACACACTCAAGGAAATTAACTTGTATAATCTTGTTTGAAGTTATTATATTTAGAGATTATATTAAGTGCTTTTGTTAAAATGCTAAGTTTGGTTTTTATATGTAGTTTTTTTTTACAAGTTTGATTGTTTTGAAGGAGGAATTGTTCAAATTTGCTTGAGGGCAAGCAAGGTTTAAGTGTGGAGTATTTGATAAGTGTGAATTTTATATAATTTTTTAACAAGTTTTAAGCGTTGTTATTTAGTTAATTTGGTGTAATTTAGGTTGAATTAGAGTTAAATTTTTAATTTGTATGTTTTTAAGGTTAATCCAAAGTTTTGGTTGATTTTCAGGTTCAATTTGCTAAAAAGGGCTTAAATTGCAAAAAAGGTAAAGATTTGGGCCAAAATTGCAAAAATGAGAAATTAATGAGAGAAAGTGAGCGTCGAGTCCAGAAGGTTTTCACGTGATCACGTGAAATAAATGAAGAAAAAACCTGTGGCCATGTGAAGGTTGAATCTAAAAAGCCATGGGCACGTGAAAAGCAATGAAGAAAACATACATGGCCGTATGAGAAGAAATAAAGAAGAGCAAATGATGAACACATGACCACGTGTGAAGAACAAGAGAAGTTCACTTGACCACGTTTGAAGAACAAAAGGGTACACACGTGACCACGTATGGATTTACACAGGAAGAGACATAGCCACATGCTGAGTCTCCCATTTGATGAAGGTTTTTCTTCGAGCTTTCTGTTTTAGCAGAGTTCACTTCCTATTTAATTTATGGAGTTTAAGAAGGGTTCTACTACGTCTTTGGCCTATAAAAAGGTGTCTGAAACACCAGAGGAGGGAATCCTTCTTAGAATTAAGCTTAGTTTATTTTACGTTGCTTTTGTTTTCATTGTTTTTCTTCAAGCTTTCTTTTGATTTTAAGTATGTCTTGTGAGTAGTTTTCTTTAACTTTTGCTAAAGGATACTTGAATCCTTAACTTGTATTGTTATGACTAAAGTTTGATCTTTAATTTAATGTAAGTTGGTTATTTCTTAGTTCTTAAACATAGTCTTGTTTTTACTCAAATTTAAATTGATTGTTAACTTAATTAACATTGGCTAAGTAATTGGTTTAAGTTGATTGTTGATTTGCATGTTCTTGGGTTAATTTATTTAGGTTAATGCATGATTATAATCTAAATAAGCTATAATTTTTTATTGATTTAAGTAAATTAAGATTGAGAAAAGTGTAACTAAGAATAGGTAAAAATTAAATTACTTGAGAAAGGATTTAATAGACATCCAGGAGAATTAATTCAGGTCTTTATGCTAAGTGTTGAGTTTATCTGACTAAGAAAATTTTGATGCTTGGAATGATAATCTTGAATAAAGTTATCTGGGTTTATTAATTTGAATTCTGCATAATCACTTGTGTGTTTACTTTTTGATTAAGTCATAATAATTTTGGTTAAAGTGGATAGTCCTTTAGTGAAAGTTGCTTTTAATATTGATTTTTTTACCTCATTCAATTTACTTGATTTCATTTGATCTTTATTTATTTCAACTCTTTCAATTATTTTATTTTAGTTTTAAAATACTGCTTTTAGTTTTAAATCTTTAATCATCATAACTTTGGGATTTCTCTTCTTTCTTCTTCATACAAATTTGGTTTTAAAATTAAAATCACTCATACAAACACAAGTTTCCTTTGGGTTCGATATTTTGGGTCATAATTATATTTTCCTATATTACTTAGCCGATTTAGTACACTTGCTAGACACCGGTCACTTTTTCTGAACCGTCATCTTTAACCACATTCCTTGGAAAATGGCGCTGATTAATTGCTTTTTTATTGCTTCGGGGTTTTATCTTTAATTGTTACTATTTATTCTCTTTGACTCCTCATGTATTAGAGTTGCCACGTGTTCTTTTAGACTCCTATAAATAGAGATGTACTTTTTTTCATCTATTTATCTGCCTTCTTCTTTCTTTTTCTTCGTTATCCTGATGAAGCCTCCTGATAATCCTTCATTTTGTTTTTTCCATTTTAGGAAGATGAATGAATTATTGGGTGATATAAACTCTGCCTTTTGCTGCCTCCTTCGTCCTCATCTTCTCAAGCCGAGGCTGATCTTCTTTCATTTGCTAGGTTTCAACATGCCATAAGTGGGAATTGTTTGCAACGTCTTGAGCGCTAGCGAGGAATGAGAGCACGAGTGGTAGATATAGGGATGTATTTTTTCCTTTTGTAAAATTTTCAAGTGTAATCCTTAGAATGAATTTCAATGAAATTTTGATTTTCAATCTGCTGTGTTATCTTCGCCTTTAAATTTGAAGTGGGTATCTTACATTGACATAATATGTATAAATTTTGGAATGCTTGATCGAAAAAGCGTTGATCAATATGACTTAAAGTAGTTGAAATATAAATTTTATTTATCAATCTTTTGATTGGTATTATAATAAATTTTCATCTATCTTTCGATCAGGATAACAAATTTTCATCAATCTTTCGATCGAGGCATCATCAACTAAATTTATCTTTAATTAAAATTGGCTTTGGTTGTGACTTTGCTAATTATTCCATTTTGTGATCCATCTTGACCAGGAATCCATCAATCAAGTATGATCAGCTTAAATGATATTTAACTACTCTTCTTAGTTTAGAGTTAAAGGAGAGAAGCACTTTTAGGGCCTTCTTCACCTTTGTTTTGTCAGATAAGACTCCTCTCTTTACTACCTTTCCTTTTCTATTAAAAGTAGCAGGTCATATTAGGGCTTCATGATACCATATAAAATGGTCTATAATTTAATGCATAATTTCTTTACTTTAGTTAGCTAAGTAGGTTAAATTATTTATATTTTATGTGTTTTTTTGTCTAGTTTATGTGTTTGTTTGTATTGCGGGAAAATTTGGATCAAAAACCAAAAGAAACAATTGAAGAAGCTAGCTAGAGCACGAGTCGTGACATTTGTCCGACTCATGATGAAGAGGAAGAGTAGAGCACGACTCGTGATGACTGTCCGAGTCGTTACAGAGAGTAAAGCAGTCTGACTCGTGATGGTTGTTCAAGTCATAAAGGCAAGCATGAAGAGAATACACGACTTGTAAAGAATATCTGAGTCGTTACAAAGGTAAGAGGCACACGACTCGTGAAGGTTGTTCGAGTCAGTCCGTTCATCGGTTCTCAAGAGATGCAATTTTTCATCCTTACTTTTCTCAACCACCAAGTCTTTTCATCAAGTCTTTTCATGGAAACTTTTCACCATCATACCTGTTCTGAAGAGGCATAATAAGGGATGCAAATTTCTCTATAAATAGGGATCAAAAGAAGACATAGAGATATATACAGTTGATGTAGTTTAATATATATACAATTGTTATATACAATCTTGTTTATTTAGATGAACAATTGTACTTAGTTTATTAGATGATGACAAAGGAACAAAGCCAAAGAAGCAAGAGATATATTAGAAGGTTTAATTAGAAAGTAAAATTATGGGGAGTTATGAATTTTCTTTCCTAATTTTATTATTCTTTTCTCTTCTAAATTTCTCTTCTTATTCTCTTGTTTGACTTTAATTCAAGTATGTATTTTGGCTAGTTTTCTTTGTACATTAAAAATGTGAAGTGATATTTTTTTAAGATCGTGATTATTTTTATTATAAATGAAGTATGATTTAAATCCATTTGTGTGATTTGTTTTGCTATGTATGTTTGATCATCATATTTAGCATGTTAGTCATTTTATTCACAATGAAAATTGAAATTTATTGATGGAAAGACAAATGAATTTACTTAAAGTATTGAATTCACTTAGAGATACGGAATTCTCTTTGAGGGATGAAAGAATTGGCATTGAGCTTTATAATTTTTGTTTATCTCTATAATGACATGAGAGTGCTTATAGACTCTAAACAAGAACATCTTTAATGACAATGAGAATTACTTTAAAGAATCTTTGGTTAAATTCTCTAATCACTTTATTTATACAATTACTTTTACTTGTACTTAAATGAATTATTCTTTCTATTTCCATGTATATTTATACTATTTACTAATTCATCTTTAATTCAATTTGATTTAATCTATGTACATTAGTTTAGATATTAATTAAATACCTAATTTTTATTATTTGTTGCCTATCTATCTACTTCTTATGGTTTTAATACAAGATTTATTTCGTTCCCTTTGGAACGACACCCTACTCATTTTATACTCAGTTTAGAAAAGCTAAGGGTTTAAATAATTTCCCTATTAGATTTTGGCACTGTTGTCGGGGAACGGTTTAATTGAATCTTTAGTGATTAAAATAAAGAAGTGGTTGTTTTAGGAATACATATATTAGTTACTTAAATATTTACTTATTTTTGTATATGAATTTTTAGTGTCTATTTTAATATTTGTAAAGATATCAAGATTTTTGATAGTCTAATTTAGATTTTATGATTTTGAACTAACAGAAAATTTCTTTTGTGTAGAGAACTTAGGAGAAAACAAGAAGAAGAACTTAGATTGAAATTAGAAAAAGAACAAAGGTCCAAATTGGAGAAAGATCAAAATATCATAAATATGGCAAAACAAGAAAGGAGAACCCTTGAAGATTTTGCCATGCCTAATGTTTATGAAAGTTTTGGAGGTATAGTGGCACCAGCCATTGCCAACAATAACTTTGAGATCAAGCCTGCTGTCATACAAATGGTTTAGAATAACCAGTTTGGGGGTTTACAAGGGGAAGATCCTTATGCTCATATTCTTATATTTCTTAATATGTGTGCTACTTTCAAAATCAATGGAGTAACCAATGATGCTATAAGGCTTAGGTTATTCCCATTTTTTTAAAAGATAAAGCATAGATTTAGCTTACTAGTATACCTAGTGAAACAATAACTACTTGGGATCAACTTAAACAAGCTTTTCTTCATAAATATTTTCCACCTCATAAAACAACTAAATTTAGAAATCAAATAACTACCTTTAAGCAAATGCAAAATGAGACCATTTATTCCTCTTAGGAAAGGTTTAAGAAACTCCAAAGGCAATGTCCTCACGATGGCTTACCGGTTTGAATGATTCCACAAATTTTCTATAATGGCTTAATGGAAAAAATAAAAATATTATAAATACTACTTCAGGTGGGAAGTGGATGGAGAAAATAGACAAAGAAGTAGAAGCTTTGTTGGAAGAATTGGCTTTACAAGGTTACACAGGAGAAGACCAACAATGGCTAAAGCTAAGAGACTTTTGGAGCTAGATTCCATCAATTTATTGATGGCTAAGGTTGAAGCCTTAACCAAATTGATAAGTAATTCTCAATCTAGTAGTAAAAATGTGAGTCAAGTATGTAAAAAATGTGGTAGACCTTATTTATATGCTCATTGTAATGAAAATTCCAATGAGGATGTGAATTTTGTCCAAGGTAATTATAATCAAGGGTTGGGCTAAAACTCAAATTACTATAATCCTCGATGGAGGAATCACCCTAGTTTTTTTTTGTCCAATCCAAATGCCCAATTGAACCCTTCATATAACCTTACCACCAAAATACCTAGTCCAACCGTTTTCCTTATTAAACCCTATTTTAACCCCCAATAACCCCAATCTCATCTTGAAAATTTGATGGAACAGTTTATTAATCATCAAATGACTATCAATACACAAAATGAGGATCAAATTAAGTAATTAAATACAAAGATTGACCAACTTGTTACCCACAATAAAATTCTAGAAACCCAATTGGCTCAACAAGTTATTTCTAATCCTAAACCAATAGGCAAACTCCCTAGCCAATCAGAATTTTTGCCACAAGAGTCTATCCAATCTATTATACTAAGAAGTAGGAAGAAGCTTGAGAATATTATTGAGGGTAAAAAGGATAATGTTGTGAATGATGATCATGTTATTGAGGTTGAGAAAAAACAATGATAATTTGGAGAAGCACTCTAATGAATCTAAGGAAAGGGCGGTACTATCCAAGAAAGATAAACCTAAGGTTAATTTGAATATTTTGCCTTTTCCTCAAAGATTTATTAGACGTAATCTTGACAAGCAATTTGGAAAGTTATTGAATTATTTAAAAGATCATACTATAACCATCCTTTTGTGGATGCCATTAAGGACATGCCTTCATGGGCAAAATTTTTCAAGGTAATTGTAAGTCACAAAGGTAAGCTTGAAGAGTATGGTTATATTTCATTAGTAGAAGAGTCTAAAGCATTGTATTCTAAATATCCACCTAAATTAAAGGATCTTGGTTATTTTACAATTCCTTGTGTGATAGGTGGATCTCACTTTGATAAGGCATTATGTGATATGGCTGCTAGTGTAAGTCTTATGCCATATTCCACTTATAAGAGGCTTGATTTAGGTGAATTGAAACCTACCAATATGTGTTTATCTATGGCAAATAAATCTATTTCATATCCTATAGACATACTTGAAAATATCCCCACCAAAGTAGGTAAATTTATTGTACTTACTGATTTTGTGGTTTTTGATATAGAAAAAGATCCAAAAATTTCTATTTTATTTGGTAGACCTTTTCTTATTACAGTTGGGGCTATTATTGATATGAAAAAAGGGAAAATATCTCTTAAAGTCAATGGTGAAACAATTGAATTTGATGTATTTAAAATGGTTAAATCATCACCTGTAGAAGTGGTAAACAGAATTGATGCATATGATATTATTGATGAATGTGTTAATGATATAGTTCTTTATTGCATTAGTCAAGATCCTAGTATACCACATAGCTTGCATGAAATTAATGAGTAAGTATTGCAAGTTGCTTCTTCTCCTCCTCACCAAAGATTTTTAAAGTTTGAATCCTTAAGGAAGGATGATGATCTACCATCAAGTTCAAGTGATAAAGACGTCAAGCTTGAAATCAAGCCTTTACTCTCAAGTTTAAGGTACGATTATCTTGACTCAAAATCTCATTTTCCTTTCATTGTTAATTCTTCTATTGATAAGAAAAAAGTGAGTGCTTTGCGTGATATTTTGCTTGATAATAAAAATGCTATTGGTTATTCTATAAGTGATTTGAAAGAAATTGCACAAAAAATTTGCATGCATAGAATTTTGTTAGAAGATGATTTTAAGCCTTCAATTGAAGGTCAAAGAAGGCTTAATCCTACTCTAAAGGAAGTAATAAGGAAAGAAGTCATAAAATTGCTTGATAATCGCATAATATTTTCCATTAGTGATAGTAAGTGGGAGTTGTCCCTAAAAATGGTGGGTTAATTGTAATTCGTAATGAGAACAATGATTTAATCCCCACTAGAACTATCACAGGGTGGCATATGTGTATTGATTATAGGAAGCTGAATAAGGCTACAAGAAAAGACCATTTTTCCTTGCCTTTCATTGATCAAGTTCTTAAGAGACTAGCTAATTTTTCCTATTTTTGTTATTTGGATGGCCTAAGTGGTTTCTATCAAATATCTATACATCCAAATGATCAATCTAAAATAAATTTTACATGTTCATATGGAACATTTGCATTTAGGTGTATACCTTTTGGTTTGTACAATACACCCGCTACTTTTCAAAGATGAATGTTCTTTATTTTTAGTTATTTAATTGATCAATGTGTAGAAGTGTTTATGGATGATTTTAGTGTTTATGGCACTACATATGAAAATTATTTGTCTAATCTTTCAAAAATACTTAATAGATATATGGAGCATGGTTTGGTCTTGAATTGGGAAAAGTGTCATTTCATGGCACAAAAGGGTATTGTCTTAGGTCACCTAGTTTCTAATAGGGGAATTGAAGTTGATAGAGCAAAAATTGACATAATTTCTAAATTGCCTCTCCCTAAAAATGTTAGAGACATTAGGAGTTTCCTTGGTCATGCTGGATTTTATAGAAGGTTTATTAAGGATTTTTCTAAAATAGCAAAATCATTGTGTTCATTGCTAAGTAAAGATATTGAATTTAATTTTAATGAGGCATGTCTAAAGGCTTTTGAAACTCTTAAGAATGCTCTTGTCACTTCACCTGTATTGCAACCAGCAAATTGGGAGCACCCATTTGAATTAATATGTGATCCTAGTAATTATGTAGTTAGGGTTGTCTTAGGATAAAGAATTGATGGAAAGTCTTCTATTATCTACTATGCAAGTAAATTATTAGATGATGCTCAAATTAATTATTATACAACTGAAAAAGAGCTCTTAGCCATAGTTTATGCATTTGATAAGTTTAGGGCATATCTTGTGGGGCAAAAAGTAATTGTCTATTCAAATCATGCTGCCCTCAAGTATCTTTTAACTAAAAACAATGCTAAACCTAGGCTTTTAAGATGGATTTTAATGTTGCAAGAGTTTGATTGGGAAATAAGGGATGAGAAGGAAAAAGATAATTTAGTTGTTGATCATTTATCTAGATTGAACCAAGGTGAATTGAGAAATAGTGATGATGGGATTCCAATTGATGAAACTTTCCATGATGAACATCTCTTTAATATAGTTTCAAAGGACATTCCATGGTTTGCTGACATTACCAACTATTTGGTAAGTGGTGTGCTTTCCTATGATCTAGATTATAGGCAAAGGAAGAAATTCCCACATGATGTGAAATTTTATTATTGGGAAGAATGCTTGTTATATAGGAGGTGTGTTGATGGGTTGATTAGGATGTGTATTCCTCAAGAAGATGTGAATGACGTGTTAGCTCATTGTCATTCTTTGGATGTTGGAGGTCATTTTGGAATTTCCAAAATAGCATCTAAAGTATTGCAAGCTAGGTTTTGGTGGCCTACTTTGTTTAGAGATGTGAGAGAGTATGTGCTTAAATGTGATAAGTGCCAAAGAATGGGTAATATATCTGAAAGAAATGAAATGCCCTTAAATGGAATTCTAGAGGATAAATTATTTGATGTATGGGGTATGAACTTTATGGGACCATTTTCAAGTTTTTTAGGAAATAAATATATTTTGATTATGGTTGACTATGTTTCAAAGTGGGTGGAAGCAATTCCAAAAATTACTAATGATGCTAAGGAGGTCAAAAAAGTGATTAAGAAAATTATATTTCCTAGATTTGGAACACCTAGGGCAGTTATTAGTAATGGTGGTTCTCATTTTTATGAAAAAATTATAGAACAATTGTTGAAACAATATAGTGTTACCCATAAGATTGCTACACCTTATCACCCATAAACTAGTGGGTAAGTTGAAGTTAGCAATAGAGAGCTTAAGTGGATACTAGAGAAAACAGTATCTAAGTCAAGGAAGGATTGGGCACTTAAACTAGATGATGCTCTTTGGGCATATAGAACTGTCTTTAAAATCCCTATAGGACTTACACCATATCAGTTGATTTATGGTAAATCTTACCATTTACCTGTTGAAATTGAGCATAAGGCTTATTGTGCCACAAGGGTATTGAATTTTGATATGCAAAAAGCTGGTAGGAAAAGGTTACTTCAACTACAAGAACTTGAAGAACTTCGCATGAATGCCTATGAAAATGCTAAATTATATAAAGAAAGAACTAAATTATAGCATGATAAGTATTTGCTAAAGAAGGAATTTTAGGTTGGAGACTTGGTCTTGTTATACAATTCAAGGTTGAGGTTATTTCCTGGCAAATTGAAATCAAGGTGGTCAGGCCTTTTTAAAGTTGTCCAAGTTTATTCTTATGGGACAGTATACTTAAACCTTATTTTATTGGTACTACATTAGACCCTGCTCCATCTATTAATTTGTTAAACTCTTTCATTGCATGAAATTATTCTTGCCTTTAATTTTTATTGTAGCATTGTAATTGTTACTTTTAACTTTATTTTTAATTTGTCTTTCAAGTTCTTTCTTGTTGATTGTTTTTTTCAATGTTTTCATGTTTTAGTATTTATTGTTTGTTGTACTTTTGAGTATATTTTGAGAAGAAGGAAATTCACAAATTTCAACCAGAGAAGGATATGACTCGTGACAGTCATCACGAGTCGATATAGGGGCTTCTTCTTCATGAGTCGTGACATTTGTCCTACTCGTGTCTTCATTCTCACTGTAGTGTTCGATTTGTTCCAGGATTCATAACTCGTTACTGAGGCAGCTTCTTCACGAGGTGTGATAATTGTTCGACTCGTTTCACCTGTTCGAATCGATTTTTAGGTATTTATTTTTCTTAATTTTATTTTATTTTCTTTTCCTTTTTCTATTAATTTATTTGTTTTTCTATTAGTTAACCACACATGGGCACCAAAAACCTCATGAGGTTATTTTTCTTTCAAAACCCTAGTTTGTGAAATGACATGACCTTTAGAACAAGGAGTTATTTCAACTTTTCCCTCTAATTTCTCCTATTCCCCATGCATGTTAATTACTTCATTTATTCTACGTCTTTTCCACATCTCTGTTTCTGTACTTTATAATTTTCCTTTTCATTTTTTTCCTTTTGCATTTCTTCTTCCTTTTTCTTTTTGCAAATTTTTCTCTTCTTCCTTCGGTTTCTTCTTCCTTCAGTTTCTGCATTATTGTTCTTCTGCATTTCTTTCTTTCAACCAAGATGGTAAGAACTGAGAACCCATCCTCTTCACGTGCTCAACCAGATGAGGGTGAACCACAACCAAGGGATATTTCATCAACCTTTGGTGTTAGGTTTCCCATTTTTTCTGTTGAAGAAGGTAATCATTTTCTTACTCTTAAGCGTAGGCCAATCCTGCCTTGTAAGTATTTTTCAGACCCTTTTCTTCAGTAAGTGGGTATGTTAGATATGATTAATAAAATGCTTTCTTAATGTGGTTTGTTAACATTTGTTCGTAATTGTGGCTAGTCTCATGTTGATTTAATGTTAGAGTTCTATACATATTTGAAAGCTAATGATGAAAATTCTAGGCTTTTAGGCCATCGTTTAGATGGAGAAAATCATTCTCTTACATATTTCTTCATGCATAAATCTTTTGGTTTTAAGCAAATTGGATTATGTGAGCCCCCTCCTGCTTTTCATTTAAATGAAATTTGGACATTTCTCATTGATTTAACAACTCCATTTAAACCTAGGGATGCTAAGTCTATGTTTATCAAAGATTTGAAATATTGAATTTTGCATAAAATTCTTGATTCCTTGGTTTTTAACAAGACTAAATTTAATCAAGTTTCCTATCAGGAGCTTTTCTTGATGTGGTGTGTTCATAATAAGAAATCTGTTTGTTGATCGTATTGGATATTTAAGCAAATTGTGCAACGTGTGGATCGTAACGATGCTCCTCTTACGCATGGACATGTTATTTTTATAATTGCTCAGAATCGTTCTCTTGATCTTAATAGTTATTCTCGAGTTATTCCTTATATGTATTTTACTAAGCATCTTTTTATTCGTGGTGAAGTTGTTAATAATGCTTTTCAGCCCATTCAACATCATTCAAAATCTTGTTGGAGGGATCTTCAAGGTTCTTCTGCTGTTCCCCCTGCAATTGTTGATGATAGTACTGATGATGATGCACAAAAGGAGCATGATATTAGTGATGATGATATGGCCGATGTTCCTAATGATTGTCCACCATTTCCTTCCGTTCCAAGTCCTTCATCCAATGACATTCCATCCATGCTTGATCAAATATTGAGGAACCAGACATCCATGCAAAATCAACTAACTTCCTTGGCTCAACTTCAATGCAAAATAGAGCACAAGATTGACATCTTCATTGCACAGGTTGGTTATGTGGTAGCCTTTCCTCCGCTTACACCATGATTTTCATGGGAGATCTTTTTATCTTTTTCTTTTCTTTTCTTTTACCTTTCTTTATCTTTCATTACATTGAGGACAATGTTTGTTCTAAGTGTGGGGGAGTGTGTTTAGTATGTTTGCATGTTTGTTTGTGTTTTATGTGTTAGTTACATGTGTTTTCAATGTTGCTTTTGTTTTTCCTAGATCTTTTAGTAGTTTTACTATAAAGCATTGTTTATTATATATATAATATAGGTTGTCTTGATAAATCATTTACCTTTTATGCTCATCCTATTAGTCTTTCAAAGCTTTTAGCATGCGTTTTCTATTTTTTGAGTTATCTCTTTTTTTACTCCTTTCAAAATTTTAGATTATTTAGTCTCTTCACTAACTATGCTTTAAGGTTAGGAATCGCTCATTTAGTTTAAGGTTTTGGGGTTTCTAGTTGCTTCATGAAAACTATAGCCATAATACTTACCCTTAAGCCCTTTTAATAATGGATAAAAACTCAAAACAAAAGAAAAAAAGAGAAGCAATGCAAGATGTATATCCAAAATTCCAATAAAATATGGGATGGAGTGTAAAATGCACACAATACTACATTCTCTTGCTATTTTAAATTCATGGAATAAAGTCTAAAAGTATACCCATGCTTGAAAAGGAAAAACAAGAATAAGAAAGACAAAACAAATAATGTCTAAAAATGCCATGAGATTGGATAAAGGGTATGTGTGCTTACAATTGTCCTAAAAAACAACTGAAAATTTTAGAACCTTAAAGTTTATGATCAATGTTCTTTCCTCAAGCATGTTTAGTTTTGAGACTTTATATTCTTTATTTTGGAATTAGTAAATTTAGGTGACTTATTAAATTTAGAATACATGCTTTAAGAATTGATTCACTGGTATTTTGAGTCTTTAAGGTATTTGATGGCTTTTCAATTCTATCACATATGCATAATGAACAATGCTCTATAGTAAAGTTTACATAGTTTTATTGGCATTGAATTTTTTCATTCTTTTCTCTTGCTTAAGGGCAAGCAAGGTTTAAGTATGGGGAAATTTGATACCATATAAAATGGTCTATTATTTAATACATATTTTCTTTACTTTAGTTAGCTAAGTAGGTTAAATTATTTATATTTTATGTGTTTTTTTGTCTAGTTTATGTGTTTGTTTGTATTGCAGGAAAATTTGGGTCAAAAAGGCAGAAGAAACAATTGAAGAAGCAAGCTAAAGCATAAGTCGTGACATTTGTCTGACTCGTGATGAAGAGGAAGAGCAGAGCACGACTAGTGATGACTGTCCGAGCAGTTACAGAGAGCACAGCAGTCCGACTTGTGATGGTTGTCCGAGTCGTGAAGGTAAGCATGAAGAGAAGACACAACTCATGAAGAATATTTGAGTCGTTACAGAGGCAAAGGGACACGACTCATGAAGGTTGTCCGAGTCAGTTCAGTCATTGGTTCTCAAGAGATGCAATTTTTCATCCCAACTTTTCTCAACCACCAAGTCTTTTCATCAGGCCTTTTCGTGGCAACTTTTCGCCATCATACCTTTTCTGAAGAGGCATAATTACGGGTGCAAATTTCTCTATAAATAAAGACTAAAAGAAGGCAGAGAGATATATAAAATTGATGTAGTTTAATATATATATATATATATATATATATATATATATATAGTTGTTATATACAATCTTGTTTATTTGGATGAACAGTTTTACTTAGTATATTAGATGATGACAAAGGAACAAAGCCAAAGGAACAAGAGATATATCAGAAGGTTTAATTAGAAAGTAAAATTATGGGGAGTTTTGAAGTTTCTTTCCTAATTTTATTCTTCTTTTCTCTTCTAAATTTTTCCTCTTATTCTCTTGTTTGACTTTAATTTAAGTATGTATTTTGGCTAGTTTCCTTTGTACATTAGAAATGTGAAGTGATATTTGTTTAAGATCATGATTATTTCTATTATAAATGAAGTATGATTTAAATCCATTTGTGTGATTTGTTTTGCTATGTATGTTTTATCACTATATTTAGCATGTTAGTCAATTTATTCGCAATTAGAATTGAAATTTATTGATGGAAAGACAAATAAATTTACTTAAAGTATTAAATTCACTTAGAGATAAGGAATTCTCTTTGAGGGATTAAAGAATTGGCATTGAGCTTCATAATTTTTGTTTATCTCTATAATGACATGAGAGTGCTTATAGACTCTAAACAAGAACATCTTTAATGACAATGAGAATTATTTTAAAGAATCTTTGGTTAAATTCTCCAATCACTTTATTTATACAATTACTTTTACTTGTACTTAAATGATTTATTCTTTCTATTTCCATATATATTTATACTATTTACTAAGTAATCTTTAATCCAATTTGATTTAATCTATGTACATTGGTTTAGATATTAATTAAATACTTAATTTTTATTATTTGTTGCCTATCCATCTACTTCTTGTGGTTTCAATACAAGATTTACTCTGTTCCCTTTGGAACAACACCCTACTCATTCTATACTCAATCTAGAAGGACTGAGGGTTCAAATAATTTGCCTATCACTTCATCATCCAGTTATCTTCATCCATAGGATGTAATTTCATGGCTTTCTCTAGAGTTCATCAATCATTTCAATTTGGGATTAAATTCTTCGATCGGACACACATCGATCTGTGAGTGTTGACTCATCAGTCTTTTGATCTTTGATCACTAGGGAGGAGTTGTAAGGGTCTTCTTCGCCTCTTTTTCTCCTTCCCTTTTTGGTGTTTTCCCCAATTGTCTTCGTCCATGAGATCTGATTTTATGACCGTCTCTAGGATTCGTCAATCATTTTAATTAGGATTAATTCCTTTGTTCAGTCTTTCTTGATGCTGAGATGAGGAAGATTAATTTTACAGTCTCTCCATGTTCTTCTCATGGAAAAAGTCATGTAATGTCTCAAAGGAAAGACATTTCGTTCTCTTTTAGACTTAGCTCATACTATTTCATTCTTCTTCAGGCTTGGTATTTCCTTTTCTCCAATTCAAATTCCTTCTCTTTAAGCCTCTAATTCAATCAAGTATAGGAAAGGCCTTTGCTTGCTTAAATTTTTCCCCTTTTTTGCACCTGATTGGATTTTAACTTTCCAATTACTCCTTCCTGCTTCGCTTTTGCTAAAGGAAGGAGCTGGTGAAGCAGAAGCATCAACACTTAGATTTTGAATTATTCAATGTCTGAAGGTAGTTCCGTATTCCTCCTATGTCTTTTTTTACATGAGAATAGTGGAAATTTGTGCCTTGATGCATGATATTAAGGGAGGGGAATGTTTCGCCCTCCTTCAATATTGGCACGAGCAATTTTGTCTTTTTTTAATATTAGATGTATTCTTCCTCATTTTTTTGCATAGGTATTTTGCTAGAGGTACAAATCCTGGCCTATTTTTTGCTTATGTCGAACGGTTCTACTATCGTGGGAGGGGATCTCTGGGTTACTCTTTTGATCCTGATATTTGTTATATTTCGAATCATGAAGCATATTGCTTCTTATGCTTCTTTTATTTTAGAATTGCCCCTTTTGGTTTTATTCCTTCAGACTTTTCAACCCCATACTACTTCCCTTTTATGTGGGAGCGGCTATTCCCCTTCTTCCTCTAGGGGTTTCGGTCGTTCAATCGTCAATAGGCCTTAGTAGCAACTCGTTTCGCTTTGATGTGAAGCGAGCGCTCATTTTTTTGTCTTAATGTGAAGCAGGGTTTTTTTCTTCTACACGTTGCTTCTTTTCCTTGAAGAGGATGGGAGAGTGTGTTGCTTTGGGAGAAGATACTTCTCTTGTTGCTGCACTTGCCTTCTTATTTGGTTTGCTTGGAGATGAAGAGAGGGGTAGTCGTTTCATCCCTCCCAGTATCTTTTCCAGTAGGCTAGTTCTGGGGTCCCTTACATCTATTGTGCAATGTCTTAAAAGAAAGATGTTTCACTTCCTTTCGGACCCAGCACATATTTTTTGCTTTCTTTTAGTTTTAGAGTTTACTTTTGCTTATTCCTTTGAGTCACCATCTATAGCTTTTCTATTTAGTCTCAGAGACTTTCATAGAGCTTTGCATTTCAACCTTTTTTTTGTGGCAATGAATCTAGGTTAGGCATCTTTGCTCAGCCATCGACTCTTAACAAAAATATCAAATGATAAATCTAAAATTTTCATAGAAAATGGAAGAACCCTTATTAATGAGTGGAGGGAGCCGATGTGAGTTTGATGATCTAGGATTGATCAGATTGTAGGGCGAGATATCTTGCAAAAGAGAGTTTGTCCAGTTAGACCGAGCATTAGCACTTCAAAGCTTAAATTAGTAAGTAAGAGAGAGAGTGGCTAGAGAGAGAATATATTGAAAATCAGATGCCTCATTTTAGAAATAATTTGGTATTTATAAAGTTGGAGAACTCGAACAATGGTCGTGAATAGTAGACCTACTATGTAGCAGGTATGGGTTGGCATGAGGTGATGATAATTTGACAAAGCCGTGTGTCAAATGTCTTGGTGTGCCAAGCATTAGTCATGTCCGATTGGACTGTCTTATTTTGCACGTCCAACTACCTGGCTGAGAAGACCTAGACCTTTTTGGACCTTTTTAGCATTGGGTCTTCTTAAATGATCCTTGATGGATTGGGCTTAATTTTGTTTATTTGAGTATTATCAATTATTAAAAAAAAAGTTGCGTTTGTACATATTGATGCTTAGTTACAAAAATCGTAAATTGTGCGGCTAAAAGCTCTTGCTACAAAATATTTTATTGTGGCGAAAGTAATTAACCACAAGAATTTGCATGTTTAGTCACGATTAATTCCATACATATGTGATATGTTGTACTGACACTAATAATAATTAAGAAAATAATTATTTAAAGAAGGCAAGATATATTTTAATTCTTAGTATGTTATCACATACTGTAAGAAAAATTTTACAAAGTTCGGGGGCCAAGCTCCCTCAGCTCCCCTCCCATTAAAAAAAATATGGAAATTAGCAAATGAGTCTTTTTGGTCCAATACAATTTTTATCTTATTATACAAATTCAATGGTTAATTGTGTATTGTAATTTTCAGTATATGTGAAATGGCAGTTCTTTATGAATTATAATGTATTATGTTATCTGCACATTAGTTTAAAAAAAAAAAAACAAACATTGTATTTGCAATAGTATTATTTCATGTGTTAAAAGCAGTGGAATTAGACGTGTCCCAAATCTTTTTATATGTTGGAATGGTCGATCAAAAGAGAAGAACCTAAAATTGATTAGTTCCTTGCGGAGGAAAATAACTGTCTATGAAATCAATATACTGAAATTCGCGAGATGAAATGCTAAAAGGGCCCCTAAAAGGAATCTTTAGGTATTAAAGCAACCCCATATGCACTGCTTTTAAAAAGCTTTGATTAACATCACTAAAATATCCAAATTCCCCACATCAACAATTATTTAAATATATCATATATTATACATGTGTATGCTAGGTATGCTAGGGACAAACATAGACTGATTAACTAATTTATAAGTAAAAAAAATTAACTAGTTCATTAAAATTGATTTTTTAAAATCATTATCCATTAACCAATCGATAATATTCAGTTAAACAGTCCATCGATTTCGATTTTTCGATTTGGTTAACCAATATTTTTCGGTTACCTATTAAAATTTATAATATAAAATTATAAAAAAATTAGACAATTTTTAATTCAATTTTAATTGTGCAATGTAATTTAAAATAAAAATTATAAAACAAATATAATTTACTAATCAAAATTCATGTTCTATAAATTAATAGCTAATATTATAAAATATATTTAATATTTATTGGAAATTAATATACTTAATTTTAAGTCAAATAAAATTTTGGATAATATTAAATATTATAACATAAATTTTAAAATATAAAAAAATATAATTAAATGCTATTAAGAAAAATATGAACACCAATATATGATAAAAAATAATATATATAAAAATTAATCGGATACTGTATATAAATATTACTATATAATTAAAGAGAATGACATAACATAAATTTAGTTTACAGTATTATATAAATTTTTTAGGAAAATACAAAAAATTAATATATAAAAATAAAAATATAATTTAATTATATTTTAAAGCATTGTTTTATGTAAATTTTTTAGAAAAATAGAAGAAAATTAAGATATAAAAATAAAAATAATATATATAGCCGGTTAACTGATATTTAAAAACTTAAACTGTAACAAAAAATTAAAAATCATAACCGAATCTATCGAATCAGTTAACTGTAAAGATAGATTCGGTTTAGGACCGATTTTGTGATTAACCATATTTTCAATTTTTTTTACTCTCCCATAGTGTGTGGGAATGATTTCACATCAACACCAATTCTACTTAATATTTTTTTTTAAACATCTTAATAGTATATTTTACCAAAAAGTTTATAAATATTTAAGATATTCAACTTCTATCCCATTTTTAATATACTCTAACTTTACATTTAATTTCTTGATATAAGAGGACATACGTATTTGCTGAAGTGATTTTCGCAACATCTTGTGTTTCCCATTAAATGCAGAATTCACCTATATCCAACAGTGGCTCGATTAGAGGAACTGCTGAATCAGATCTAAGTTAAATTATAGACTCTAAAAGATAGGACTTCATTTACATAATCATATACTAAGGCTGCAAACGAAAACAACATGCAAAGTCGACAGCTCCTAAAAGTGGTGCTTGATAGACAGAGTAATTTCTAGTTTACAAGTATAGTAGGTTGTGCATTAGAAAAGAAACAACCATTAAGAAAAGCTTGTAGTGGAGGAAACAGCTGGATAATCTGCAGCTGGCTTTAGCTTAAACGTGACAACAGCTGCATCAACCTACAAAAGAAATTGAGATATGAGTGGTTTTCTATTCATTCCTCGAAGACAGTCAATTCAAAAAGCAAAACTTTTTTTTTTTTTTAAATAATGTGGATATTTGATGATTTGTAGAGAAGTGGTGAGTTTTGTTGCTTTCTTCTATAACCACTATTACCTTCTTGGGACAGAAATCCTGTATAAAGCATATATTTTATGCTTATAAAAACAGTTTACTTGCATTGGGTTGAGGGAAAAAATTGACCTTGGGACTTTAAATTTGTATTCACGATCTGAAAAAACAGAACCAGCTTACTGAAACTAGGTCTTGACGAAGTTAAATAATATTCAAGCAAACAAATCATGGACCAAGACAATAGCATAAACTACACCTATCAACAACTGATGAAAATTGACCAACTGTTGCAGATAGAGTTTATATTGAAGATGTACCTGAGTAAAAATTGACTAAGATATCGATGGGCCGGTATTCTGAAGTTTTAGAGAAGACTCCACCAAACGCAAAGCTGCCTCATCCTGAAGAGATCACATAATTGGCAGCTTAGTACAGGATGTCTTTTGTCCATCAATCTGTGAAGGCTTCATGAAATTTAAGATCTTATTGACATATTTTATCAACCAGATCCTCAACTTCTTAGCTCACCAAAGAGAAAGTCATTCTTATTTTCTCCACTTTTTTAAGCTCTTTACCTATGGAGAGCATTGGTTTGTGAAATAAGTGTATTGTCTACTTGCTTAAAATTCTTATGCATTCTCATTGAAAAGTTCCCTTTCACATGACCATTTTTCTTAAGCTCCATTCTTGAGTCCTAACAGTGATCACTCAAATTTCTTTCAACAGAGATTATTTGTTTATTGTATAACAAATTACATCTTTAGTGCATTCCAATATATAAAGAATTTCACATATATTTAATACAAAGGTGAGAATGGTAAGGTTACGAGATTGGATGAGAAGAAATTTCTCACCTGGAGCAAAAGAACAACTTCTGAGAAATTGTTGCCCATCGGAAGCGGTTGTATAACTACATCTGTGCTTATGTTAAAGGGTATGTTGGCAACTACCTGCAAAAAAACATAAACGTATTTTGTCAACAATAAATAAGACAAAGAAGATTCTTTTTGAGCAAATGTTGCACAGAAATGAGTTACAAAATAAGATTCACTTTTGCATGTCTTGGCTTTTGATTCACGGAACTCAAGCTCCCTGGCAGCGAGACCATATGAGAACGAATATGACATTTGACAAAGTCCTCTCTCGAAACCTAAGAGTGCAATAGGATTAACACAGCATATTATAAACAATTAAGATAACCATACACGAAATAAAAAATTTTGAAAGATACTTCATAGTGAAATCATAATCTACCTTTAAACATTTAATATGAGCAAATCTCTCCTTAACTACAGAAGCCATGTGTGGATCCTATAGGTCATCATCTAGTAAGCTGTACAATAAAAACAGTTACGGAAACTGAGATATGAACATACCTTCTCAATAGCAAGAACAGTAGCTCCAGAGTCCAAAAGAACATTAGTCAAAGAACCAGTACAAGGTCCAATTTCAAGGACCACATCTCCTTGAACATTAGCAGCACCAACAAGTTGTTGGTTTATTGGAGAATTCAACATGTAATGCTGCAATTGTTATGCTTATTATGTTATTTAACTCACTAAAGAATGAAGCTTTCACAACGGCAAAATCAAAAGAGGAGGATTAAGATTAAAAAACCTGGCCAAGCCCTTTCCTGGTTCTGCAGCCTCTGGTAGTGTGCTAGTTGTCTGGGCTTCTTTTTGTATCACAACTTATAGTTAAAGTTCGTCTTTTTGGGACTGTGATGCTATTGGGCGCCGGGACTGAGATAATATTTCAGTTGATGGTGATTGACACTTATGTTTTCTTGAGCTTTGTTTGCATATATTTGTGCATGCAACTATAACTGATTGTCAGAGTTTATTGATGGTTCTGTTGACCGAAGCTGGTATGCGGGAAGAATGTTCTCGTTAACATGAGTATACATACAGCCTATGTGAAGGCCATTCGTGCTGCACAGCACTTCATTTATATAGAAAACAAGTATTTTATTGGCTCGTCATACAACTGGAGTTCATACAAAAATTTAGGTCAGGAAGCTTCTTTTTTTTCACATTATTAAAATTCACTGCTTTGGGCTCAATAATCAAAATCTGGTCAATATTCAATACTTGAACATAAAGATTTTGGAAGGCGAAGATTTAACCCAGTTTCATTAGGTTATAGTTATACACATCTGATTAATTACTAATCCAAATGCTGCGAAAGGCTTTGGGCTTATGGGAATATAGATGTGAGGGGTAGAACTGTTTCCCATTTCCCCGTACTAGTTGTATATATGGAATACTGGACCATAATCATGCTGTCTCGTCTTGCAGGTGCTCAAAATTTAATTCCAATGGGAATTGCTCTGAAAATAGCTGATAAAATCAGGGCCGATGAGAGATTTGCTGCCTATATACCAATGTGGCCGGAGGGCGTAGCAACGGCTGCTGCCTCACAAAGAATTCTATTTTGGCAGGTGCGGTTGCTGCTGAGCTGCCAGTTAAACTTTATTTCACCTTTTCCTTTCTGCTCTTGACTTCTTCAAATCATAATCTCTTAATGCAAGACATATTTTTGCCAGTTCTATGTCCTTTATTATTGTTATTATGGCAGTTTTGATCTGCCCTAGGTCTGACTTACAATGCAAGTGTCATTCTAAAATGTAGTTGATGTATAAAGAAATTAACAATTTGATTCTCATGTGACTTACTGCGTTACTTTGTTAATCTGTTAAATGTGCAATTTTTTTTTTCTGCAGCATAAAACAATGCAAATGATGTATGAGACAATTTATAAGGCTCTAGTGGTTGGACTTGAGATTGCATTCTCACCCCAGGATTATTTGAACTTCTTTCTGTCTTGGTAATCGTGGGGGTGCAGACTCATGCGAATGAGTACCTGTGGCCAGTCCAAGTGCAGCAAACACTATTCAAGTATGCTTATTATCAAAGCCAAATCTATCTGCTGATCGTGAAATTTGCAGCACTTGCTCTATTAAGATAAGAACCTCCCCGATGTATCATGAAAGAGATAAGAATCCTCCCAATGCAAGGTGGAGTTCTACATGAATTCCATTCGTTTAGCAGAAATTTCTTCCTTACACGTCTGTCTGATATGTGAACTAATATCTCAGTGTGAGAGTGTATTAGAATTTATTTTGCAATATTCTTCTCAGCCGTGTGGTTTATGTGAATCACATTGACATGTGTTTAGGCTCTCAGCCGTAAAAGCCGGCGATTCATGATTTATGTCCAATCAAAAGGAATGATTGTCGATGATGAGTTTGTGATATTGGGATAACATAAAGCAGCGTTCAATGGAGGGAACTAGAGAAACTGAAATTGCAATGGGGGCATATCAGCCTCATCATGCCTGGGCAAGAAAACAATCTAATCCATATGAACAGGTACTTATAGTTGGATGATTAATTTTTTCTTGCTAGAATTTAATATGCCAGTTCTATTGGAAATGAAAAAATATATATACTGTTCTGCTGTTGGTGATTGGTTTACCTGGAATGCATATAATAGAACTACTAGACAAGGATATAAAAAATTATTTGTTCTAAAGCATATGGATTTTCATAATAATTAATATTTCATCACATTTTTTACAGTATAAAACTTAATTTCACCCTCATCTAATTTTCATTACAGTGTGAAACACTTCAATTTGTTGAATGTAGCAACTGGCTTACCAATTCTTCCTTTGTTTTTTTTTTTTTTTTGGCTCAAGTATATATGGGTATCGGACGTCGCTATGGGCAGAGTGTACAAAATTATTTTAGTTTGTTATTTATTTAGTTAGTTTGTTAGATTCTTTCTTCCTTGTATAAATACAGACTTATTCTTTTTACTCAATAAGAAAATACATACAGTTTTCTTCATTAGTGATAAAACTCTCTGTTCATGGTATAAGAGCTCTAGGGTTCTTGTTTTTTTTTTTTTCTGATTTTAAGCAATCTTGCTAGAAATTTCTACTGATTCTTCTTCCTTTCTTCTTTAATTGAATACTTCTTGTTGATTACCCATGGTGAATGTTATTGATGATAATCCTATTGCTCCACAAGATCGCATTTACTCTCACAATCAAGCAGATGAGGATTCTTTTCTACTTCAGAATTCTCATAATCCTGGTATGGTATTGGAAACTACACCATTGACGAACAAGAATTATTTAAGTTGGAGTACTGCGGTCAGAACCACTTTAGAAGCTAGAGATAAAATCGGCTTAATCGATGGTACTTTACTGCCTCCAATTGACATTGTACTCTTTAAATGATGGAAGAAGGTTGATTCGATGATAAAATCTTGGATTATGAACTCTACATCCAAAGATTTAGCTGACTCCTTCATCTATTCTCCTAGTGCTAAAAGCCTATGGGATGTTCTTGAGAAGCGATTTGGAGTAAGCAATACTCCTCAGTTGTATCAGTTGCAGAGACAGATGCACTCAATCGAATAGGGTAGTGAATTTGTTACTGTGTTTTTAACAAGCTAAACAAGTGCTGGGATGAGATGAATTGATTAATGCCATTGTCTGTTTGTACATGTACTGGTTGCGTTTGTGGCTTAAATAGAAAATTAGAGGAAAGGGAAGATGCGTTTAAGCTGTTTCAACATCTTATGCGACTGAATTCTGGTTTTGGCATCAAAGTTTTGCAGCTAAAAATGAACACCGGATTTACCGATGGAATGTTATCTTTGTTTGAAATTTACTGATGGAATTGAAATTCTGTAGGTAAATTACCTATAAAAAAGTAATTACGTAGGGAAATTTACCTACGGAATTACTTTTCCATAGGCAATTTACCGAAAATATTAATTTTCATTGGTAATTACCTACGAAAAAGCAATTCCGTAGCGAAATTACTTACGAAAAAATATTTTCATTGGTAATTACTTGCAAAAAAGCAATTTCGTAGGTAATTACTGACGGAAATTAATACCATCGGTAAATTGACTACGGAAAAGTAATTTTGTAGGTAAATTTTCTTATGGAATTACTTTTTCGTAGGTAAATTACCTACAGAATTTCAATTTTGTCAGTAAACATTGATATATATATATAAAATCCTATCTCTTAAACTAAACTCTTTCTATTTCTGCCTCTCTCCCTTACCCAGCCGTCGCTAGCTTCTAGTCTCAAAATTCGCCCCTCTCCTTCACATTAGCCGTCACTCACTGTACTCCGAGCTCCCTCACCTCTATCTCTATCTCCCTCATCTATGCTCTGAAGGTACTATTTTGGTTTTTTGGACATATGGTGCCTTCTTTTAAACCGATACCATGGTTATGCTCAATAGAACAATTTGTTCCTCTTTCTATTTGTTTATCATGTTCTTATCTGCTTCTTTGATTTATATACGGCTGTGACTCTGCGTGATTTATAGCTTGTTGATGTTGTTGTTTAGTTGGTTTGACTTTTTTTTGGGTTCTTTTTTCATGTTCATTTATTACTTAGTTTCTCATTTCTTGGGTTCTTTTTTCATGTTCATTAATTAGATCCGTTTGACTCTTTACAGATCTAACACTACAAAAAAATACAGTATACCGATGGATTTTGCCGATGAAATTTTGCATTTTACCAACGGAAATTGACATTACCGACGGATTTTTAAGATTTTACCAACGAAAAAATTCGTCCCTAAAACGTGCGTAGCAACGAATGTATCTTCGAAAAATTATGTTAGTAATATTACCAACGACTTTACCGACGAAAATGTTTATAATATTCCATCGGTAGATTTATTGAAAATTCGTCGGCTATTTTTTGTTGTGTTGACCTTTTATTGACGGAAAATTTAGTCGGTAAACCGTTGGTCATTTTAATAAATAAATTATTGAATTAATTTTTTATAAACAGCGACCGATTGTTTTCGTCGGTAATTTCGTCGCAAATACTATTAGTATGAAATATTAATACGATTAAAATTACACCGACAGATGTTTTCCGTAGGTAACTCGTCGGTAATATAAAACCTTTTTTTCATTTTTTATTAGTTATTGCAAAAATTATACATTTTCTATTTGTAAATTCCAAAATTAAACGCAATAAATTCAATACAAAAGTCTAAAATTATATTTAAAGATATATATTAACTAATAATTTTAATATATAATAGAAACAATATATATATCATAACTGTTGTGCAAATATATTTATATAGTGCACAATGTTTTGCAGATATATAAAAAATTATATATTTCTAACTGCCATGCAATTAATACAATATCAATACTGTGCGCGAAGTTTTGCAGTGATATAAAAAAATATATAAAATAGTCTAATTGCTATGCAAACAATACCAATATCAGTATTGTGCATAAAGGTTTGCAATGCTATACAAAAAAATTATCTAAAATAGCCTATGTAACTTCACAAGCACTATCTAGGATGTACCATGGCTGTCCATAATGGCAGAAGGCTCTGTGGTGGGCTGGTGATCCTCATTTACTAATTCTTCGCGTACTTGTTAAAATCAGTAACAATTTATCAGTCAATTTTTCTGTCAATTTATTTGTGAGGACATCAATCATGCTAGGTATATATGCATTAACTGCCTCTTGCACGACATTTTGTATGTCTTTTGCTATTGTATGTTCATGCAACGATGAACCTGACTATGCATTTGACCCGTGTGGATCACAAAAATTAGGTCTAAAGTAATGTGTTCTTGTAGATCCAAGACCAGAAATTCTATTCCTCTTCGATCCTCCAACATCCTCATAATAAATTTGAGTCTCATCAACTGAATTTTCTTGAGACAAATGCTCTTCTCTCAATTCAACAACCTTATCCTACAATCAAATCAATATTAAATAACAATTAATGAGATCATCATCATCATCAAATGAAAATCAAGATTTACAAAGCAAAATGATGAAATTTCCCATCATCATAAAATAAAAAGTGTTCAACAGTTTCTGTTTACTTGCATCTAATGATGGTTAGATCAACAAAAATAGTAGAAATTATTTTCTTCCAGTATATATCCAATTAATGGCCAAAGGAATGACATCCCATGTTTTATTATGCCATTTTCTATTATTGTACAATGAAAACCTAAATATGAAACTCCACCTTTTGTATATCCTTTTTTTTTACATGCCAATGAATTCCATTAAATAAAAAAGGTGTACAAGAGGCAAAGATATGCCCAACAGACCAAAAACCCCAACAAAATAATAGGCTAACACAAACACCATTACCTAGCCTTCATACCCACTGCAATTACAATAGACCCGGCTGAAACTAAAACTAATAAAACCAATAAAAGACAATAATCCAACCAATCAAGAAGTAAGACCCAGGCAGCACTGCATGAAGAGAAAATGCTAAAAACCATCATAAAAAGTACATCAACCCAGGCAGAGAAAATGTTGAAAACCTTTTTTATATCATTGTACTATCCCATGACAGATTATTTTTATGTCTGCACATCCCACACACAACTATATATGCACCAACTTGTTTAACAAAAGTAGAAAAATGAGGTAGAAAAAAAACTTGAGAAAGTAATTTATATACAATTTGCACTACCTTTATGGATATGTATTTATAGTTATCCCTTTTCAATTTTTTTAGGAATATAATAATTCTCCTAATTGGACACCTATTTGGGAACAGAGGTAGTATAACATAAGCTCTATTGAAGAATCAAATCAACAATAAGACATAATTAAAAAAAATGGCTAAAATAGTTCAATAAGGACTTACATTCACAACTTTAGCTTTAGTGCCCAAAAAGGAAACCCTATCATTTTTATGTGTATGCATGTGCAAATGCATCTCTATTGGTGTAGGGTCCCAGCCTAATTTTTTAGTCTACACATGATTTGAAACATTAAAGAAAAACTATTAATGATATGAATCAATAATAATGTCTATAAATTAATGATGGCATGCAAATTTAGAGAAAGAAAACAAAATACAGAATGGTATTTTACCAATTGCAATGATGCTCATTAACTGATATGGAACCCCCAGTATGTGTGCCAAGTGACCTACTTTCAGCCATGCATTTACGATTTGCAGCATTTTGTTCACATCTCTTTTGTGTGTTAGGATTCTGCCATAACAACTGCCAACTCTCCCAAATAGTATCTGGAATAAATTTCTTTTGCCTTTTTTTGTTTCATATCAGATACAAAATCACTGTATCTCCTTTTTGCCTTCAATTCCCAAGCTTTCTTGATGTCATCTTCAATGGTAGGATTCCATGTAAATGCTTTCTGTAGCCACCATTACATTTGTAAAGTTACACACTATTTAAGATATAAATTATGTTTTCCTTTTTTTTTTTTTTGCATTTGAATTAGATTTGGGTTACCTTGAATTCTCCCCAATAAAAGTCTTTCAAATGTTGGTTGACCGACTTTTAATTGATCTCCATGGGATCAAGTTCAAGCTTGAAAATTTTAGTTAGCTTCTCGAAACATTTTCTCGAAGGTTCCAACCTACAAGTAATCACACATAACAATTCATATTGTATTATAAGAATTAATTTAAAATCATAATAATTTTTGTAATTTTTGATAACTCACATTTTTCCTTAAACATAAACAGTATTTACCCTAAGAACAAATTCACGTTATTCCCCATCATCATTTTGGACATTTGAATCTGAATTTTCAGGGACTACATCATTTGATTCTTGCTCATCTCTTTACACACTTGTTGAAGCTCCAGGTCCAGTAAGTGCTGGTGTACAAGTAGGAGTTGTACCTACTTCATTATTCCCTTGCATGCTCGTTGAAGATCTAGATACAATATGCATTGGTGGATAAGTATCTTCTGGACCTTCCCTACTCAATATAGATCTACCTCTACCATGGCCAGCACTAGAACAATCTCTACCTCTCCTAGCCATTCTATTCAACTAACAATATTCTATTCAAGTAACAATGTCAAACAAATATAACAAAATATATGTCCATAAAGAAGCTTAACAAGCATATTTAGCAATTAAATAAGAAAGGCATATGTAATACAATATTGCATATAAAACAAAACTGTAACAACATAAAAATAATCACAGCACAAAATGAGCAGCAAATAGAAAAAAAGGCAATCTATGGCACATAATGCTACATATATAATAGAACATCCATTAACACTAAATGGAAAACAATAAACACTTCAAAAGATGTTATATAATAAGCCCTAATCACTCTCAGTGTCTTCTTCAAAGTCATTGTCTTCTGCAGTTTCATAATCCTAGAATTTAGCCTCAATTTCCTCTTTAAATTCTCGCTCTTCCTATGAATATCCACTATTTTCATCAATTTCCATAAGCCCACCATAAGGACCATGTAAAGTAATATGCTCATCAGCTATAACATTTGTATATATCACATGGAGCTCCACTTTTTCTTCTTGGAATGCATCTTCAGCCTTATTATTTGTAGTTAGTTCAATATTCATCTTTTCTACCACATCCCTTAGCTTAATCTTAAACACTGCAAGCCAATCATCCATATCCCTTCTCACGCTTGGTTAACGGACATAATATACCTGCATTGCTAACAAAAATGGTTTATATTTGTTGATCTTACGTTATTAGTTGACTTCTACCAATTTATATTGTTGATGTTCTCTAATGCCAAGTGTAGGAGTTGGGTCAAACCAATGGCACTTGAACAACACAGTATGCTTGATGGGTAACTCAGGGTATCCCAATTCAAGAATCTCCTCAATTTGTCCATAATAGTCACCGAAGCTTGATCCTGTTATACAAACCCCACTATTAACTGATCTTCGTGCCCGTGCATGAGATATGGTGTGAAATTTGTATCCGTTCACAAAATACATTGAATGAGATGTCACATTTCTCAACGGTCCAAGTGTAAGGCAACGTAGGAAGATGTTAGGAATAATGTTGGCTTGGGCCTAGTTAAAGATTTGAAAGACTAAGCCAATTTAGTTTGTAAAATAGATATAAAAAAGCTTAACAGAGAAAGTATATTATGAATTTAGATACTCACATATTGCTTGAACCATGATGCAAAATACCGTTCTAAATTCTCATTAATTTTTTCTTGCATCAAGCCGGGCTACTCATCATTGAGTCGTAAGTACAAGCTAAATGTGAATAATGTTAAACTCATGTTAACGTATAAACAAATTATATTAATTCTATCAAATGAAACCCCAGATGATGGATATTAGATAGTTACCTAACAAATTGTTCCATTCATCACAATTAAGCAAAATGTGTGTTTAAGCCACCTCATACTCCTCTGATGATAAGAATCTTTCAATTTGTTTTCCTGCTGCCCTACCAGGATGGGTGAATATAGATAAATTTCCTTCATGCTCCTCTGTATCAGTGCCATCATCATTTCAGGGTACATTTTGATTATGGGTTATGACATTTGGCTTAAAATAATGAGAAAATAATTGTGTTGACTCTTCCATAAGGTATGCTTCAGATATAGAACCTTCAACACTTGTTTTATTGCTAATCATTCGTTTCAAAGTTTAAAGTTCCCTAAAATTGATAATTGTAATATGATTTTCCCAATACATTATAACTTATTATTCTAATAGAATTGCAATTGAAATGCTTTAAGGCATAGTAAATTTACCTCTCAAAAGGATACATCCACCAATATTGGACTGGTCTAGCTATCTTCGCTTCATATGGTAGATGCATAGGCAAATGTTCCATAGAGTCAAAAAGCCCTGGCGAAAATATCCATTCTAGTTTGCACAATATTTAAGGGATATTTGCATCTAATCTCTCTATCTCTTGCACACGGATAGTAGTTAAGGTTAGATCCTTAAAGAATAAGCTTAACTCTGTAATTGCTTGCCACACATTACTTGGCAGTAGCTCACGAAATGCAATTGGCATCAATCACTACATGAAAACATGACAATCATGGCTTTTCATTCCAAATAACTAATACTTGGTTGTGTCTAAACATCAACCCAAATTAGAAACATATCCATCTAGGAACCTTAAATCTTTCAACCAATCAAGCAAGATTTACTTTTGATGCTTATCTATGGTATATAAAGCTTTAGGATATTTTCCTATTTCTAAATCCTTATCTAAACTCGGTCGATCACAGTATTTTTGGACATCTGCTCGTGCTTTTGCATTATCTTTAGTTTTGCCATTAACATTAAGAATTGTGTTGAACAAATTGTCGAACACATTTTTTTCAATGTGCATAACATCAAGGCAATGATGAATGATATTTGATCTCCAATATGGAAAGTCCCAAAATATGCTTCGTTTCTTCCAACCGCAACCTGTTTCTTTGCATATTTTCTTATTATGCTCTAGTGCCCCTAACGCAGTCACTTTCATCAAACCCAACCCACCAATATGCCTTAACACATCCTCACCAATTTATATAGGAGGTGGATGTCTTCTTTCCATCTGGTTTTTTGTAAAGTTCTTCTTGTCTCTTCTAAAAGGATGATTTTCAGGAAAAAACATTCTATGGTTATCGAACCAAGATGTTTTCCTACCATTTTCTAGTCTAAAAGCTTGTCCTTCCTCCATACAATATGGGCATGCTAAATTACCAGTGGTACTCCATCCCGATAACATTGAGAAAGTTGAAAAGTCACATATGGTCCAAAACAAAGCCGCACGCAATGGAAAAGAATTCTTTTGCTAATTAAATTCCATTGCTAAATAGCAATCGAAAATATTTTCCATTGCTATATTTCATTGAGAATGAAAATTAGCAACGAAAATCCAATTTCGTTGCTATTTTTAATTAAAAATGAAATTTAGCAACGGAAATCCAATTCGGTTGCTAAAATAGCAACGAAAGTGAAATTTCGTTGCTAAATAGCAACAAAATTTTTTTTTCGTTGCTAAATTTCATTCCAAAATTTTTACGCCATCTAATGGCGCCATATTTAGCAACGATTATATATTTTCGTTGCTATTTTTCGTTGCTAAATTTTGGCGCTAAAATTTCCCCCCTTTTTAGCAATGGAATACCACCATTTTTTATTCTGTTGTTAAATATAAAAAAATTAAACCAAATTTAGCAACGAAATTGATTTTTTGTTGCTAATTAGCAACGAAATACAAATTCCATTGCTAAATTAGCAACGAAAATAATTCCGTTGCTATTTTTCCGTCGCTATTTTGATATTTTCTTATAGTGTGTCTTTTACTTGCCTTTATTCAAATTCAATTTGTTATCTGGAAATAAGTTGATTACAAGTTCTAACACATTCTTTAGCTTTTATCTTTTTTACTGCTTTATACAGGACCAAAAGAGTAACGAAACTCTGTTAGTTAGGCAAGTAGTAGGAACACTATACATTTTGACTTCAGAGTCTTTCTCTCCTTCATTAATAAAATACTATAATGGAAATATTCATTGTAATTCCATTATTAGTTCAAATGTTGTTGAATCTTTTCCCATTTCTTGTACTGCTCACTCATCCTTAAATAAAACTCTTTCTTTTCCCGCCAATGTTTGGCACAAAAGACTTGGCCATGCTCTTGAAAATGTCTTGAAACATATTCCTTGTGTTGATATGAAAATGATAAACAAACCATGTGATATTTGTTATGCTGCCAAGCAACAAAGATTGCCTTTTTCAGTAAGTGAGACTAAGTCTAAAGAGAAGTTTGATCTTATTCACATTGATCTCTGGGGTCTTTACAAGCAGCCAAGTTTAAGCTTTGCTCATTATGTACTAACAATAGTGGATGACTTTAGTAGAGGGATGTGAACTTATCTTTTAACTTACAAGACTCAATTCTTACATCTCTTGGAATCCTATTTTCGGATGGTTCAAACTCAATTTGGAAAAATAGTTAAGACTATTAAATATGATAATGGCTTTAAATTTGTGAATCAAGCATGTCATACTCTCTTCTCTCAATAAGGGATTATGCACCAGATGACTTGTATTTATACCCCTCAACAAAATGGGGTAGTTGAGCGCAAGCACAAGCATTTGCTCCAAATAGCTTGAGGTTTAATGTTTGAATCTAAGCTTCCTAAAAAGTTTTGGGGAGAGGCTATTTTAACTGCCACTCACATTATTAATATGCTTTCTACACCTGTATTGAATTAGAAGTCTCCTTTTATAGTGTTACATGGTCAAGATCCCACTTATAGTAGACTCAAGACATTTGGATGCTTATGTTATACAGCTAACACAACTCTTCGCAAAGATAAGTATACTGCTTGATCTTTTAAATATGTTTTCATTTGGCTATTCCACAGGGAAAAAAGCATATCGACTCTACAATTTAGAAACATATAGTGTTTTTGTTTATATAGAGATGTCACTTTCTATGAAGACGTTTATCCATTTTAAATTCTTCATAATGATACAGCCACTCTTACTCCACTACCCTCAGTGCTAATTACTGCTGACTTTGATAATGATTTTATTGGTGATTCTAATACAATGTCCAGATCTCCTATGGCACGTTCTGATTTTATTGGTGATTCTTATACAATGTCCAGATCTCTTATGGCACATTCTGATTTTATTAGTGATTCTAATACAATATCCAGATCAGTATCTGTTGTTCCTATTTTAAGATAAAGTTCCAAAGCCAAGAAATCATCGATATGGTTACAGGATTTTATCTATCATAATGCCATTTCAACAGGTACTATTCTTTCTTCAAATGATTTTACCTTCTCCTCTCTACATTCTTCCATCATGGTTAATGTTTCAAAGATAAAAGATCTTTGTTCCTATAAACAAGAAATTCAACATAAAGGTTAGATTCAAGCTATGGATGAGGAGATTAAAGCTCTGAAAGATAACAATACTTGGGTCATTACTACTTTGCTTGCTGGAAAAAAGGCAATTAGCTCAAAATGGGTTTATGAAGTGAAGTTTAATCCTGATGGAACTGTTAAACGCCTTAAAGCCTGACTTGTAGCAAAGGGTTATAATCAAACAGAAGGGGTAGACTATTTTGATAGTTTGTCTCCTGTTGCTAAATTGGTGGCAGTTAGAATTTTCTTGGCAATAGCTACTTCTTTAAATTGGAGTATTCATCAACTTGATATTAATAATGCATTCTTGCATGGTTATTTGAAGGAGAAAGTCTATATGTTGCCTCTTGAGGGGTATAAAAAGTGAAGTCAGGAGAGGTTTGTTAGCTAAAACAGTCTCTGTATAGGCTAAAACAAGCATCTCGAGAATGGAATTTTGAGTTTACATCTCACTTGCTTACTTATGGGTTTAAGCAATCATATAATGATCTTTGTCTTTTTACTAAGGGATCTACTTCTTTTGATTTTGTGTCTCTTTTGGTCTAATTAGATGATGTTTTGACAGTTAGAAGTAATGAGTCAGATATTCTTAAAGTGAAGTAGTTCTTGCACTCTACTTTCACTATTAAAGATTTGGGTTATGCAAAATATTTTCTAGGCATTGAAATTACTTGTTCAACAACTGGAACTTTCTTGTCTCAAAGAAAGTATCTCCTGGACATTTTTACTAATGCAGGTTTAATAGGTTCTATACCTATAATGACTCAATTGCCTAGGTCTCATAAATTTAAGGAGGATTCTCCCTTACTAACCGATCCCGATAAATTTCGTAGGCTTGTTAGTAGGTTACTTTATGCAAATATGACATGGCCTAATCTTACATACAATATACAACCTCTTAGCCAACATGTTACTGCTCCTATTGAAAGTCAATGGGAAGCTAGTCTTCATGTATTACAATACATAAATGGGACTGTTGATATAGGTATTTTTTATGCCACAAAAAATACTCTTGCCATTACTGCTTACTGTGACAGTGACTGGGCATCTTGTCCCTTCACTAGAAAATCCTTAACTGGGTATTGTATATTTCTTGGCAACTCTTTAATTTTCTGGAAAATAAAAAAAACATAGTTTCTCGTTCTACTTGTGAGGCAGAATATCGAAGTATGACGACCACTGTTTGTGAATTGCAATGGATCTCTTATTTGCTATCCGATTTTCAAATTCCTATCCAAACACCAATCTCTTTTTGGTGTGACAACCAGTCTGTAATCCATATCTCTGTTAATCCTATTTTTCATGAACGTACAAAATACCTGGACATTGATTATCACATTGTTAGAAATAAATTCAAGGAAGGTTTTATTCGTCCTCAGTATGTTTCTACTCATATGCAGTTGGCACTAAGTCCCTTACTTTTCCTCAGTTCAAAATGAGTCATCACAAGTTAGGATTAATTTCCAATTCATCTCCAACTTGAGGGGGGGACATGGGGGTGTGTTTTCTGTACAAGTTATTTTGGTTTGTTATTTATTTAGTTAGTTTGTTAGACATATGTATACACCTATATATTGTACTTCTTTCTTCTTTGTATAAATATAGACTTATTCTTTTTATTCAATAAGAAAATACATACAGTTTTCTTCAGTATTGAGAAAACTCTCTATTCACATAGCATACTGGAACTATTGAAGACTGCTACACATGATGAGAGAGTCTTGAATGTGTCAAAAGAATTAAAGTTATGGGAGAGATGAATGGGGAACAATATGCTTGTGATGATGTTACGAAGATGAGAGGACACCTATCGAAATACCCCATTGAAGTTGATAGAAGGGACAAGGTAAGGCCTATTTCAGGATGTGAAACTTTCCCTAATGTGGGTGGAAGCATAGTTGGTCAGGAGAATCTGACCATTTAAGAGGATTGTGAAAATGTATCTGAGTACAATTAAAAAAAAGGTTACAATTTTTTGAAATACTTTTTCTATAACTGTTAAAATCGCTGACAGTGCTCTCTCTTCCTACATACACATTGAACCATCACCAAGCCCCCTCGTGTTTGTGGTTTTGTAATTTCTTGTAAATTTCCCAAGGGATATTATTTGTGTTGTCACTGAAGTTTAAGAGAGTGATTTCTTACGCCTAGAAAATACATATAACCAGAAAAAAGGAAAAAAAGAAAGAAGATTTTTGCCTTCAATTTTTAGGCACCAATAGGATAGAATGTCCATTGCCGTTTAAATCCTTGTATTATATAATTGCTTTTGAAATGAAAGGACAAATTGGTTAAATTTATAAATTTTTCCCATTTACCAAATTCTTTTATGGGAAATCATGAAAAGACTTCTTAAGGTGTTCTGTTATCATTGTGATGAGAACATAGCAAAGGTGAATAAATTGAACAAAATAGTAGCTTCGATCTTTACAGAAATAATCTAAAATAGATTTTGCATTCCAAGTTAAAATATATATGGAGAGAGAGTGAACCAATATTTGAAAGGAAGCTTCTCTTAACTAAAGTTTTGCCGATTGACTGCTACTCCCAAGAATCCCAAAATATATTGCTTCTCTTATCATTTATATTTTTAGAAATAGTGGAAGATAAAAATAGTCAGTAATTAATAAGATAAATTAATGAGCACAAAATCTTTGTGTATCAACAGATGCAACAACCAACTTAACTAGATATTCTAATGACATTGGAATTTGATCTAATCGTCTTCATTTTATGTGTATAAGAAAAGAATGACAAGATTTAATTTCAAATGCCTACAACACAAACTCTAAATTTTTTCACCACACATCAAAATCATCCTATGCATATATTATAAATACAGAGATTATGGGAATCAATAGTAGGGATTTGTATATAGAATATAACATAGATTTAATATAGAATAATAAAATAGATTTAATTTAGATTTTATATTTGTGAATAAAGCTTTAAGTTATTTTCCACCTTCATTTTTTTTTTTTTGAAATAAGTTATTTTCCACATTAGTTACTCCATACATTCATAATTAAATAAGAATTAGAAATCTTGATAGTTATTTCTTCAAAACAATTTAGTTACACATTATAATACATTTGTATTTATATGTATTTTTTAGTTCAAGACTGCAAAATTTCAAGCTTGATCCCTATAAATACCTTTAATAACGAAAAAGAAAAACAAGAGTGTATTTGTAACTATATGTTTCTTTTTTTGAAAGAAAAAGATGACCTTTATAAATGAAAGATCAAACAGAAGGGGGAAGAGCACCCCAAACAAAGAAAGGATCAAAAAAAACTCAAGTTTTAGCTAACTTATGTGCCTCAATATTGTTAAACCCTACTGGTTAAAGCCAAAACTATATTCGAAAAATTAGTCAAAAAATAGTTACAATAAGAAAAAACATACCAAAATCAAAAAAATCTTCTATAGAATTAGTCAAAGAAAAATAAGATGATTCTCTATCTAGGATAAGATTGAACAAAGAGCCAAACCTTTAGTAGTGCAAGGAGAGAAAACTCCTGGCCAATGACCCGAAAGAGCTTGAACAAAATGACCATCTGCATCCCAAAAAATAGCCCCGAACCCACTCCTGCCCAATTAGAAAAAATAGTAGCATCAACTTTACAAGTCCACCCTCCATTCGCCTGAGCCAAAAGAGGGGCAACACCTATTAGTCTACTATTCACAAGAACAAAAACGTCATTAAGAACCTCCTTAGTTTCCTTAGATTCACCAAAGTAAGACAAAGCTGAATGAACAAGAATATGAGGCGCCATCAAGACATCATTCCATAACAATTTGTTTCTAACCTTCCACATTTGCCACAAGATATAACACACCTCCTCAATCTTGTCCTTACTTAAAGAATTGAACAATAAAAAGAAGGTATCCATGAGAGGCATATTAACATCTTGAATAGATAGATCATAACAGCTCCAGACATCTTTGGCAAAATGGCAACCCAACAAAAGATGTGATAGATCTTTCATGTTCTCACAAAGCAAACAAAAAGGACTAACATTAATCCCTCTTTGAGCCAAACTAGATTGAACAGGCAACACAGATTTCTAATGGCTCTCCAAAGAAAATTTTGAACTTTTGGAGGAATTGTCAGATTCTAGATAACTTTCTAGATTTTATTGGGTTAGAAATTGCCTATCCTCAAACTCCTACTAGCTATATAATAGCCACTCTTCACAATATAACACCCTTTTTCATCTTAATGCCAAATCAACATATCTTTTCTACTCAATAAAGGCAAAGAAATTTTTAAGATATCATTAACATTAGTGACATTACAAAATTCTACAAGTTTGTCAATATTTCATTCCTTCCCATTATTTCTCAAAAAAGCACTAATCTTAACCTCATCATTAACAAAATCAGTACCCTCACCCACAAAGAAATTACCCTCTCTAGGAATCCATAGATATGTTTTTTAAATAAATTGATATGCCATCCCCCCTACATGTCATCTTACACCCTTATTCAATAAAGTTTTAGCCTGCATAATACTCTATAATGTAAAACTAAGATTATATCCTAATTGTGCATAAAAAAATTACATCTGGAAAATATCTAGCTTTGAGGATTCTATAAACAAGAGCATTATTTCTTGAGAGAAGTCTCCAACCTTGTTTAGCAAGCATAGCTAAATTAAAGCAATGTAAGTCTCTAAAGCCTATACCTTCACTATCTTTAAGTCTCTAAAGCCTATATCTCTACTATCTTTACTATTACACATCTTATCCCAAGCTAACCAATGAAAATTACTCTTTCCATTACTCTTCTGCCCCTACCGAAAAGAACTATAACTCCTCACAAAAAGAAATGGAAATTATAAAAACACTCATACAGTAAGTTGGGATCGCCTGAGCAACATATTTTAACAAAATTTCCTTACCCGACCTAGAGAGAAATTTTTTATTCCAGGTTGAAATCCTATGGACTAATTTGTTCTTCGAAAAACCAAAAATTGCCCTTTCACTACGCCTAATCAAAGATAGAAGTCCTAAATAACACCCATGATTAAGAAGGGTATTGACACCAAGCAGGTTAGATAGGTGACTCCTATCTTTAACAGACAAACTATGGCTATTATACCCGACTTTTGAAATTCACAGACTGCCTAGATGCCATTTCATATTTATGAAGGATATTTTTAATCATGTGACAATCCCTTTCTGTAGCTCTAAAGAAAAAAAGAGTCATCCGAAAAAAAACAAATGAGAAACTCTAGGGCCCCTTAGGCTCGTTCTACAACCCTAAATAATCCCTCTTTGCTATAAATCCTTAAACGGACAAGATAAACCTTTCGCACAAATAATTAAAAGATAAGGTGAAATAGGGTCCCCTTGTCTAAGACCCCTTTCCGAGATTATAGGCCCAACCTCCATACCATTAAATAAAAATGTATATTTCACATTCCGAACACACATCATCATCAAGTTCACCCACTGCCTAGAGAAACCCAACCTCAATAAAATAGTTTCTAAAAAAGACTAACAAACTCTATCATAGACTTTACTTATATCAATTTTAAGAGTTGATAATCCCTATCTACCCAACCTATGGTTTTTCATACTGTGAATCAATTTAAAAGCAACCACGGCATTATTTATAATTAACCTATCAGGCACAAAAGCAGACTGGTACTCCGAGATAATATTAGGTAAAACACATTTTAGCTTATTTGCAAGCATTTTAGACACTATCTTATAAAGGATATTACATAAATCAATGGATCTAAAATCCTTAATAAATTCTGAATTATCAACCTTAGGGATTAAAAATATAAAAGTATCAGTAAGAGAGTCAGGGAAAATACCATCACCGAGCCATTTTTGACATCCAGCCATCATATCATATCCAATGATGCTCTAAAATTTTTGGAAAAATGTTGGATTGAGTCCATTTGGTCCAGGGGAGATGCATCTGGAAAATAGCTTCTTTGATCTCTTGCTTAATGAAAGGATGAAGAAGAGCAGCATTCTTTACATTTGTAACTCTCTTATCCACCAAGTTTGGTACCCAAGAACAATCACCTTAAGACCATTGAAATAGACCAAAATAGTATTCAGAGATTAAGTCATTGATCCCCTTGTCATCCGTAACCCACTCCCCTCTGTCATTTTTTTAACGTTGTAATATGGTTCCTCTTCCTTCTAGAGTTTGCTTGGGAATGAAAAATTTTAGAATTTTGATCACCGTACTTCATCCAAAAGATTTTAGCTCGTTGATGCCATTCTAATTCTTCCTGCTCAAAGATTAAGTTATACTCAACCTTTAGAATTTTATTATGGTCAGCATCTTGAATCAACCCACTGTCATGTAACAGACCCATCCGAAGCTCAATCTGGCATGTAACAGACCCATCCGACGCTCAATCTCCATTTTCTTTCTTGACTATGTTTATGAAATATTCTAGGCCTAATACTTTATTTATGTATAGTAATAATTATTTTGCGTAAGTAAAAAGTTGTGATTGAATCACTATTTTATAAATTTGTCCATCTCCTTGATCCAAATAAGAAAAAGCTGAAAAGTGATATATATATATATATATATATATCAAAATTTATTAGTTAATTTTTTTTAGCTATATAAAATTTAAAATTAACTTATTCGATTAATTTGAATTTGCATCAAGCAGGTTTACGGAAAGGAACAAAATATAAAGTATTTAAAAATATTTCATAGACAGAATTTAAATTCGAGACATTTGATTAAAAGAAAACAAACTTTCTACCATCCTATTTCATCCTTCAAGTACAGTTCAATTTCTCATTTAGTGAGAGGAAAAGGTAAAAATTCATGTTACTTCCTCCTTTCATGTTAAGAATCACTTCTAAAGAAAATTTTTGTTCTATGTAAAGTATTAGAACTGTTATTACCGTCACCTTCTAAGAACGATATGGGACCCACTCAATATGATTCATTACATTAAGTTAATATTTGACCGTTATGCGTAGTGTAGGGTATTAATGCCTCAGTTCATTAATGACAACCAAAATAAGCAATGTAAACTCTTTAGCTGAACTAAAATTCCATTACATCATTAAAAAAAAAATTTAAAATTTGAATTGTAATCAATTAGGAAAATAACTAAAATTTTAACTCTTTAAATAATATATAAAGAGAGGAATGTAGTTTTAGCACAGTGTGTTGCATCTGTCATTAAATTGGATTAGCCAAAACATAAGAGTTAGGCATCCCTACTTCTAAGGTTGGCAAGGATGGCTATAAAAAATTGAAAATCTGGTGCTACAAGAAATTTATAGGATTTTGGTGTGTTAAATAATGGTAAAATTGTTGCCGTTTTGCATCAGAGCGGGTCCCATAACCATAATATAAATTTTTATTAAAAAACGGCACATTTTTTGCTATTTTGCACTGTAGTCTGACTGAAACGATACTGTTTTATAAATTGACGGCAGAATATTGGAGTGGGCCCGGTCTAACACAAAACAGCACAAATAGTGCCTTTTTTGGTATTATTTTAAATAAAAAGCCGTATATGCAAGAAATTTACTGTGTACTGTAGCAACACATAGTAAAAATCCATGACCTGCAGCCCAAAGGACTGTAAATTGATGTTCTTTTTAAGAGCCTTTACAACCTTCAACTGCCCCTCCTGTTACCTATCTTTGTTAACACAAAAAATTTCAGGTTTCCTATTTTTTTCACAATTCCTACATTCTCTTTTCCTCTCATATTAACTTATTTGTAAGCCCTAAAATTAATATTTTCCTTCATATTTGACATCTTTGTTTACAAATTTTGTATTATGTTTTGTTTCACTTTCATCAACTCTTTCTTTGTTTTTCATTCAATTATTGTTGAAGAAATATCTGAAATTAAAGAAAGAGTAATATTATGTGAATATAGTATAATTTAATTTTGTTAAATAATTTTTATATTATTACTAATCTTAATAACATTTTTATTTTGTAGGGGTAATAATTTTGAAAATAGCTAATTGCCACATAAATATAAGTATATATAATATTAGAGGTAAGTTAATTTTATATTTTTTTTTATTTTAAATTTTATAATATCATCATTTTACGTACATATTATTTTATGATTTATTCAGATAAATTACAATTGTTGAGATTTGTAGAGCAATTATTTATCTAAATCTATTTATATTATTTTACTTATTTTGTCACGTTATGATATTTACGAATATACAAAAGTAAATTGATATATAAATTTATTAATATAGTTTTTACAAGTGAATTAAAGTTAAATTAAGAACTAGATTAAAATATAAATTAAGAAAATTAAAAGAGTAATGAGTATAAAAAGTTTAAATATTTATAAAAATATGCATATGTTATTTTAAAAAATTAGTATTATAAATATGAAAAAAATATATATTGCACGAGTTAAGAAGTGAGTTGAAATTTTAATTTAGAGGATTAGTGGACTAATTAGTATGAAAAATTTAGGAAATACAACAAAAAAGACCTCAAACTTTTAATAAATTTTGAAGTAAAACACTACCGTTTAAAATTTAGAAATTAGACTCCTAATATTTCTTTTGATATTTCAATTTTACCCCTCTATCAATAATTCCATTAAACTAACTAAATTACCAAATTTTTATGCAAAAAAATTTAATTTTATAACTTTTCTTTAATATTTAATATAGTTTAAAAATTAATAATGAGTTTGTCTTTAATATTGATAACTAAGTTTTTCTTTTGATTTTACAACTTGTATTTAATTACATAATAATTTTGTTTATTATTCATTTTGATAAATGATAATAATTTTATATTTCAATATAAACTAATAAATAAATTTAACTCTTAACTTTAAAATTAAATAAAAAAATTAAAAATAAATAATAATTTTTAATTTGAAATAATTTATTATAAAATTAAATTATTTTTATATTTTCAATCAACTATTAATTTATCCAATGCAACAAATTAGTTCAAAATAAATTTATGGTTGGAAAATATTGAATTCATCTTAAATATTAAAAAATAATATATTTAAAAATATTATATGAATTATTAGAAAATAATGTTTTAAGTGATCGAACTTAATGTAATAAAATATAACTAAGTTTGTGCATAATATCCCAATAATTTATATATATATAGGTTTAGGGTTTAAGGTTTAGGAAAAGGAATAAATAATTTTAAAAAATGGTGCATAAAATTTATTAGTTATTATGGGTTTAAACATTCATTTTTTAATGTGCATTCTATGTGTTACAAATTTATAAATGAGTTATACTTG
Organism: Excoecaria agallocha; assembly: GCA_037975025.1. Taxonomy (NCBI): domain Eukaryota; kingdom Viridiplantae; phylum Streptophyta; class Magnoliopsida; order Malpighiales; family Euphorbiaceae; genus Excoecaria; species Excoecaria agallocha. The sequence continues at coordinate 53,367,629 of CM075806.1, read as the reverse complement.
AAGAAAATAGTTAATTGATGCATTAAATATAAAATTATGTACAAATAATATAGGAATTAAAAAATGTCAATTCCAACAATATTTATAATTCATACTAAAGGACAACTAGTTTAGGGCATAACTGCTTACTAGTATGACACTTCATATCCCTCTATAAGATCGAGGATATTAAAGACTAGGAGTAAGTTGACATTTGCAGAATTTGTTCATAAAATGTCAATTAAATTATATGTAGTTGTGGATGTTTGAGTTAATGTAGAGTGATATATAAGTGTTCTGTAAACAATCAAGGGTCAATTTTCTAGACACTTATAGATTTAATTGATGACTATGACATTGATCAAATTTATGAAAATTTTAAAACATTTCCTTGGATATACCATTGCGGAGCTAATTGTTGATACTAAAAAATTTTAATTAGAGATGAATAAAATGTGTTGAATAATGTTAATTAGATGAATTACGATGTAAACAAAGATGTTATACCGACTGTTGATGAAAAAAATGAATTTCATGACAATTCTTATTTTGCAAGAGGAAATAGGTCCAATTTTGGTACACAATTTGAGGCTACACCACGATGTGAAGGTTTTGATGATTTGGAAACAAAAGAAGCAAGTCCTATTAGAGAGTTTAGGGGGCAAAACCAAATGAATTTATGTCTTATGTTCTAACTTTGGAGGTAGAGATGTTACATGTGATGATACGCTAAGAGATGATGATAATGTTGCTAATAATGGGTATATTTCTCCAAATTTTAATCCAGATATAGACGATTAAGAGATAGACTTAAATGATGATGGTGAAGAAATTTTTATTAGAGATGATCCTTTTGTTCCAAGTAATTCGATCCATGTGATAGAAGGCCTTTAGAATTTGTACTTGCACGATGTTCGAGATCATGTTGGTGGACAATCTAATATTTCATAATTTCACTTTCTATCAGTGCACCACACAAATTTTAATTTCGCTGAAGTTGAGATTAACATGTCTAATGATTCGCCAATGCTAAGATTGAATGGTGTTTTTGGTTTATGCGAAGGTTTGGCATTCACATCAAAGGATGAAGTTAAGGCATGTGTAAAGAAATTTTTAATTTAAAATAATGTTTCGTATAAAGTTGTTGAATCGAAGTCCTCATATAGGGTAGTGTGTTGCTTACATACCAAAGATATAGGTTGTCCTTGGAGACTAAGAGCTATGAAAAAAAGGACATTTTCTTACTGGATTATCAGTGTATACAAAGATGCCCACAAATATACTACATCATTGGTATCCCAACACCATAGACAATTACATTCACAAATAATTTGTGATTGCATCTTAGAGATAGTTAGTGTTGCTCCTGATCTCAAAGTTAGTGTTATAATGGCTAACATTAGGAGTCATTTCAACTATGATTTATCATATAATATGGCTTCTATACAAAGACTAAGGTATTGGAAGAGATATTTGGCAACTATGAAGCTTCATATGGAAAGTTGCCAAGATATCTAAAAGTTATAGAGAAATACAATCCAGGAATTTGCCATGAATTTATCATTAACGATAGTCTTCAAATAAATTGTAAGCCATTCAGAAGGCTTTTTTGTGTGTTTAAGCCATGTACAGATGGACTACCACACTGCAAGCCAGCATCGCTTATTGATGGGACATTTATGATTAGAAAGTTCCATCATACTCTTTTGATTACAAGTGCAGTTAATGATAATAATTACTTGTACCCGGTAGTATTTGTTGTGGTTGAAGGTGAGAACAAATCAAGTTGGGGTTGGTTCATGACATACATCAGGTTGCATGTCACTAAGCAATCAGGTATATGGTTATTTCTAATCGGCGTGTGGGTATTATGGCATTATTTTGTGATGATAACAATGGTTAGAAGAAGCCATTAGCTTGCCATCATTACTGTCTGTGCCACTTTGTCAGCAACTATAATACCGCACATAAAAATTCCAAAATCAAAGACATGTTATATAAAGTCAATATGTCACTTATAATTATTTTGTAATAATTGTATACTGTTTCATACATAGAAAGTTATAAACTTTATTAATATCCATTAACCCTAATTGATAGGAAACAAATTCTAACCCTAAAAGTTTATGAAACAAATGAAAGAGATAAAGGAACTTGATATTGACTCATATAATTGAGCCATGCAAAACTTATTGGAAAATGGACATTGTCGCATGATAATGGCCATAGATATGGCCATACTACAACGAATATTGCTGACAATTTAAGTAGTGTTTTAAAAGGTGTTAGGATGATGCCTGTTAGTGGTGTAGTTAAACACATATTTGCACGACTGGTTAAATTTTTTTATGATAGAAGGTGCATGCATCAAGCTCAGATAGCAATAGGTAATACTTACACTAAAAAACGTATAGAAGAGATGGAAAAACGTGCACAAAAAGAAAATGGCCATAAAGTTGAAATTTTTTATCAACATATAAGACTATTCACGATTAGGATGAAAAATAAAAAAAGCAAGCGAAAAGGAAAAAACACGCAAATTGTTAATTTAGATTGTTGTCATTGTGAATGTAGAAAGTTCTAAGGAACTAAAATGCCTTATTCACACGCTATAGCAGCCTGTATGTATATACATGTTAACATGTGAACATACATTGACAAATGCTATAAACTTTCAGAGGCTTGAGCTATTACAAGTCTTTTTTCCAACCATTTGCACACCATGATTATTGGGATCCATATGTTGGACCAACTTTAGTTTCAAACCCAGAGCTTATAAAAAAAAGCTAGATGCAAAGCTTTAGATATCAAAATGAAACAAATAGAAGAGAGCGCAGCAGGCCTAGCTGATGTACACATTGTTAAAATAAGGGCCATAACAAGAAGATGTGACCAAAGTTAGCCGAACCATCAGAGTTTACATCAACCTATCCATAAATTTGGTAGTTTTACATACTTGTAATAAACAAATTAGTTGGTTTCCATTTAATATTTCTTGTCAATTAAAAAATGTCAATGTTAGTATGTTTTTAATATTTATTATTCTTCTTATTACTTTTTACTAGTTTGTATATTTTAAATAAATTGAATGTAAATTATAGTTCTTAAAAACATAATGCAATGTAAAAGGCACATGATCCTAATGATATGCTAATGAAATAGATGTGATCATATGCCACATCTAGTTTGCCTTCTATCTTTATAAGGATACCTTGGTTGTTGTTCATCAATATGTGCATTACCCATTCCTTTACCCCCTGAACCATTTTTGCCTGATCATGTTGTGACACGCACTAGAGCCTGGTTGATTTTGAATTTGCTCTCAAAGGTCCACTTTTAGGGTCTAAGGCCGGATGAGGCTCAGTATAACTCACAAATTGGTCACTTTACAATATAAAAGGATTTAAGTCCAATCTATTGTTGATGGTAAACTTATGAAGGCATTTAATATGAGCTCAAAAGGTAGGTTTCATGGAGTAGCCACCAAACAAACTGTTGGGAAATGAATCTCAACCTTTTGATGCCCAAACAAAGGTTGGTGTTTGGGACATCACTCCTACTTGGCATCTCGGTTAGGTGCTTCTTATAATTAAGTTTTTTGTTTTTTAATTCACTGTCTCCCTTCTCACATGATACATTATAAGGAAAAATAAGTAGACACGTTAATCATTTAAAGAAAGCAACAAACAAAGAATTAAATCCAATATTTAAATTATTAAATAAGCAAATTATCTAACTGAAAGAATGAAATACATACATAAATCAATACATAACATTGGTTCGCACATTGCATATTTTTAAAGGGAAGACGAAGAGTCCTTATTAAATTTTGAAAAACATGGGATGAGTGATGCCAATTTTAGTTAAAATAGGAATGCTCTTTTACTTGTGTGATTTTTAAGGTAAAAAATGGACATTGGTCCATTTTATTAAAAAAAAATGCCCAATTAATTAAGTATAAAATGTTTTGAATGACTTTTTAATTAACTAACTTGCTAAAAATCCCTTTTTTACTAGCTATTACATCCCAAAATGAATGAATAAAGTACGAAAAATAACCAAAAGAAATAAACCAATAAATAAAGCAACATAAAATCAAAATAAAAGAAAGCATAAATTAAATGCAATAAAATAAATAAGGAGTAATAAAGGACAGAAAGGAACCATCCAAGGGTTGAACCTCCAAAGAACAATTATTTCCCAAAGTACTCCTTAATGCATAACAAACAATTACTCAAGGAAACACACAAAACAAAATAATTAGCACATAAAATATAATATAAGTCAAACAATAAAATTAAATAAAAAAGCATGTTGAAATAAATGTTAGATTTATGAAATGCTAAACATGCTAAAATGGAAACAAAAATAACATCTAAAATGACTAAACATGCAAATAAACACATAAGTGCAAAAGGTGGCATGAAAGAAGCTTGAAACACTGAATCAAAAGGGACAGACAGCCTAAAAAACCAAACAAATGGCCAAAATAGCAATAAGAGATGAGATAAGAGGAAGGGATCGAGATGTTCCATCAGTCACTATGACCGATGGTCGTCTATCAAAGTTTATTTCCATTAGTCACTCGAAAATGCAAGAAGAATGCAAAATTTTAGGCAAAACACCAAGAAAGACAGTGTAAACCTTAAACATGCATTTCCAAGGCCTTGAAATATGCCAAATCTAATTATAACACTAAATAAACATTTAAATCATACTAAAAGAATAAGAAAACATGCAAACACAAAGATTAAATCAAGGTATACATCATGTTTTAATGGCATAAAATAAAATCTAACATGTTATTCTATCATGTTAAAATGGATCATAATTATCATGACAAAACATAGCATCACAAGAATTATGAAAAATGAATTACATAAAGTATAGATCATAGCATCATAAAACAATGGATAAGCTTAATTAATAATGTGGCCATGGCATGAAATAATGAGAGGTTAAAGCCCATAATGTTACCCTTAAGATTCTTAGTTTTGTAACTTTTGGAAATAGCGATCCAAACCTCGATCCTCAATTCCCATGTTCAAATAAAGAAATGAGTGTGTATTTTTGTGTGGAAGATTGCTTAGAGCTCTAACCTCTAAGAACAGAGAATCAAATTTCACTTTCCCAAAAGTTTGCTCTTTTCTAGGTCTATATCCCTTTTGAAAGCCCTAGATTTTAGTTTTAACTCTTGTGAAAGAGTTGGAGATCAACTCTAACTTTGATTCTTCAAAATTGGAAGTTAAATCCCATCGAATCTGTTTTAGATCAAAATTTGCCAAATTTGATCCTTATCCCAAATTTTCAAAATTGAAAATCTAAAAATAACCCTACATATGAGCATCCCTAGTTGACAGACAGCCATCCCTCACATAATTTCCCAAAATTACAAAAATTCCCCTAAATCTGACCTGAACTAAAGGAAAACAGACACAGATGGTCGTCCCTCTATAACAGACAATCGTTTGTCACTGTTAGAGGCCAAAACTAAAGGTTTTTAAAACTTTTTTAAAACCCATGGAAAATCAAAATTGAAACCCACAAAAACCTTTATAGAGATGTAGGAATCAAAGCTAGTACTTTAAGATTTATGCTCTCTATTAGAAATATGATTGTTTCTTGATCATCGGGTAACGTTGATCTAGACCGCCTCAGGCATAGTGTCTGCAAGTGCATCACCAAATCTTGCATCAACACTAATTACATCATTGTAAAAATCAAAAAATAATGGTGGTTCTCTATAAAAAGCTTGCCAGATTGAATCTTGATGTGTACCAAATATACTTTGGAATAAATTATATTAATCCACACACTAGGTTGGTGCAGACTTAGTATTGAATGTAGGTACTGTGTATGCATAAAGTGTTTGTTAAAAATTAAAAGACAGGTGTAACACCCTCTAACTAATGACTTATTTCTATCATCATACATATATCATCAATAAAGCTTGATTCTATTTTCTTGTCCTATATGCAGATTATAACATATCTACACATGTTATTGCTTACGTGCTTTAACTCAATATACGCTACCATATATATAAATATACTATAAAAGTTACTTTTGATCGTAAGCACATGTATATATTGTTTTAATTACAAAAGTGAGCCTATTATAACTCAAAATTTCCATTTCAAATACATCCCTACTTATATACTATCCTTGATACAAAAGTTGTACAAAATATTGAATGAGGACTTCATACATCAAACTTCTTTTCTAGACTTGTGTTGGCCTTCCAAATACAAAACTATGTCCTTGAGCAAAAGTCCTAATTGTGGAACCTACACGGATAAAAAATCCGTGTTAAGCTATAAAGCTTAGTGGGGAATAAAGCATTATGGACAACCACTCACGGTAGTCGTCAACAAACATTCAACAAGCATCAAATTATAATATAGCATTCTTAATAATAATAATAATATTATTAATATTAATAAAAGCAGAGTACATAGTAAAAAAGACAAAAAAAACTCAACGAATATAACAACATAAAGTAAACATATGGTTCATTGATAGAATCTATGCATTTAAGCTTTTGATACTTTTATTGTAATTCACCTACCTAGGTTTTGTAGGTGTGAATAATGGGCACTGTGGATACTCGTAGGTATCGGTTATATAAATACTCATAGGTATTAAGTTCTATGGATATCCAAAGATATAAAATCCATGGACCCAAATGAGGTCGAACTATGATCCCAAACAGGGACGGCTATAGACCCAAACAGGGTCAGACTATAGCAGCTGCACCTTTTCCTATAGGCATGCCTATCTATCCACCACTGAACTCTAATCACATGCAATAAACTATTTTCATATGCATTTCACTTATCATGATTTTGCCTTTGCTGTATAATTTTACACTTACATATTTAAATATATAGATACACAATTTCATGTAATTATATAAATATATGTAGATATATAATACTTTATCTATATACAATCATATAATGACAAAGGAATAGAAGCATACATATAAACTTATACTAACTCAAATAAAAAATTTAATTCATGTCTACTCATATGCATAACTTATGATCATGTCACTTTAAGTTCATTGATGGTTTTACAATATGGAGCTATCATTCTTTCGTGTATTTATAGAACATTGCATGCCCAACCTTTACTATTAAATTACTCTAAAGTCATTTGATTATATCCTAGAAACATCTCAAAATCAAAGAGTCATTTATACTATGTTTTGAGCATTTAGCAGGAGATTATTGATTTCTATTGATAAATCATAGTATCTGATATGAACTTGAATAGTCCATATTTGGTGAATATTTTATTTAGATGTTGGTATATTTTAGGTTTCATTTTGTTGTGTTATTATTTTAGCAGTAATGGGAGATTGAACAAGGAAAAAGAGGAAAAAATGAGTAAGAATACAAAGTTTTGTCGCAAGATTGAAAGAAGAAGGCAAGCAGATGTGAAGGAAAAAGAAGAAGAAAGAAATGGAGGAGGAGGCAGGCGTGTTATATCGCAAGCACGACAGAAGGTGTGTCCAAAATATTGCAATTTGCTCATTGCTACTAGACAACAATTTAATTCTAGAATTCATGTTGCATGCAACCTAAAACTTCAACCAAAGTTGTTTTCTATACAAATTCTTTTAAAACTATGTTTATACATGTCTTCCATTATTAAATCAACTTGAAATACATCTAATTAAACTTTAACTTTCCAAGTTCTTTACAAAACATACCAATATGCTCATCATGTTAATCTGTTAATTTTTGCTGAATTTATTAACTCCTTAACCTTATTGCTTAATTGGGATAAAACGTAAACCTATCTATTAGAGGATAAACATGTAGAAATTAGTTCTCCTTTCAATTTTTGAACTTACTCGTACAATGATTCTTTTGCTTTGTTTTAAGAAATTAATTCTATTATTCATTTAAACCTAAAGTTGAACACATGTAAAGTTAATATTCTAATCTCCTTAACTTAACTATGATTTCTTCATAATTCACTAAAATCACATACAAGAAAACTCAGGTTTATTCACAGTTCCCATACCTTTTTTGAAGTCCAAACTTCTTCTTCTTCAATCTTTCAAAACCTCATTTCTTTTGTTCTTATTTACCCCACTATCTATAGAATATCAATTCATGCATTAATACCCAGCTATTCTTTCCCATGAAATCCATCAAATTAACAAGAAAAAAAGATAAAGATAGGAGATACAATGCTTAACTCGATTACCTTTGAACACCAACACAAAAACCCCTTACTTTACCTCTTCCCTCGGCAGAATTAACAAAGAAGTTTGAGATAGATAATCTGGTTTTTAGATAGAGAAGAAGGAGGAAATTAAATCTGTATTTTTCCCTATGAATGGCCAATCAACACCATTTATACTCCCTCTCTTATCTTTCTCTCTTATGAAATTTTTAGATAGGCTTAGTGGAGGGAAGATGTAAATAACACTCTTAACTCTCTCCATCTCAAATAATTCTTAAATCTGCCCACTAACTTTCCTTCCTTTCTATTCGATTCCCAACTAACCTCTTTTCTTTCAATTACACCCTTAATCCTTTTTATGCTTTAATTATTCACATGTATAACATAATGTAAAATTATCAATTTGCCCCCTATTGACCGAAACTTTCATTTCATTAATTAATTAACTATAATACCATTTAATCATGCAAATTTTTTTGATGAGGCCTAAGTTGGGGCCTTACAATTCTCTCCCCTTTAAAAGAATTTCATTCTTAAAATTCATACCTATTTTAAATAGTTGGGGATACTGCTCTTTCATGACTGATTATGGTTCCCATGTTGCTTCTTCCATACTGTGATATTGCCACAACACTTTAACTAAAGGGATTTGTTTATTCCTCAATTGCTTAATGTCCCTAGCTAAATTTTCCTTTGGTTATTCATCATATTTTCATATGAGATTCATCAGGTTGGACTTTTATCTTTTGTAGAGGTAAGATATGAGATTCATCCAATCTATACCTTTAAAGCTTGGAGACATGAAAAACATCATGTAATTTAGATAACTATGAAGAAAGTTTTAATCTATATGCAACTGGTCTAATTCATTCCAAAACTTCATACGGGGCCAATGAATCTTGGACTAAGTTTCCCCTTTTTCCCAAACCTTAATACTTTCCTCCAAGGAGACACTTTTAAGAATACTTTATCACTAACTTGGTACTCTATATCCTTCCACTTCAAATCTGCATAAGACTTTTGCTTGTCATTAGCTACTTTTAATCTCTATTTAATAACCTGCACTTTCTCTTCCATGTCCTTAATAATGTCGGGACCAATCATTTTACATTTAGCTAACTCAGTCCAACAAACTGCAGTTCTACATTTTTTACCATAAAGAGCTTTATACAGTGCCATTCCAATGCTAGTCTGATGACTATTATTATATGCAAACTCTATTAGAGTAAGATATATGTCCTAACTTCTCAAAAAAATCCAGAACACATCCTTTCAACATATCTTCTAATACTTGTATAATCCTTTCTAATTGTCCATTTGTTAGAGGATGAAAAGTAGTGATATAGCAGAGCTAAGTTCCTAAAGCTTGTTGTAAACTTTACTAGAATCTAAATGTAAACATTGGATCTCGATTCGAAATTATAGATATCGGTATTCCATATAACCAAACAATCTCATTTACATAAGGTTCAGCCAAGTTATCCATGGGATAATCTAGTTAAACCAGTATGAAATGAGTTATTTTAGTCAGTCTATCAACAATCAGCCATACTGCATCATGCTTTCTCTATGTGAGAGGCAAATCTGAAATAACATCTATAGTGATACCATCCCATTTTCATTATGGAATTGGAATGGGATTTAACAATTTAGAGGGAAGTTAGTGTTTCGCTTTCTCCTGTTGATAAGTCAAACACTTAAAAACATAATCCACTACATCTTTCTTCATACCAGGTCACCAATAATATTGTTTCAAATCCTGATACATCTTATTACCACTAGGATGTATAGTGAACACAGTATTGTGTGCTTCATGTAAAAATATTCTTTTTAATTCTTTGTCATCGGAAACATATAGCCTTTTCTGATAATACACACTCTCATCTTATTTTACTGAATTCTCAGATTGTTCCCTTCATACAATAATTGCACAATCTATTATAACTGTCAATCATTCTTCTAAGCATCTATCACTATCTACCTTGCATTAGGTCAAGCTTTCAACTGAGCTATTAATGCACCATCTGCTACAAATTTCCATCTATGCTATCGTAACATCATAGTGGCCATCATCTTATGACTTAAGGCATCAGCCACAACATTTGCTTTACCCGGGGTAATCAACTATACAATCATAATCTTTAAACAAATCTAACCACATGTGCTACCTCAAATTAAGTTCCTTCTAGGTAAGTAAATACTTAAAACTCTTATGATTCAAATAAACTCTACATCTTTCCCCATACAAGTGGTGTCACTATAACTTCAAAGCAAACACTACTGCTACCAATTCTAAATCATGTGTAAGGTAGTTCTGCTCATAATGTTTTACTTGTCTGGATGCATAAGCCACCACTTTGCCATCTTGCATTAGTACACAACCCAAATCAATTATGGAGGCATCACTACATATAAAGTATTCTTTACCCAAAATTGGCTGTGTTAGAATTGGAACTTCTATTAACATCTTCTTTAATTGTTCAAAACTGGCTTGACATCAAATAGTCCATTCAAACTTGATACCCTTCTATAGCAACTTAGTGAGTGGAGAAGTAATAACTGAAAATCCTTTCACAAAGCGACAGTAGTAATTTACCAAGCCCAGAAAACTCCTTACTTCATACACATTTTGAGGGAGGGTTTCCAATTAATAATGTCTTTAACTTTATTTAGATCCACTCTAATACCTTCAAATGACACAATATGTCCAAGAAAAGAAACTTCAAAAATCACATTTACTTAGTTTGGCATATAATTATTTCTCTTTTAAGGTCTGTAATACAATCCTCAAATGCTCTGCATGCTCAGCTTCATTTCTTAAATAGACAGTATATCATCAATAAATACCACCACAAGCTGATCTGAATAGGGTGGAAATACCCTATTCATTAAATCCATAAAAGCTACCAGTGCATTAGTTAACCTAAATGGCTTGATTAAAAATTCAAAATTACCACATCGGGTTCTAAATGCATTTTTTGGAATATCCTCATCTTTTATCCAGAGTTGATAGTACCCTAATCGTAAATCAATCTTGTAAAATACACCAGCAACTTTCAGCTGATCAAATAAGTCTTTTATTAATGGAAAAGGGTACTTGTTCTTCACGATTACTTTATTAAGCTATCTATAGTCTATACACATTCTCATATAACCATCTTTCTTCTTACCAAATAGAACTGGTGCACCCTAAGATGACACACTAGGTATAATGAAGCCTTTGTCTAGTAGCTCTTGTAATTAAACTTTTAACTCCTTTACTTTTGATAGGGCTATTCTATACGATGCCTTAAAAATGGAAGCTATATCAAGTAAAATTTCTATGGACAACTTTACTTCCCTTTCAGGAGGAAGACTAGGCAAATTTTCTGGAAAAACTTCAGGAAACACATTGACTACCGATATATCTTGAAGTTTTACATTCTCCCTATTTGAGTCAAGTACCAAAGCTAAAAATGCTTCACATCCCTTTCTAAGAAATTGCCTGGCTTGCATAGCGAATATCACATTTGCTAAGGGTTTTGTTTGTATGCCTTAAACTACTACTTCTCTACTATCAGCATCTCTAAGAGTTACTATCTTTGCCCTACAATTAACCATTGGATGATATTTTGACAACCAATCCATGCCTAATATTACATCAAATTCCCAAAATGGAAACTTAATGAGATCAGCTAAAAATTCCTTCCCTTGAATCATAATAGGACAGTCTTTATATACTTTATTAACACAAATACTATGCTCTAATGGGCTAGTTACACAAATGTCAAAATCTAACTAATGCACAGTTGACATGTTTCTAGCCACATCCCTAAAGCAAATATAAGAATGGGTGAAGCTAGGATCAATAAGTGCATGAACATTAGAGTTAAAGAGAAAGAAAATACCCACTATAACTTTTGGGGTATCTCGATCCTCACAATTTTTTATTGCATAAGCTCAACTAAGAACAATAGGAGTTGTAGGTCGATCAACAGTCTAAGATACATTTCTTGGCTAGGATCCAAATTGGCTTGATCCACATGCCCTCTGCCTCAACCTCTACCAGTTAAAGGTGCATTAAAAGCTCCCCTACTACCTTGCTGTATGGATCTTTGCTCTCATTTCAAGGGATAATTTTCCATGCAATGGTTAGTGCTACCACACTTAAAACATGAACTTGTCAACATCTTACAAATGCCCCAGTGTTATCTTGAACAATAAAGACACTCTGGTGGCTGACCCTCACTCTACCTCACTAGTATTTCTCTACCAAATCTAGATACTGTAGATGATCCTTATGTCTTCCCTTACTAGTTGGACTATTAACAAACTCAGCTGGCTGATTTGCCTGCACTCCTTTAGGTCTCTTCCTAGTTAAAGATCCACCTCTATTCCCACTCCTTTTCTATTCTCTTTCTTTCTTAGCCAGCTCACTCTTCTCTACTTGAATGGCTACTTAAACAAGTTGGTAAAAATCCACAATCTGCAAAGATGTAGGTCTAATCAACCTTTCTTTGATTTGGGCATTCAATCCATCTTCAAACTATTGATATTTGAAAGCTTCAGTCAGCATCGACTTTGGTACATACTTACTCAAATGACTGAAATTTTTCTCATATTCTGCCACAGTTATAACTCTCTATTTCAAGTTTAAAAACTACCTCAATTTGTCTTGTTTATAAGCTTCAGTAACATACTTCTTCCTAAACTTTGCCTTGAAAAACCCTCATGTAAGTGGATCCGGTAATTGAGGTTGTTTAAGCACCAGTTTCCACCAATCATATGCTACTCCATTCAGTAAAGATACAGCACAAGACACCTTCTGATTGACTGGGCATTGAGTTTAATCAAATATTATTTTGAGCTTTTCTAACAAAAATTCTACTTCTTTAAATTGCTTTAAAGTAGTGCCCAAGAATTCTTATGCACCATGTTTCTAATCTCAATTATCGGAGCTTTAGGTATATTAAAGTAGTGCCCAAGAATTCTTATGCACCATGTTTCTAATCTCAATTATCGGAGCTTTAGGTATAGTCATCCTTTGTAAAATTTGAGCCATATCTTGAGAAATCTTTAAGAACGCTTCCCTAGGAATAGCCACAGGTATATCATTTCGATTAGAAGCTAAAGATCCTGGATTGGAGGGATTCGTTCGAAAAGGCAAATTACTTTCAACTGATTCTTCAATAGATTCCCTAAATCCCCCAATCTACTGTCCATAAGAAAAATAGGGACATCTGCATTAGGCTAATACCAAAATTTTCCATTTAACATAATTTTAAACTCTTATTGACCAAAAATGACTAAATCTTAGCTCTAATACCAAATTGTAACACCCTCTAACTAACAACCTATTTTTATCATTATACATATATCATTAATAAAGCTTTATTCTATTTACTTGTCCTATATACCGATTATCACATATTTACACTCATGTTACTGTTTACATGCTTTAACTCAATATACGCTACCATACATATACATATAATGTAAAAGTTACTTTTGATCGTAAGTACATGCATATATTGTTTTAATTACAAAAGTGAGCATTTTATAACTTAAAATTTCCATTTCTAATACATCCTTACTTATATACTGTCATTGATTAAAAAAGTTATACAAAAGATGAAATGAGGACTTCATACATCAAACTTCTTTTTCAAACTTATGATGGCCTTCCATATGTAGAACTACATCCCTAAGCAAAAGTCCTAGCTAACTGTAGAACCTACACAAATAAACAACATGTGCTAAGCTATAAAGCTTAGTGGGGAATAAATCATTATGGATGACCACTCATGGCGGTCGTCAACAAACACTCAACAAACATTAAATTATAATATAGCATTAATAATAATAATAATAATAATAATAATAATAATAATAATAATAATAAGAGCAAAGTACATGGTTAAGAAGATGAAACAAAACTCAACGAATATAACAGCTTAAAGTAAACTTATGGTTTATTGATCTATACATTTAAGCTTTTGATACTTTTACTGTAATTTGCCTGCCTAGGTTTTGTAGATGTGGATTATGGGTATTGTGGATACCCGTAGGTATCAATTATATAAATACCCGTAGGTATTAAGTTCTATGGATATCTAGAGATATCAAATATGTGGATCCAAATAGGTCGAACTATGGTCCCAAACGAGGATGATTGTAGACCCAAATGGGGTCAGACTATAGTAGCTACATCTTTTCCCTATAGGCATGCCTATTTATCCACCACCGAACTCTAATCGCAAGCAATAAACTATTTTCATATACATTTCACTTATCATGATTATGCCTTTGTTGTATAATCTTACACTTACGTATTTAAATATATAGATACACAATTTCATGTAATTATATAAATATCTGTAGATATATAATACCCTATCTATATACAATCATATAATAATAAAATAATAGAAGCATACATATAAACTTATACTAACTCAAATAAACAATTTAAGTCATTTCTATTATGTGCATAACATATGATCATGTCACTTTAAGTTCATTGATGGTTTTACAATATAGAGCTATCATTCTTTCGTGTATTTATAGAACATTGCATGCCTAACCTTTATTGTTAAATTACACTAAATTCATTTGATTATATCCTATAAACATCTCAAAATCAAAGAGTCATGTATACTATTTTCCGACCATTTAGCAAGAGATAATTGATTGCTACTAATAAATCATAGTATTTGATATGAGCTTAAATAGGTCATATTTTGTGAATATTATATTTAGATGTTGGTATCTTTTAGGTTTCATTTTGTTGTGTTATTATTTTAAGAGTAATGGGAGATTGAACAAAGAAAAGGAGGAAAAATTGAGTAAGCATACAAAGTTCTATTGCCAGCGTGACAGGCGTCGTGAGCACGACAGAAGAAGGCAGGTAGACGTGAAGAAAAAAGAAGAAGGAAGAAATAGAGGAGAAGTTAGGCATGTTATATTGTGAGCACAATAGGTGTCGCGAGAGCGATAGAAGGTGTGTTCAAAACACTACAATATGCTTACTGTAATTGGACAACAGTTTAATTCCAGAATTCATCTTGCATGCAACCCAACACTTCAACCAAAGTTGTTTTCTATAAATTACTTATAACACTATGTTTATACATGTCTTCCATTATTAAGTCAACTTGAAATACGTCTAATTAAACTTTAACTTTCCAAGTTCTTTACAAAAAAAAGCCTAATATGCTCATCATGTTAATCTATTAATTTTTGTTGAATTTATTGACACCTTAACCTTATTGCTTAATTGGGATAAAACTTAAACCTATCTATTAGAGGATAAACATGTAAAAGTTAGTTCTCCTTTCAATTTTTGAACTTACTCATATAATGATTCTTTTGCTCTGTTTTAAGCAATTAATTCCATTGCTCAATTAAACCTAAAGATGAACACATGCAATGTTTATATTCTAATCTCCTTAACTTGACTATGATTTCTTCATAATTTAAAAAAATTCACACAAGCAAACTCAGGTTTATTCATAATTCCCATACCTTTTTTGAAGTCCAAACTTCTTCTTCCTTAATCTTTCAAAACCTCATTTCCTTTGCTCTTATTTACCCTACCATCTACAGAGAATCAATTCATGCATTAATACCTTGCCGTTCTTTTCCATGCAATCCATCAAATTAACGAGAAAAAAAAGATAAAGATAGGAGATGCAATGTTAAACCTGATTACCTTTGAAAACTAACAAAAAAACCCCTTACTTCACCTCTTTCCCAAGCAAAATTAAGAGAGAAGTTTAAAAAAAGAGAATCTAGTTTTTAGAGAGAGAAGAAAGAGGAAATTAAATACACAATTTTCCCTATGAATGGCCAACCAATAGCATTTATACTCCCTCTCCCATCTTTCTTTCTCATGAAATTTCAAAGTAGGCTGAGTAGAGGGAAGATGTAAATAACACTCTTAACTCTCTTCCTCTTAAATAATTCTTAATTTTGCCCACTAACCTTCCTTCCTTTTAATTTGGCCCTCAACTGACCTCTTTTCTTTCAATTGCAACCTTAATCCTTTTTATGCTTTAATTATTCACATGTATAACATAATGTAAACTTACCAATTTGCCCTCTATTGACCGAAACTTTTAGTTCATTAATTAATTAACTATAATACCAATTAATCATGCATATTTTTTTTAACTAGGGCCTAAGCTGGGGACTTACAACAATATCCATGGATTTTGGTAGCTTGAACCACCCAAATCAGGTAGAGTATTACTTGTGAACCTGAATTCAAAATAAGAAAAATTTTGTCCATGAATTTGCATTGTTCTTGAGGAGCTTTTATTTCATGAAAAGGCCATAAAATAAGTAATGGAATCTATATGACATTTGAATCATAATATATCTATGGAACATTTGCATGCTTATCAATTATTCCACTCCTATGTCATTAAGTCTGAAAGTCTACAAACTGACTTTCTATAGGTGGTACATTGATAAGATTTGGACCTAATTGTCTGGGATAATCAGTTAATAATTGATCTTTACAGTAAAAAAAATTGATTTTACTAACAAAGAAAGCCCTTACCAATGGTTTTTTAACATATTACTTCCATCGGTAAAACGCTTGTAGGTAGCAATTTACCGACAGAAAAATCTATCAGTAAGAGTTACCGACGGATTTTACTGACAAAAATATAAAAAAATTTCGTTGGTAGTTTTGCTAAACAATCCATTAGATATCTCATCGATTTGACTTTTTACCAATGGATATTCCTTCAATAATACATCGGTAAATTTAATTAAAAAAATATTAATTTTTTTAGAAAAAAAATGTAACGGATATATCGGTTGGTATTTTATTGGTAAAATTGAATTTTTTATTATTTATTTTTTTTCATTTTTGTAGAAATTGTTTGCAAGAGCAAAAATAAACACAATAAATTTAATATACAAATTCTGAAATTTAAATTAAAAATATATATTAATAATTTTAATTCAAAAACTTAGTATATATATCATAACTACTATACAAATAATATCAATATTGTTTATAATGTTTTACAATACTGTACAAAATTATCTAATTCTAATTGCTATGTAAACAATACCAATATAATTGTAAAATTTACTAAAATTTACTGGCAGCTGGTTAAAGCTTTGATCTTTCAATGCCCATTCATTGTTGTTCTAACTGTTGAATCCAAAGCTCTAAAAAAATGTAGATATAATTCTTTTAATGAAATAGTCAAACACAAAATTAACTTACAAGAAAGTTTCAAAATAACTTTCAATGGCAGATTCAAGGTTAACACTTGAGTAAACAGCCTAAGCCATTTTAATAAGAGTAATGAGAGGTTTGAAGACTGCATCTTAAGATAGAAAAGATAAAAGAAATGCAGAAATTAAGTTGAATTACAAGAAAGATCACATACCATAAATTAAGATAGAAAAGACAAAAGAAATGCAGAAATTAAGCTTCATCTACTCAAGATCACAAGTTTCTCAAACTATTACGATCCCACATCGGTTAACTAACTAGACAGTTAGTGGCTTATAAGGGTGTTGGGCTCCCTCCACTTATAGGAATTCCTTTTGGTGGATAAGGGCCTTCACACTTATGGGCCTTACGTTGCCCTTCTTTATCAGTGGTCCGACCTGCCGGATCCACCGCGGAGAGCAAAAACACTGCAATGGAGACCCGTTTGCAATTTGTGAATGTCCGGTTAGATGAAACAGAAAACCAGATAGGAGAGTTAATGGCTTGTGTGAATATTCATTTGGAAGAAACAGAAAACAAGGTTGGAGAACTAACCGCTTATGTGAATGGTTTAACGAGATTTGTCAATGAGATTCAAGCTCATTTGGAAAGTTTTGAGCGTCGTTATCAAGTTGATAAGAAGCAAGAGGATGAAAGATGGAACCAGATGCTAAATTGGATTAAAAAATCTAATAAACAGCCTACTCATGCAGAAGAAAGTAGTTCCCAGGTAGAAACGACCATGGAGGGGGGAGGAACTCGTCAGGAGCAAGGATCAACTAGACTCTTGGATTATCGCATCCATACCAGCCACTTTGCAGACCCCCTAGCATCGTTGAAAAAGGTGAAGTTACCAATGTTCAACGGAATCGACCCAAGAGGCTAGACAATGAGGATGGAGACCTACTTCCGATTCTACCAAATCTGCAAATTTCGTTGGCTGAGATTTGTATGGAAGGATTAACCATAAATTGGTTTACCATGTTATTCAAAGTATCACCATCTCTGACATGGGAGCAGTTCAAGATGGATTTAATGCCCTGGTATGGAAGAATCCATTCTTCCAATCCGTTTGAGGAGTTAGCTGATTTGCAACAATCAGAGAGTGTGGATGAGTTTATTGAGTTGTTTGAGATGACAGCAGCTAATGCGCCTGGGTTACCAGAACCACAGTATGTGGGGTATTTCATAAGTAGGTTGAGGGAAGAACTCAAAAGCTGGGTGAAAGTGCATAAACCAGGTGACCGAATTGAAGCTATGCGTTTAGCACGCACCATTGAAGCTTCTCTGCAAATCGAAAGAGGGGGATTGAGTTCAAAACAGCCAACGAAGGAGAAGGTGGGTACTCCTAAGGCACAGGTGACTAATGGTACCTGGGCTGGATCTAATCAACTGGGCTTTTCTCCCAATTCACCCCAAAGCCCAAACCAAACCAAGAACCCACCAGCCTTTCCAACAAGCCAACCTCTATTGTCTTCCTTGACCTTTGACAGATGGGGGCAGCGACGATCAAGAGTACGACACCTTACAAAGACAAAGTGGGAAGAAAAAAGACGGAAGGGACTTTGTTTTCAGTGTGGGCAGAATTACTCTCTGCAGCACAAATGTCCTAGGGCGCAATTCAAGGTTATGCTCTTAGGAGAAGGAGATGAAATTGAAAAAAAGGAATTCTATGATGTTGAAAATGAAGGAGAAGAACCACCTATCGATGGGGAATGCAGGATCCTCGAATTGAATCACTTCCACCATAAAATAGGAGCACCTGAAGCAGTTGATAGGGAGTTGAGCACTATTAAATTGAGAGGGATCATCAACGATTTTCCAACTGAGATTCTAGTAGATAGTGGGACTACACACAATTTCATTTCAGCTCAGCTTGCTTCTATTCTGGGATTCCAGGTACATCCCATTAAATCTCTAGAAATTAGATTGGGAGATGAGAATGTGATTGGGGTAGATAAGAGGTGTGTAGGGATTTCTATCCATTTCAACGAATACAACTGTGTAATTGATGCCCTTGTTACTAATATTGGAGGGCTAGATTTAATATTGGAGGTAGAATGGCTAAGAACTTTAGGGGATATCACTGCCAATTGGGCAATTGGAAGTTTGAAGTTTGTTTCTCAAGGGAGAAAAATAGAATTAAAGGGAGTCAAGACAGAATTACAGGGACTGCAATCATTGCAAAGATGGTTAGATGGGTACCTCCACCAGCTTATAGCTTAAGACTTAGGTTTCCCTCAGGAGTCTTAGAAGGCCCTAGACCATTTAGCCGCAAAACATAAGCAACAAATGGGTTCCCTACTCAATCAGTTCTGTGGGGTTTTTAATGAATTGGAGGGGCTTACTCCTAAGAGGGCCATTGAACATGCAATTACTTTGTAACTGGGTCAGGGTCCGATGTGTGTTCGACCCTACCGTTACCCTTACCACCACAAGGCAGAAATTCAATAACAGGTCTCTGAGATGTTGAAGAAGGGAATCATTAGACACGGCCAAAGTTCTTTCTCCAGCCCAGTCATTTTAGTGAAGAAGAAGGACCAAACTTGGCACATGTGTGTCGATTATCGCGCACTCAATAAGGTGACCATATTGGACAAATATTTGATTCTTGTCATAAAGGAATTATTTGATGAGTTGGAGGGGGCAAAATTTTTCACAAAGTTGGATCTCAAATTGGGGTATCATCAAATACTTGTAAAGGCTAAGGATATTGAAAAAACTTCCTTTTGTACGCATGATGGACATTAAGAGTTTTCGGTTATGCTGTTTGGATTAACTAATGCTCCAGCTACGTTTCAATCTACCATGAATGACATATTTAGGCCATTGTTATGAAGTGTGTCTTGGTGTTCTTCGATGAGATCTTGATTTACAGCCGTACGTGGGAAGAACATTTACAGCATGTGAAGTTGATCTTGGAAATACTGGCGACAAACTAGTATGTAGTCAATTGCAAGAAATGTAGCTTCGATCAAGAATAAGTCGAGTACCTAGGCCACGTGATAAATGGTATTGGGGTTTTAGTGGATATAAGTAAGGTTAGTGCGGTCCAAGCCTAGCCGGTTCCCATTTCAGTAAAAGGGGTACGTGGGTTTCTTGGACTTACCGAATATTATCGCAAGTTTATTAAAGGGTACGGGAAGATCGCTAAATCGTTGACTAAACTTACAAAAAAAATATAGATTTAAGTGGAACTTAGATGCTTAGAATGCTTTTGAAGAACTGAAGCACAAGTTGACCATAGCTCCTTTGCTTGCTTTGCCGAACTTCAACTTGCCTTTTGAGATAAAATGTGATGCCTTAGGGAGTGGAATTGGGGCTATCCTCATGCAAGCACGCCGTCCCATCACCTATTTTAGTAAGGCTTTATCTCCCCAAAATCTCAGCAAGTCAACTTATGAAAAAGAAGTCATGGCTATTGTGTTTGCAGTGTTACATTGGAGACCTTATCTCCTAGGACAACCTTTCATTGTGTATACTGACCAACAAAGCATAAGACAAATACTTCACCAAAGGATTACTACAGTTGAATTGCGGAATTGGGTGGCCAAGTTGATGGGATACAAGTTCGAAGTCCAATATAAACCTGGAAAAGAAAACCAAGCTGCTGATGCTTTATCTCGGATTACTACACCAGTAGGGGAATTGCACGCTTTCACGGTTACTCTCATTTGGCTGGATGTGCAAGAGCTATCCAAGAGGTAGCCAATGATCCTCATCTCCAAAAAATCATGATGGCTTTGAAATAGGATCCTCTCACTCATCCTGGTTTTGCAAAAAGGCATGGTACTTTGTTCTACAAAAATAGGTTAGTCATTTCGTCCAACTCTTCTTGGATTCCTAAATTGTTGGCAAAGTTCCCTACTAGTTCTAGTGGTGGGCATTCGGGTTTCTACAGGACTTATAGGAGATTGGCCTCTTCTTTTTACTGGGTTGGGATGACTAAAACTGTCCAGCGCTTCGTTCAAGCATGTGACATCTGTCAGTGCTATAAGGCATCCACTTTGGTGCCAGGGGGATTACTACAACCTCTCCCTATTTTGGATCAAATTTGGGAGGAAATTTCTATAGACTTCATCACTGGATTGCCTAGATCGAAGGGCTTCAACACAATTTGGGTAGTGGTGGATCGGTTGTCTAAATATGCTCACTACATTCCCCTCAAACATCCTTTTACTGCTAGGATGTTGGTTGAAATCTTTGTGTGGGAGGTGGTGCGCCTACATGGGTTACGTAAGTCTATTCTTAGTGACCAGGATCTCGTATTCATCAGCCATTTTTGGAGAGAAATCTTTAAGCTCCAGGGCACCATGCTGAACTTCAGCTCAGCCTATCACCCACAAATGGATGGCCAAACCGAAGTGGTTAATAGGTGCATTGAAACCTACCTACATTGTTTTGCTACTGACCAACCAAAAACTTGGATGACTTGGCTGCCATGGGCAGAATTTTGGTATAATACCACATACCATGTAACAATTGGCACTACTCCAATTCGAGGCAGTGTATGGTCACAAGGCACCCATAATTTTTCAATATGTTCCAGGAGAAATTCAAGTGGCAGCTGTGGGATAGGACTTAAGGGACCGAGATGAAGCTTTACGTCAATTAAAGTCTCACTTGGCTAGAGCTCAATCCAAGATGAAAACTACTGCTGACCAACATCGTTGCCATGTAGAGTTTGCTATTGGCGAATAGGTTTATGTCAAATTGAAGCCCCATCGACAGCACTCGATCACATCTCGAATTACTCTAAAACTAGCCCCTCATTTTTACGGGCCTTCTTCCATCATCCAACGAGTAAGGCCTATTGCCTACAAGTTAGAGTTACCACCAGGGGCTCAGATTCACCCCATCTTTCATGTCTCCTTATTAAAGAGATCCTTAGAAATTAATCCAGTCTGTCCTTCTCTACCAGTAGGTATCGAACCAGCCGAGGGGCCTACTGTCCTTCCTCTCAGTGTCTTGGCTAAATGGGTTATCAATAGACATGGAGAGACGGTGCCACAGTGGTTGGTTCAATAACAAGATGGAGGAGTTGACAATGCTACATGGGAGGATGAGTTTGTGATTAGTCACCAGTTTCTTGATTTCAGTCTTGAGGACAAGACTGCTTCTCTACCCGATGGCAATGATGGAAAAAATGATAATCATGCAGGAGCACCAGCCCACAAGCCCACGGTAGGGAGAGTTTATGCTAGAAGGCCCAAGAAGCAGATGAAAGGAGGTGGCAGCTGAGTTGGCAAGAAGTAGCAGATGAAAGGAGGTGGCAGCTAAGTTGGCAAGAAGTTAGTTATGGGGAGGAGTAATAAAAGGAAGGCCAGGGTAGGAAAAGAGGCATGTGAGGATTTGTTTGCTTTGTCGTGTGAGGGGAGTGTGGAGAGGAGTGAGCAAAGTTGTTTGGTTGTTCATCCTTGAAATTGAAACTCCATAGTTATCTTTCCTTATTTGTTCTTCAATTATTCATAGTAGAAAACACATTCCAGCTATACTGTAATTATTGTTACTTCATCAATATACAGATTTCCATATTTTCATTCCAATTGTGTTGGTTTGTTGAGATTCAATATTGTGTTTGGGTTGTTGAATATCCTTATTATTATCATTTATGATGGAGAAAATGATAATCATGCAGGAGCACCAGCCCACAAGCCCACGGTATGGAGAGTTTATGCTAGCAGGCCCAAGAAGCAGATGAGAGGAGGTGGCAGCTGAGTTGGCAAGAAGTAGCAGATGAGAGGAAGTGGCAGCTGAGTTGGCAAGAAGTTAGTTATGGGGAGGAGTAATAAAAGGAAGGCTAAGGTAGGAAAAGAGACATATGAGGATTTGTTTGCTTTGTCGTGTGAGGGGAGTGTGGAGAGGAGTGAGCAAAGCTGTTTGGCTGTTCATCCTTGAAGCTAAAACTCCATAGTTATCTTTCTTTATTTGTTCTTCAATTATTCGTAGTAGAAAACACATTCCATCTATATTGTAATTGATTGTTACTTCATCAATATACAGATTTTCATATTTTCATTCCAATTGTGTTGGTTTGTTAAGATTTAATACTGTGTTTGGGTTGTTGAATATCCTTATTGTTATCATTGGTCCGACCTGTCGGATCCGCGGCCCAGGAGAGGAACCCAGAAGGGAGAAGCCGCCAAGTAGGTGTGACCTAGGAAAGGAACCCTTGGGGAGAAGCTGCCAGTGGGTGACAAGCCACTGGGACGTCGACTGTTGAGGGAGGGAGCAATATTATGATCCCACATCGGTTAACTGACCAGGCAGCTAATGACTTATAAGGGTGTTGGGCTCCCTCCATTAATAGGAATTCCTTTTAGTGGATAAGGGGCCTTCACACTTATGGGCCTAATGTTGCCCTTCTCTATCACAAACCCAGAAAATGTAAACAAGGTTGATGAGAAAGAAAACTAAACTTTTTTTTATAAAACAAAATTGTATTAAACATATGGAAAAATATTACAAACAAAGGATTCCGGCAAGTTTGTGCAACTTAACATAATGACAAGTCCATACTTTATAGAGCTCTACAAACACCAATTAGTCCCCAAATAAATAACGCTGACCTAATTCCCGTTCACAACACCAAACCTCCTCCCAGAGAAACAAAAAAGACCAGATAATTCATAGGTAGCAATAAATCAAAACCATTTACACCATCTCAAATTCAACAAATAAAACAAAACTTCTCATCTTAAATTTTACTCAAAATCACAACTATTCTCCAACCCAAAAATTATAAACAAGATTAATCAAAAAGAAAATTAAAATTAAGTTATTTTATCACATATGATGTGATATCTCATCTTCGAAATTTAAAAATGGGAGAAAGAAAAGCAAAAAAAATGAAAAATCAAAACAAAAAAGGAAAAAGAAAACAGCAAATATAATAGGAATCAAGAGAGGAGAAGAAAGTAAAATAAGAACACTTACTTAATCCATCATAGAAATTGGAGCGGGCAATGAGTTCATTAAATTCAGTAAAGCAAACTGTGCTTAGGGTTTGTTCCTAGGTTGAAATGGCAGAGAGAGCTTAGGGCACCAAAGATAGTGTTAAACTCTTTAAGTTTTTATTTTAAGTCTTTTTACTAAAAGTGAGATGGGAGACACAAATACGTTTAGTGCCAAAATGAAAACAAGATAAGTGATTGAGAAAAAAAGAGAAAACTTACAACACTGACTGCAGGAAACCAATCAATAAAGGATAAAGGAGGATGCAGAACTTCATTGCAGAGCAGAGGACATGCAATTGCATTTTCTCTTGGTGGAGAGAAAGAGTTAGGGTTTCTTTTATGTAAATTACATTTAAGCAAATTCTTTTAAGTACTTTTACAAGAGAGACTCTAAAGGGAAAAAAAATAAAGTGGGATATGTTCTCGCGCGTAGTTTTATATTTTAAGAACATGATTTTTTAAGGTATGACTAAATTTACAAGAGAGAGAACTTTATTATCCACGATAATAACAAAAAAATTTAAGTTAAAAATAAAAATAAATTTAATTTTATACTATAAATTATTATGAATTAATTTTCAATCCAATTTAAAATTTTTAAGGTAACATGAGTTGCTTTATATACTGATCAAGTCAAATTTAAATAATAAAAAATATAAACCATATAGATCAAATTTATATATCATATCAAAATATAAAAAAAAAATTTTTAAATATTCATAAAATAAAAAATGTTATATATATAATTAAAACATATGCATATGACTAAAATACATTAATTATTTTCATAAAAAATTATATATAATAAAAATGAAAACAATATCTAGGCTAGGATTTATTTGAAAAAAAATAATATTTTATTAAAAAATAAAAAAGTAAATTTTAAACATTTATTTTGTATTAATAAAACTAATATTGATGGATTACTGACGAAAATACCGTTACAACAATTTATAGATCTGTCCCCACATATTATGTCCCTATGCCGCCATTATTTACCAATGGAATAGATATATTGTCACTATTCTGTTGCTAAAACATTTAAAATAAAAATGCATTTATATTATCGATCGAAATTCCATCCGTACATAAACTAAAATATTTGATATCTTTATCAATGCATATTTCTATCGCTGGTGCCACTACTTCCTGCCAATTTTATTGACCATTTTTTATTCCGTCGCTAAAATTACCATTGCTTCAAAGCTTCAAAGGGCGCTACCCCTCAGGAACCCTATAAAGGGCATCGACCCTTAACGTCGCCCACTAATCAGCTAGCGGACTGCCCTGTTATCTAATCGTATCGCCTTATATATCAT
Source organism: Excoecaria agallocha (assembly GCA_037975025.1). Classification (NCBI taxonomy): domain Eukaryota; kingdom Viridiplantae; phylum Streptophyta; class Magnoliopsida; order Malpighiales; family Euphorbiaceae; genus Excoecaria; species Excoecaria agallocha. The sequence goes on along the minus strand of CM075806.1, from coordinate 53,341,962 downwards.
TTAAGTTATTATTCGGTGATCTTAATACATCATTTTTATGCAATTAGTTGAGCATGATATGAGATTACTTGTTTTTAATTGATGTATGTATGATGTCTTCGCATGGTGCATACCCTTGTGGTAGAGCATGATATACTTTATTTCTTTCCAAATTTCTCTTCCCCACTAAGACACACACACACATACCTAGTTAGGTCAATCAAGTTTTTGCCCTTTGCTTTTTTCATCGTTTGGCATACATAACTCATCAACTAAGTTTCAATCCTCTCATTTAATTATTCATGTTTAATTTTGGCTTATTTTATGTTTGATGAATTAATTAAGGGTTTTATTCTTCTTTTGGATATGGCTCTCAAATGCTCATTTTTGGTTGATTGGATACCTTTAATTGCTTGTTTTAAATGCTATCCCAAATGAAATTATATTGCTTGAGATGCTTTTACTCACTTGGTACACACTTGATAGCAAGTCATGTAACATATTAATCTTGTGTGAATATGCCATTGAAGCATTTTGGCTTAGGTGCATTTCTTCACTCAGCCACTATGATTGTTAAGCCTTGTTTCTGTATTATCTTGGTTAAAGAGGCATGTTGAATGTTTGAATTGGTTGGCAAATTATGTGAGGTTGATTTTCCCTTGGTTCAATTGTTTAAATTGTTCAATCATTTCCATTGGTCTCATGTCTCCTTTTAGCTTGATCATGGTTCTCTACCTATGACAATATTGCCTTATTCTTAAATCTGTGGGTGATGCTTTAATTTCATTCTCATTGAGCACTTACATGTTCATTAAGCCTTGTCCAGTGAGCTGATATTTGTGCTACTTTGATGAGGACAACAAGACTTTAAAGAGACGGATAGAATGTAGCTGAACTCGATTTTAGACTCATCATTTTAGGGAAGTTCTTTCATCTTACTCATTAATCATTTTAGGTTTAGTTGTTTTGTTTGTGTTTTAGTCTATTTAGTTTGATTTGTAATTTGCTTTAGTTCATTTAGTTTGGTTTGTCAATTTGCATGTTAACTGAGTAGGTTTAGTCCAAATATCATTTATTGTACACTAAGCATAGTTAGCCCTAGTTTATTCTCAAAATTGAACATGTTGAACTTCAACTTAGAATGTGTAATGATCAAAATCTTTGTTTAACATTAAGACACGTATATTGTTTAATGTAATTTTAGCTAGTATAACATTCAATTTGAACCACTACAAGAAAATCTGGAAATAGCAACAGAAAAATAGCAACGGAACTGATTTCATTGCTAAATTAGCAATGAAAAAACAATTACGTTGCTATTTAGCAACGAAAACTAATTTTCGTTACTAAAATTGGTTAAACTTTATAGATTTAGCAACGGAAAAATATTTGGTTATCTTCTATTGCTAAAAGTGGAGAGAATTTTTGGAGCCATAATTTAGCAATGAAAATTAGCAACGAAATTTGTATTCTGTTGCTAATTAAGGCGGCAACAAATGGCGAATAAAATTTGGGACAAAAAATATCAACGGATTTTTATTCTGTTGCTATTTTTACAACCAAAAATAAATTCGGTTGCTATTTAGCAACGAAAATTATTTCGGTTGCTATTTTAGCAATGAAATTAATTTCGATTGCTATTTTAGCAATTGAATATAATTCGGTTGCTATTTTTCATTGAAAAATAATTCGGTTGCAAATTTAGCAACGAAATTTACATTCCGTTGCTATTTTTAATCCCAAATGAGAAAAAATTTGTGTCTAAAAATAGCAACGAAATTAGATTTTTCGTTGCTAAATTTGCAATTGAAAATAATTCGGTTGCAATTTTAGCAACAGAATTTACTTTCCATTGGTATTTTTGGTTCCAAAAAATATGGAAAAATTTTGGCTTCAAAAATAGCAATGGAATTTGGTTCCATTGCTAAAATTGCAACCGAATATTTATTCTGTTGGTATTTTCTAATTTACCTTAGGTATAATACTCACTTTTTTCTCCTCCCTAATTTAGCCCGGCCACAAAAGCCTGCTAATCTCTCTCAAAAATCAACTCTCTTTACTCTCTTATAGCAAAAGCTATGGCAAGCACTGAGGCTGATCACGATCGCTATGAGGATGAGGGAGCACCTGCTGCAAAGGACGAGGACATCGGAGCTCAGATTGTTCTGATTGTCAAACTTGAAGAGGTCGCCATCACCACTGGTGAAGAGGACGAAGATGTGATTCTTAATCAGAACGGCGCCGCTCTGCCTCCAAGTATTTCAGGTATTTATTCAATCAGCATTTTCACTCTTGTTGTTCAGAGATCTAGCTTTCTATTTCACTTTCTAGCTTCTAATTTGACGCTTGTTTTATTGGTTCATTAGGGGTCTTTTTTATTCATTATTTGCTTAATTTTTTCAATTGAAGTTTGCTTAAAATCCTCTAGCACTGCTCGCGTTAAAAATGTCTCCGTTGAAAGGTACTCCACATTTATGTGTAGGTTTCATTAATTCGATGTGAGAATGTCTATTTGTTAGTTATCGTTCTTAGGCAAATGAGGTAAATTTTACTTTTTGGTGTGTAGTTTCGGTGATTAGTTTGTCTGATTTGTTTGGATTTTAGCATATTCGTTGGTTTCACTGCCAAATCTTGGTTGTTAATGGCTTACTGTAATCAGAATGCTTGAAAAGAGGAGTTTAATATTGAATTTTCTGAACTTTAAATATTTCTATCAGCTTAGTGAAGAAGGACCATGTAAGGAATTGAGTGGTGACAGTGCACTTCCTAGCTTCAATGAATGGATCCTTCCTATAAAGGAATTGATGGCATGTGGAAAGGTTTTCATTCCTGCAAAGTATCCCTTTTGTGTTTTGCTCATTTGGCAGGTCTTCATCATGTTTGGGATAGTTGTTACCAAAAAAATAAAAAGTACTACATTGAATTATCCCTTGTTTTATTTTATATTTTTAACTTTAGATTATTATTTTGTTGTTCTCTTATTATCTCTCTCAAATAGTCGTTTTTTTTCCCGATGCAGTGCCTTAACAGAAAGAGCAACGGTCTCCTCTTAATGGGGCGAAATAAAGAAACTCTGTTCATCTTTAGTGGCTATTTAGTGACCTAAATAAATCAAGTTCTCGGTGTAAGGGTATATATGGCCTACATAGGGCAGTTGATGGGCATTAAAAAATAATGGTAAAAGTAGATGGTTTGATGTTTCCACCTTTAGTTGGAACTATAACACGTGTTGGGAAATTTTAGGCTTGGAATCATGCATGTGAAGCAATGTATTAAAGGTACTGGACGTTAGTTTTAGGCTCTCCAAGAAAAGGAAGGCTAAATTCGGGCTCCTCTATCAAAGGTTCTACAGGTGATTTTTAATGGTTTCTTATGTCAAGTGTGTTTCTGGTATTTTCAATTAAAGAAAGTCTTCTTTTTTTTTCTTTTTTTTTTGGTTTAGTGAACACTCTTGCTAAATTCTGCCATATTGTCTTGTTGCTGAACTTCTTATTACATTATTGCCTTTCTTCTCTCTCTCTCTCTCTCTCTCTTTTGGTTAGGTTGCGATCTTATATGGACAGCCTACAAAATTTGTAATAACCAGTTCGAGTAATGTCTAGCATGTGTTATGAGCCTGATGAGTCAATGGATGGTAGCAGGTGATTTTTAATGGTTTCTATGACTTGGAATTCTGTGACCTATATACATACATTCACACACACACACACACACACATATATACATGCACATACACATATATGTACATAAACAAGTGCACATATACATATGTACATGCTTGCTCACACATGTGTTTGCCAAGTGGCATTTGAATTGTACTGTCATGCTGCATTTAGGAAAATAACCTTTAATCTCACTTCTATCTTCTTTCACTGGAACCCAGTAGTTTCAATGATTGTTCATTGATGTATGTAGCTAGAGCTCGTGCATGATGGTTCTTATTTTGATAACTCTTTCTCTGAATTAGGATATGGACTTAGCATAGAAAAAGCAAAGTTTGCAAATAGGGTAACATTATTTTGGAATTAGGGTTGTCTATGGGTGGATCTAAAATGGAAAGCCTGAAACTGCTAGCCCTTTTTTTTATATTCTTCTGAATCCAGCAGAAAGAGAAATGACCATTTATTATACAAGGTCTGGTTCCAATATATAGAGACTCGAGAATCTTGCTTAGAATGGTTAGACTTGGTTGGCAGGGGGTTATGCCTCCTACTGTTGAGCTAGGTGGTTGGAACTTCTTTACATCTTCAATCTTGTAAAGGCACTCTAGATTATTATGTGATGAACAGAAAATACTAGTCTTGTACCTTTCTGTAATAATACATGCATTTTTATGGTTATCATATATTTTTAGTTCTGTTATTTATATATGCGAATTGAGATGAGGATCAAACCTGTGAACTGGATATGTGAATTGGTGGCATCTGATATGTCCAAGGTTTACACCCACAATTTAGCTGAAGAACTCTCCTCAGGTTTTCCTTTTCTCCTCTTTAATCTTAATTTTTTTCTGTTTTATGATAATAGGTTATAGTGAAAGTTGAGAAAAGAAAGAAAAAACAAAAAAAATTAAGTATCCAGTGCTATTGGTTCTTCAAGAAAAACTGGTATGTTTGTATTCTCTTCCCGAGAATTAGTCTTAATTTCAAATAGGTTCTGATTCTATCAGCTCAAGCCTCTAATTCAATAAGTACATTTTCACAATTAGCTCAAGTTCCAATAAATTATTCAAAATAAATGCAAACAACATTATAGGTGTAATAAGTAATGTCTTTCTCTCTTGTGCAACTGATTCAGCAGAACCTGGAGTACGTGGTGTTCCCAATCGCTTTCTTGGAATAACACCTGCTTATTTATGGCAAATTTACCTCCAGCAAATGCCATTAACAATGGTATATTACCCCATGGCAGAAGAACATATCCATGTTCTATTTAATTTTCTAGATGTCATGTTTAATTTCAAGCAAATTCTTCTTTTGTCTTTTGTACTTTAAATGAACTGATATTCACTCTGCATTTGTAGGAAATGGCAGAATATCATATGTCTCTTTCCCATGAGATTGAGGCTTGTTGAAGGATAAATGTGACAAGCTGATATTGCTTTTGTTGCATTTTCAGGGTCACAAAGTTATGTTCCAAATATGATTAATGGGGCATCTCAAGCTAATATTGATGTATTGGTAAGTTTATACTTGCCTTTTTTTTTCTATTTATTCTTTATGGGTTCTTGCTTCATGGCTTTTGATGGTCTTCTATATTTCTCATAGGTTCTTATGTTTTTATGTACTTTGTGTTTGTATAATGTTCAAAATTCTTCGGTGAGCTTTTGATGCATGCACATGCAGCTGTGTGTTATAACTTATGGTCATGAAAATATAATGTGCATGAAGATATACTTATTTGTTAGTTCTTCTTTGGATTTTTTTTTTCTTGTCTTCTCTTTACAGGTATGATGAATAGAATCTAAATATCAAATTAGTGGGAAATATTAAATTTTAAATCCATAATTTATTTAATTACTTACATTTGAATAAAAACATATTGATGATTTGTATTTATTAATTTTTACAAAAAAATTAAACATAAATTTTATTTTTTTAGAGCATATAATACTCAAATATACTAATATGATATATAAACTGTTAAGATGAATACATGTACAGTCACATAAACAATAAAAATACAATTAATTTATTTTTTCATTGATTTTAATAGTTTTTTTTATTAAATTCAATGTTGAGTGATGTCACATCATCTCAATTCAGAGTCTAATATCCTTTTTTTTCAAAACAAAAATTTATAAAATTGATAGTTACATGTCCTAAATATGTTATTATTAAAATTTGTTTACAATGGTATAAATTTTTATTTATTATTTATAAAATTAATATATACTAATGAAAAATAAATTATTATTAAAATTTAAGTATCGACATTAACCAAATCATAAACATTAATTAAAGTATATTTATTAAGTTAGGATAAATAATTAAATAAATAACTCAAAATTCGTCTCAGGCAACAGTAGTTAAAAATAAAATCTATTTTACCGTACATGTGCTTGCTAGTTGTCATCTATAATGATCTACAGCTTATATTTAATGATTTCTTATAGATAATTTGATTAGACCTCTTTAACTTGTAATAAATAAATAAATAAATAAAAGAATAGAAAACTTTAATGAGTTGAATAAACTAAATCAAGTTGTATTCATTGTACTTTTTCTTTGAAAAAGAAATTAGATAGAGAAGTATATTAACGGACATTAATATTGATGGTAGCCTAACAACTCCAATCACTCGAAAAGAAAAAATATCAATGAATTTTCATTCAAATAAATTTTGACGATAAAATCAGAGAGAGAATTTTTTGACTTGAAATTGTTTGGGCTAGCATATTTGGTGGAGTTGAGTTTTTATACAGCATTCAGCCATGATGTATTAAGTGAATTAAGTTAGTAATGCTAATTAAGAGTTTGTAATGACCGACCATTAATAAAGTAACGTCTAACAATTACAAATAAATCTTTAATGTTATTAATATTTAGAAACAAGTCCAAACCTTATTAGACTTAAGAAATACGTGATTTTGATTAATTTCAAGGTCAATTTTAAAAGAAAAAGAGAGATTTTCATCTAATAGTTATGTTGGCAACTCAAGACCTTGCATAAATTAAGAGGATTTATAACATTTTAATGATTTTCGAGTGATACAAATCATAATTAATAAAGAAATTGCATGCATAAATAATAAATTGGGTGGATAATGATTCTATTTACTTGTCCAAAAGATAAATCAAGCCCATTAAAATTTGATGATCTACTAATCAACTAAATCGGGTTTTGTTTTTAATTGGTGTTAGGGATGATCGCGGGGCGGGGGCGGGGGCGGGGAGTGCCTCCCAACCTACTGCCTCGTGCAAGGGCGGAGCGGGGGCAGGGCAAGGACCGATAGTATTTTGGGGGAAAAATTTCCCCCGTCCTCGTCCCCGCGGGGATCCCCATCCCCACGGGGATCCCCGTCCCCGCATAAAAAATATTTTTATATTTTAAAAAATTTAATTATAACTAAAATATAATATTTAATAATTAATTATAATTGAAATATAATATTTAATAATTAAAAATATAAATTCAATTACAAATCAAACTAATATAAATTTTAACAATTGATAAAACTAAAATTAAATATAATTTAAAAATAAATTATATAAATATAATTAAATTTAGTAATTAAATTTCGAGGGCGGAGAAATTTCGGGGCAGGGACCACAATCCACATCCCTGCCCGAATTCTAAGTCGGAGAATATTTTTCCCCCATCCCCGTCTACACGGGAGAATTTTTTAGGGATTTTTCGCACCATTCGGGGCAGTTCCCTATCGGGGACGGGGATTCCCCGCCCCGTGATCACCCCTAATTGGTGTTATGCTTGTTTACCGCAGGTTGTTCAAAAGGAAAGAGAGGAAAATCTTGCGCAGATATTGAATGATCGACTAAACCTATACGTGAGAGACAATGATGAATTTATAAGAAATGCTGAAGCTGAAGTTACTAGGCTCTCGAATGCAGTTAAACTTAGTGTGTAATTAGTGGTGGCTCATTTTCTTTGAAGCTGTGCTGAAAGTGAATGATTTGCATATGGAATTTCTGTCAACCTTAGAATTCCTAGTGGAATTATCATATAGATGAACCAAAAATAAATTGTTCTAAGTAACTTGCTAATCAATACAAGCTAGTTCTAAAAACATAAAAATTGTAGTTGATAATGTAGAACATCATCAAAGAAATATGTGGAATGCATTGAAGGTACCATTGGGAAGACATCTTGCTGCATAGTTTCTAATTTCGTGAAAATTTATTTTTAAATCTAACAAGAACTATTTAATATGTTTGCCTTCTGCATATTCAGTTTCCTTCAACTGCTTTTTTGTCATTTGCTTCTTTTGCTGCTCCCTTTTCTCCCTCTCATGTGAGGATGAGGGATGAACTTTAATCATGTTACTTGTAGGTGTTTGCATAAATTTTGTGTAAAAAATCAATAATAATTTAGTGACGGAATAGCGACAATAATTTCGTTGCAATTTTTTTTATAATACTAACTGAATTTAGCAACGAAAACTTTAATTTGGTTGCTAGAAATAGCAACGGAAATTTATTTCAGTTGCTATAAATAGCAACGGAATTTCTTGTAGTGAACTATATTTGTTAGTTTTAGTGCATTGAGGTAGCTGGACAAGGAATTTTAGAACATTAGAATCTTCCTCATCACCATTCAAAGCATAAAAATAACTCAAGCAATATAAAAAGTGATCTATGCATATTTTTCTTGTTTTAACTTAATGAGGCAAGCTTAAAATGTACTATATTTATTTTGCTTTTTACACTCATTCATTTACCATATAGCCTAAAAATCTTTATCTTCCCTTCTAAAAATTAGCCACTTTAGGATTGGGATGGATTAATTTATGTTAGGTATTTTAATGAGTGTAAAAGGTTTTTGGTACTATTGTCAAGGGTTATTGATGAAGTCAAGTAATTGATGAAAATTGAACTTGTAAATACCCAGATCATCATTGGCTGAAAAAATATAGCTAGCATGAAAAAAAGAGAAAGAAAAAAAGAAAAAGAAAAAGAAAGAAAATTTTGAAATAAAAGCTAGCATTAGATGAAAAAAAATTATAAGTGTGGGGTAATTACAAGGGAAAGAGAGTTTTGACTTCTTAAAAGTGGTTGAATTGTGAAATTGAGAGGAAATTTAGTGATGTTTTCTTTTAAAGTGCTTAATGAATATGGGATTGAATAAGCAAGTATGGTTAAGTGGTATGCTTTTGAGTTAAGTGGGGTGAAGTTTAAAAAGTGTTGGTCTATTCAATCAAAGAATGACTATTCTATTTGTTTATCTTTGTCCATTCTTTGTAACCATTGCCCTAACCACATTACAACCTAATGAAGACCTAGTGATTTTACGTTTGCTTTTGACATGACCTTCGAATTTCGATGCTAAAGGAGAGGTCTTGTAGCATCCTTATTAGAACAGTATTTTCCAATACGAAATAAAGCAGTAAATGGTAAAATTTTTTTTTTCAAACTTCAATCACTACCAAAAAATTTCTATACCATTTAAATTTCTATTCAATTTACAACATTTCTGTAGCTCAACGGCTAGAACTTACTAGCCTCCTGAAAAATCAAATAATTCACACAGCCTCTCCGAGGCATAATAGATCATATCAGATAACAATATACATATCATTCACTAACTATCCATCACACTTATACAAACATAACAATATTTACAATTTCATAATTGCTAACCCTAAAAAAAACATATCAATCTTTATCTTTGCTATTTAAGTATATACATGCCAAATATACTAATATAATCACACTAACTTTTCTTCTTCAATCTCTGCTTCCCTGTGTACCAAACTCCCGCAACACTTCAAAACTTGCACGCAGTAAATACTACGTACTGAGCACTAGAAATGCTCAGTTGTGACTACTAATCCTAAAATTTCCCAATTAAAGTGTAATTACATAAATTGTGCAAACTTTTATTCTTGTTTATCAAAAATTTACTTTTAATTTCTTTCATACTATTTTAATTATTTACCAACATTTTTGGTATGGTAATCATTTTGCTTTGATCTTAGACTTTTCAATTTATTTTACTCTACTTTCGTTTGTAATTCGATTTCAGATTTACTTTTATTTTTACTTAACTTTTGTCTTATACTTTGAATAACTTGACGCAGTTGTCATTTCATTTAACGAGTTACATTGGTACTCGTGTCTTTTTATGGTACTTTATCCATTTACTATTTCATTTCCTCGATTAATTACACAGTAGTTCATTAAATAATATAATTATAATTTTTGCTATTTATACGTTTGTTTCACTTTGGCTTTTTAATTAATTATTACATTTCAATTATCAAAGCTTTTAAATTTTAATGCAAAGTGATGCAGTTATTTGGAACCCTTTGCATACAAATCTTTGTTTTCTACTCTTTTTACAAATGAATCTTTTTATGCACTCATTTCAGAGTTATTACCTTTTTTTCATTTTAACTAAACGAACGTTAGTCTTTTAATTGTTTTACTTTTCATTTAATCTTTACTTTCAGAATTTTATTACTTAGTCATAAATTTACACCTAAATATAGTATTGTCATTTTTTACTTTAAATACATAATTAGTACTATTTTTTTGAATTTTTTTCAAATAATAATTGGTACACAAAATACCAATTAATTCTCATAGGTCTTTTCATAACATTTCATTTCAATTTCTTTTCTTTACAGAGGTTTATTATTATTTATTTATTTTTGTTGTACAAACATTACTTATCATTTTATTCTTGTAAAACATTTTCTTTTCATTTTTATTTTTAATTATAAACTTTGGAAACAATTTCAGTTTTATCCCAATATTTTATTTTTCCACAATCCAGTCCTTTTTCATTTATAACATTTACATTCAATTTACTTTTAGAAGTCAGATTTATTCATTTCAATGCGTCCCTAGTGCAATATGATAGGATTCTCAAAAAAGATATGCGGGACATGGACCTAAAGGTCCCATTGATAGAGAAATGATTCACACTGAACTATTTCTCAAAAAGCACATCACTAACACTTTTACTTTCACTTTAACACTGAAGCTATGGAGATCAGAGATCCTACCCATAGAAAAGCAAGTCGCCATGACTTGCACTGCGGTATATGGTGTCCCTATGGTTAGCCAATTAGATCCTAAACAAGAATATCATTACCTGACTATTGTAAAGGCAAAACAATTAATTATATTCGAAATAATTTTTAAACATTTAAAAATCTTTAATTTCTTTCCCTATTTTCTTAATACAATATATATTTTGTCATTCGCACTCTATTTAGTGCTTTTAACTATGCAGTAGCTTTTTTTCTTTTACTTATCTTTTTCATCACTGTCTTTTTTATCACTTTTGTGAATTATTCTTTAATAATTCACTCGAATACTTAGTACTTTCCAATCTTTTATACATTTTGTGAATTATATCATTATAATTCACCATTTTTTCTTTGTCTTTAACACTTTACACTTTATGAATTATTTCTTAATAATTCAATAATTGACTTTTTAATGATTTTTTCCTTTCTTTTTTCTGTCTAGAATTTTAATCGTTCGGATACGCCAATTTTTATTCGATTGGTGAATTATTTTATAATAATTCACTCTTTTAATACTTTTTATGGACTAATTTATTTTGATAAATTAGCCAACCGTTTATTTTATAATTTTTTTGAGCAATTATGAATTGTATTATTATAATTAATTATTTCATTTTTTGGAATTGCAGTAATTGGCTTTTTCTTTTCTTTTATATGGGAGTAATTTAATTCATATAAATTGGCCATCTTTTATATGTTTATTGAATTATTTTGCAATAATTTAATATTTTAATTAAACTTATTCCATATTATATTCCAAAATGTTCTAATAATTCATATAAACTCTTAGAAATTTATATGCATATTATTGTACAATTACTATTATTTTTCACTTTCCTTATGAATTATTTCATAATAATTCTTCATTTACACTTAGCACATACACCAATATTCAACTTACAAATTCTCTAATAATTTTTATATTTTATCTAAAAATTCATGGACAATTTAAATTTTATGCCTGTTACCATTTCAAGACATAAGCAATAAAAATTCACTAATTTCATTAATTTGATTATCCAATAAATATTTCAAAAATATTAAATTAATTTCAATAAAATTTATGGATGTATTATTTCATAGTCTCTATCAAATTAAAGCTCAATTTCATCCAATTACATACCATATACTTTCATTTCTAAGAAAATTTTGGCTCATATAGAAAATTGCTTAATAAATTTTCTTAACTCAATTTACACATTATACTAAGCTTAATTAAAATCTAATTGAACAATTATAACATTAATTTCAAATTTTACTCAATAATTCAATATTTTTTCTTAATAAATTTAAAGAAAAAATTCAAAAAATTAAAGAAAAATTAAAAGATTTCGTAGTCACATACCTTAATGATCAAATTCGCTTTGATTTGCTTAATAATTTGCTCGTCGGACCAATCGCCGGAGCGTCGCCAGAGACTCGCTAGTGACAATCCAACATTGCCATCTCATAGATTGGGATCTCTTGATTTCATTTTCGGTGGTCACATGCCCAACCGTCAGTTGGTTTGGTTGAAAAAGAAGCCGAAAAGTTTTGCTTCCTCCACGGTCGATCTACCCATCGCCGACAAACGAGGAGGAGTGGTGGGTATCGGAAGACTCACCTCGTCGCGGGAGTTGATCGATGGTGGTGGTGTCCTCGTCTGCCGCCTTGACTTGTCGGAACGGAGAAAAACCAATTGCCACATTAAAAACTCGCCACCCCTTTCGGACACCGAATGCCGGACGTCAGAGAAGGAGTGACTGTCGCACCACTCGTCGTCATGCGGTGGTGGCCGACATGAGGTGGCTTCCCTTTCTCTTCTTTCTTTTTTCTTTTCTTTTATTTTTTCTTTCTTCCTCGCCTTGCATCGTCGTTGCCCACTGCACTTTCTTTCTTTTTCTTTTTTTCTTTCTTTTCTTTCTTTCTTTACATCTGAGCACTTTTTGTTTTTTTCTTTATTTTTACTAACCTTTTATGGCCATTTGTGGCCAACGTTGGCTGCCACCTTTTTTGTTTTATTATTATTATTATTATTACATAAATATATTTATTTATAATTTTACTATTTTAGCCTCCGAAGCTTTTTCTCTCACTTTCGAAGCTCTTATTCATGTTCAAATCGATTCCATAATTTTTATCACATCAAAAATAGGTGGGACACAAATTTTTAATTCAATCGGAGTCTATTATCGATCCGATTTAAATTTATCAATCCAATTTGATAACTACTGGTGTCACCGAAAATTTCAATTCTTATCACCAAAATATTCTATACAAAATTTAAGGTAGGTATGCAAAATTTGACAATATTCGGAGTTCATTTACTATTTTTAAAAATTATACAAAATCAAGCCACCTTCCTTACCAGAGAAATTGACTCGCTACCTTTTTCGTATTTTTGACTTTTCGAGGCTTATTTGATCTCGGTTTCACTTCAAATTTTAACCTCGAACTCACCATGACCAATACTTTTCAATGGTTAAATAAAATATTTTTAACTTTCGGGTGTACTTTTCGGCCATAAAAATACTATTCACTGTCGACAAATACTGTTCACGGCTAACCCGGTGTTGAGGCAATTACATTTCTCCCCTATTAAAAAAAATTGACCTCAAAATTTACTTATATCGAAGAGTAGATGATACTATACAGTTGTCTTATCGAAATTTCTTTCTCATTCAATGGTTACGAAGTATCTTTGCTAATAAAACCCACTTATTTTTAAACTAACCAATCTCAATATCAAAAATCTTTATCACTCTCTTTTCACAGGTCATATAACCTTGTGTGCAGATTTCTTTCATATTTCAAATCAAATTAACTCATGTTGACTTCCTTACACTTAATTAAGTCCGACATAAAGGACTCGACATTTTATTTCTAACAATACCTCAATAAGAGTCAGATTCTTATTGAACTTGATATTCTTGTTACATACAGACTCTACTAAGAACAAGTACTTTTCACAATCATTCTTTTATTATCTAAATTATCCACTTCGACTGACTATCAGTACAAGGGTGGATCACTATGCTAATGTTGAGATTATCGCTAAGCTCTTATATAACATCTTTTCTCTTTAAAGCACAAATAGTTCGATAACAAAATCTCTAATCATATTGTCCCATTCCTAGTCAAATATCATTATAAGTCAAGGTAACTTCCCGATGGAATCTAATGCTACGCTTTCATTTGCTGATATATCAAAAATTCACTTCAATATTAGTCAATTTACACTTTTCAGCCTGACTTTCAATACTAAACTTGTAATCCTGGTACATCTTATGATTTTCAAGATGCAAAGTATTACTGTCTTAGTGGGCTTTTGTAAGAATCTTTTAATTTATTCACAATGACTATCGATCAAACATGTTCTTTCTAAACCATTATTCTCATCCGATGCATAAGATCGGTTTCAATTATAATTCAACTAAGAATACCCTATCTGAAGCCAAACTTAAATTGACATTCACGGCTCGAAGAATCGAAAACATTATCATTAATCATTCTTACTCATTTTTCAGTCATACATATTCATTTAAGTGCATTCACCTTATCAAATACGGATTCCTTTGCTGAGGATTTCAACCACTTCATTAACTTTTCTATAGTACCCGGCTAAATCCAGGAACTCCACATTTAACCAAAGGTTACATTCACTAAACTGAGCAAATAGTTACTTTTCTTTCAATACTTGCAAAACAATTCTCAAATACTTATCATATTCTTTCTGTGTCTCAGAACATACCAGATGGTGATTACTCAAATCTACTAAAATGGATCTAAGTAAAAGTGGAAAACTCTTTTTCATCATTTCACAAAAGTGGTCGGTGCGTTAGCAAATCTAACTGAAACGGCCAATAACTTATAAGGCCTACATCAGATATAGAAAATAATCTTGAGTACACTATTTCTCTTCTTATTCTCATATCGTCCCTATGCTCATCATATCCCTTGTCAGTTTCATCCTATCAAGTGGGGTCTATACATGTGATATGGTGCAGATCAAATGCTGTCAAACAAAGTGAAATGCTATGCAATGAATGTATGATTCCATGTATGCAATAGAATACTGTCACACATTCTCATATAATGCAGATATTATAGCCCATCCCAATACTATTTAATTTGCAATCAAATCCCCACACCTCTAAAGGAATCACTGACAGGTATATAGAGCATCTTAAACAACCTTAACTTATTATCAATTTGCTCGATAACATTTTAAATCATGACAATCCAGTCAAGGTATCTCTATGTCCTTTACAATTTATCTGAACTTAATATACAATTCCATTTTAACTTTCTGACACACTCCTTACTTTGTCCTTCGTTGGACTGTTTCTCATCCACATAGACACTTAGACACTCACATTTACACTTAATTTCAGTAAATACTTCATTTCCATGATTTGACCTCCAATAGGTCTCAATCAGCAATACTTTCTTTCTCACTCACTACCATCTTTACTGTACAAAATCAATCCTTTAACATCTAACAATCTCGGTCAAACATCAACTTTTTACTTTTAAAACAAAGAGGAGAGCACGTACATGTCAGATTCCTAACACTTATTCACTTATAATTAGCATGTGTATACGGACAAACCTATCACTTAACCTTATCCCACTCTGATCTTAAAACCGCTTAAATCTTTGCTCTGATACCACTAAATGTAGCATCCTTATCAGAACAGTATTTTTTGATACGAAATAAAGCGGTAAACGGTAAAAAAAAATTCAAACTTCAATCACTGCCAAAAGATTTCTATACCGTTTAAATTACTATTCAATTTACAAAATTTCGACAGCACAGCAGCTAGAACTTACTAGCCTCCTGGAAAATCAAACAATTCACTTAACCTCTTCGAGGCACAACAGATCATATCAGATAACAATATACATATCATTCACTAACTATCCATCACACTTATACAAGCATAACAATATTTACAATTTCATAATTGCTAACCCTAAAAAAAACATATCAATCTTTATCTTTGCTATTTAAGTATATACATGCCAAATATACTAATATAATCACACTAACTTTTCTTCTTTGATCTCTGCTTCCCTGTTTACCAAACTCTCGCAACACTTCAGAATCTGTACGCAGTAAACACTACGCGCTGAGTACTAAAAATGCCCAGTGGTGACTACTAATCCTAAAATTTCTCAATTAATGCATAATTACATAAATTATGCAAACTTTTATTCTTGTTTATCAAAAATTTACTTTTAATTTCTTTCACACTATTTTCATTATTTACCAACACTTTTGTAATAATTTTGCTTTGATCTTATACTTTTCGATTTATTTTACTCTACTTTCGTTTGTAATTCAATTTCAGATTTACTTTTACTTTTATGTTTTTTACTTTTATTTTTACTTAACTTTTGTCCTATACTTTGAATAACTTGACGCAGTTGTCATTTCATTTAACGAGTTACATTGGTACTCGTGTCCTTTTATGGTACTTTATCCATTTACTGTTTCATTTCCTCGATTAATTACATAGTTGTTCATTAAATAATATAATTACAGTTTTCGCTATTTATACGTTTGTTTCACTTTGACTTTTTAATTAATTATTACATTTAAACTATCAAAACTTTTATCTTTTAATGCAAAGTGATGCAGTTATTTGGAACCCTTTTCATAAAGATCTTTATTTTCTACTCTTTTTACAAATGAATCTTTTTATGCACTTATTTCAGAGTTATTACCTTTTTCATTTTAACTGAACGATCGTTCGTCTTTTAATCGTTTTACTTTTCATTTAACCTTTACTTTCATAATTTTATAACTTAGTCATAAATTTACACTTAAATACATTATTATCATTTTTGACTTAAAATACACAATTAGTACTATTTTTTTGAATTTTTTTTACAAATAAATATATTTTTCATAATTTTACCATTTTAGCCTCCAAAGCTTTTTCTCTCACTTTTGAAGCTCCTATTCATGTTAAAATCAATTCCATAATTTTTATCACATCAAAAATAGGTGGGACGCAAATTTTCAATTCAATCGAAGTCCATTATCGATTCGATTTAAATTTATCAGTCCGATTTGATAACTGTCGGTGTCTCCGAAAATTTCAATTCTTATCACCAAAATATTCTATACAAAATTTAAGGTAGGTATGCAAAATTTGACAATATTCGGAGTTCATTTACTATTTTTAAAAATTATACAAAATCACGCCACTTTCTCTACCAGGAAAATTGACTCGCTATCTTTTTCGTATTTTTGATTTTTTGAGGCTCATTTGATCTCGATTTCACTTCAAATTTTAACCTCGGACTCACCATGACCAATACTTTTCGATGGTCAAATAAAATATTTTTAACTTTCGTATGTACTTTCCAGCCCGAAAAATACTATTCATTGTCGGAAAATACTGTTCACGGCTAACCCGGTATTGAGGCCATTACAGGCCTATTGTGTTTTTAGAGTTTCAAGTGTGAAACATGTTATACATTTAGGTGTACATTAATTCTAAGCTTGACTATAAATTGCATTGGTGTTTTGATTTTGAAAAAATTTAAAATGATCTGGTCTTACACACACACACATAAAAACTAGCTCATATTTTCCTGATTGAATTTAATCTAGTTGGAATTTTATTAAGTACTATTGTTAATTGTTAAGCATGATTTTGAATTTTATAATTCTTGGTTGAAGTTTGATATTTCGATAAATTAGTTTGTTCAATTTTGCTCGAGGGCAAGCAAAGACTAAGTATGCGGTATTTGATAATTGTGAATTATACAATGTTTTTAGTATGTGTTTAGTGTGTTTAGTGTGTCATTTTGGTGTTTATTTATTTAATTTAATGTTTAATTGTTAAGTTTATCATAACATGTAGCTAATTGCATAAGTTGGAGTTTTTAGGTGTGAAATTAAAGAGAAAGAAAGATTTTAGAGCAAAAGAGGAAATTCAACCTTTAAGGGATTTTTAAAGAAGAGATTTCATGTGATTAGTCCAGAAGTTAGTCACTCAATGAAGGGAATTCTCCCTTTATCAAGGTAGGCATGAGAAGAAGGCAGATAAAGAAGGCTACCTCAGTAGAGGAAATTCTCCCTCTAGCGAGGCACCTTAAAGGACAAAAGCAGAGAAGCCTACCTCAGTGGAGGGACTTTTCCCTCTGCCGAGGAAAGGTTGTTGAGTTAGATTACGAATTTACTTTCTTTTGGTTTGGGAAGCTTTGGCAGCCGAATTTCTTACAGTATTGGTCTATTTAAGCAAAAAGACACTAGTTTTAAAGAGAACTCTTTATTTTTTTATGAATTTAGAGTTTTAGTTTTAGCCTAGTTTTGCACTTAGGGTTTGGAGGTTACAATTGAAGGCTCTGAGAAGACTTCAAGAACAGTTGAAGGATTTTATGTGTTTGTATCGTTTTTATTTATTTTTCTTCGGTTTTAAGATGAACTGTGAGTAGTTTACTTTACTTTGGCTAAAGGATACTTAAATCCTTAAGTTTTTATTGTAATGACTTAGTTGTACTTTAATTCAATATAAGTTTGATTATTTTTCAGTTTTAAGTAAATTCTTATCTCTGGTTGTATTAAGATTGATTATTAACTTATTTGATTAATAGTTTATGATTGATTTAAGTATGATCTATGATATGTATGTTCTTGGATTAAATTATTAGCATTGATGCATGATTATTTTTTAAATTTGAGATAACTGTGTGTTAATAAGAGTGGATTAAAACTAAGAAAAGTTGAACTAAGAATAGATTGAAGTTAAGTTTGCTTGAAAAAAAGTTTAATGGATGTCTAGGAGTTTAAAACCATATTTTTATGCTAGGTGTTGAATTATTCCTAATAAGAAGGTTTAATACTTAGAATGATAGTCTGAATAAGCTATTTGGCTTTATTTAACTAGTTTTTCTATAATCATTTTGTATTCTTTTTAACTGAGTCATTGCAATATTAGTTAAAGTGGATAGTTCTTTTAGAAAAATTATTTCAGTTATTGCATTGTATTTAATTAATGTTAGTCTAATCTTAGTTTTTTTTGTTTTGCTTTATTGTTAATTTAGTTTTGTTCTTACTTTCAATTCAAAAACTTGGGAAACAATCTCAGATACATTCAACTCAATAATAGATATTCTACTTAGCAATCCATGTTCCCTTGGATTCGATATTTAAGGTCTTAATTTTATTTTCTTATATTACTAGCCGATCTAGTACACTTACTAGAAATTGATCAATAAATAAAAGAAACAAAAGCCATAAAATGAATAAAATTTAAAAAAAAAGCTATAAAATAAAGAAACACAACCTAACGAAAATACAATTAAAACTATATAAAAGAGAAATAAATAAACACAACCTTAAAACGTAACATATCATAACTAAAAATTAAAGAAGTTTAAACACATTAATTTAACTACTAACAATAAAATAAACAACAAGACTAAAACTATTGTGGTGAATAAAGTAAGTAAAAACATCCAACAATCTTTAACAAAAGTTAAAAAAATTAAATCTCTTTCTTAAATACCCTCACCGCACACTTAAAATTTTGCTACTCCCAGTAAAACACACATATCATTCACTAAAAATGAGGTTAAGGAAAATCCCTAAAATGTTCGCTCCTATAAAGGTAGAGGAGGAAAGTGGCGGTCGAAATGGGATTGTGTCATGCCAAGACCTACTACGATCTCATCAATCCTCTTAGTCATGGTGCCCAAGTGGCTTCTAATGGTGGTGTATTGCTCTGATGGCAATGTAATAGCTGTAGCATTTGCCCACTAGAGCTCCATTGCTTGCTTATTCACAACCTCCCTATAGGATTCTTTATCGGACACCATAGTATAACCTTGCTTAGTGAACCTCGGGTTATCTATGAGCACCAACATCTTCTTCAACATCTTCTTATCAATGATAATTGGATTACCCACAGCTCTACCCAAGTTCATATAATTAACCGCCCTAGCCAATATGGTGACAATGCCACCAAAAGAAATCTTCGTTGACCTTTTCCTATAAATCCACAGTTCATCAATCTTAGTGGCAATAAGCACGGTTCTGTTGAGTCGAATGTCATTTTTCATTGCATAAAGGATAAAGCCTTATTTGCATTTACATTTTTAAGACCCCTATGGTGGCTAAAAAATGCCAAGGCTAGGTATCAGTGTATGACTTTTAGTGGGTGATTCCTTAAATGGTGGGCCTTGGTATTGCTTGCATAAAAAATAGTAGGCTCCTCCTCATAACATATTCCATTCCAAATCTCCTACTTGTTTATATTATCAATTCCCCTCATAACATGGGGATCAAATCCCAAAATGTTGGAGAAATTGTTCAAGCTCATCTGATGGGAAGTACCATTCAGCAAAAAGTTGACATTCCCCTCAGCAGTGTGGCTATTTTTCCCTATATGGATCCTAACCGTGGTCAAGAAATCCCTTGTCATGTGGGGGTCGACTGTCTCCCTTCTACCTATAAATTTTGCCCATCCAACATTAGCAATTAACTGCTCTAACTCATCTTTCATGTTGATTTTCTCCATCAAATGCATGTCAATATATTGTGTGGCCAAATACTATGTTTGTGTGAATGTGGGCCAATGGTCCTTAAATTCAGTAGGGACCCGGCCTGGGATTTTAGATTTTCCCGATTTTTAGGTGTTGAGGATGAAGATCCTACCTCCGTTCTTGTTTTTTTAGGTGCCACTACAAAGATAGACAATTTTCATTAGGATTAACTTAGTTAATTGTGAAGGAAAAACACAATTTAGCATGACAACACATAAGGCATCCTATATAGATAGCACACACATTGCAAGTAAGAGTAACTTTTGCACATGCCACACACACAAATGTACATGTCTCGAGTACCATAATTAAGAACAAAATGAGTAGCTAAACTATGCAATACATTTGAAAAAAAGAATTTGATGTAAACCATACAAACAACTTGAACTAAGTCTAATTGTACAACCAAATTCATGCTTAACTAACCATGCTTAAAGGTAATAGATGCCCTAATTTAAAAAAAAAAAATCAATGCAGTGCCACCACTTAGATGAAACAAACCCCCCCACAAAGGAAGCTAATTACTAACAAAAAGACATGAAATCATGAAAAAACAATTCAATGGAAAACTAAAACAAAGCATTTATCCATTTTAAGCAAAATTTTATACCAAACTAAAGTAGCTCAAGTTTTAGATGCATATACAAGAAAATTGACATCAAATAGTGTGGAAAGCATAGGCATTGCATTCCAATAACCAAAAGTGCCAAACTTGACAATTAAAGCATAAAACCAAAGTTTTATAGGCTATAAAAATAAGGATGACACTTATTTAAGGCATTTTCACGAACACATGGCATGCATAAAATAAATTTGCAATCACAACACCATTTGAACTAGATAAACAATTGCAAAACCTTTATTAAGTGCATACACCCAAAGTGTCAAGCCATTCTCAAATTGAAAGAAGTAAAAACACTTAAATGTGGATTTTTGCCTAACCTAAAACATGGACAATGGTATCTAACTACTCAAAGCAAATCTCAGGCATATACACATAATAATAAGACAAAGAACCTTTTTAATAGCAGAAATAATGGAAAACTAAAGAAAACATAGAGAATAACTACAAAATAAAAAATGTTGGATTACTTACTTGTTAAAGACGCTTGCCAAGGAAAAGATGCACTGTGAATGGAGGGAGGAGGGTGACAATGCCAAAATCACAAAGAAAATGAAGAGAAAATATGAAATGGAGATAAAGGGTCATGACAATTAGGGTGTATTTACAGAGGGACATGATAGAGAGCCCTAAGGACACAGTTAAGACTAAATGGTCTCAATCAAGTCACACGCAGAATTTCAAAACGTATAGTATTGATTTATAAATGACATGGCTGAGACCACTTGTGACCCATTCTGGTTTGAAAAATCCCGATTACACACGACAGAGACCAAATGGTCTCAGCCGTGTGACCCATTTTGTACCAAAAATAATTAACATGCACACGATAGAAACTAATGGTCTTAGCCATCTGACCCTTTTTGTACTCACACAATTACATTTACACATGGCAGAAACCAAATGGTCTCAACCATGTGACCCTTACTGGACTGAATTCTCATTATACACACAGCAGACACCAAATGGTCTCAGCCGTGTGATACCTTTTATATTTGGATTAAGGACTTGCACACAGTAGAGAACAAATGGTCTCAGTCATGTGACCCCTTCTGGATTCACACTAAATTAGGCACGTGGTTGAGAAAAAATGGTCTCAACCATGTCCTACAAAATTTTTCACACTTTGGAAAATTCACACCCTCTTTCATGCACACTAACATTATAACAGAGCAACAAAACAAAACTAAAAAAATACAAGTTAAACTAAAATAAAAAAAATTAAAGGAAAATGAGATTAATGAGAGAGTTAGAAGTAGTTCTGGATTTAACAAGTCATCAGCTTGACTTTGAACGAGCTTATGGCACATCATCAAGTGTCACGACCACCGACACAACTTCAAACCTGGATTCGAAGGCTTGAGGCAGTGACCATTGACCTTAAACTCCCTATCATTATTTAGATTCTTGACAGTGACAACTCTATATTGAATGACATCAACCACTTTATAAGGTCCTTTCCATCTTAATTTGAGTTTTTTGAGAAATAGCCTAAGATGACTATCGTACATCAACACTTTCATTCCTGGGATGAGTATGCATTTTACCAAAGGAAGCATTTCATTGATAAAATAATAAAAACCATCGATAAGGTCATTTTCCATTAGTAAAAAGCATGATTTCGTCGATAAAAATCCATTGGTAAAATGATTTCTTTTTATAGTGGTTTTTACATTTCATAGTCATATCATCAACACATACTTCTAAATTCTACCTAATTTGAACCTTGAAATTTTTGTTCGTCAATCTTTGATACATTGCTCTTGTATTTTTTAGCCTAGATGACATAACTTTATAGCAATAAGTTCCCTCATTAGTAATAAAGATCATATTCTAATAATTTGTGAGCCACATCAGTATTTGATGATAGCCTTTGTAAGCATTTAGAAGGGAGTAAACTTCATGGCAGGCAATAATGTTAACAAATTGGTCTATGTTCGAAAGAGGGCAGCTATCTTTTGGGCATGCCTTATTCAGATATACAAAGTCGATGCACATTTTTAATTTTCTGCTCTTCTTCTTGACCAATACCATATTGGCTAACCATTCAAGGTAGTGTACCTTTTTTATTTCCCCTACCTTAAACAGCTAATCTACCTTCTCTAAAATGAGTTTTTTTTCTATTTGGCTCATGTCTTCATAATTTCTACTTCACTAAAGGAAAGCTTGGATCCATATTAAGTTTACGAGTGATAACCTCAAGGTCTATTCTAGGGATATTTTCTAGAGACCAAGTAAAATAACTCTGATTAATCATGAGTATGTGAGAAACTTTGGCTCTGGTGACTTCGTCCAAATTAGACCCGATCATTAACTTCTTGCCTGAGGATACTTTTACAACAATTAAATCTTTATTGGGATTCATCTTTGCTATCCCTTTCTCTTTCTCTTTGATGGGTTCAATAATGTATGTTTGTTTATTGTGCTTTATCATGGTCATATAAGCTTCATTTGAAGCTCTGTGGTTCACTCTAAGCAACACTACTCCATTCTCTGTGGGTATTTTCTTGAGCATATACCTGATGCTGGTTATCACACCCATTTGGAAGAGCATGGATCTCCAAAAAATTGCATTATAAGCAAAGGGCATGTCAATGACTATAAATGTGCATTTATAGGTATGGATGACAACTTCATTTCCTAAACTTATGAATAATTATATTGATCACATGATGGGGATGGTTGTATTGCCTAGCCTAATTGAGGGAACATAATTTGGCTTTAACTCACTAATCGGCATGCCCATCTTTTTGTAAGCTTTAACTGTTAAGATATTAATAGTGTTGCCATTATCTACTAAGATCCTTTTCACTAAGAAATTATTTATAACAGCCTAAACTATAAGAGCATCCTCATGAGGAAATTTGATATCTTCTACATCCTCCAAGGATATAATGATAGGAGGAAACTTCTCAAATTTTGCTAAGAAGTTTCCTTTGGAAAAGTCTTCTTCATCGGATAATCCTTCAATAATCATGTTTTTCACGCCCAGTCTTTCTTTATCTCGATCCATATCTCTCTATTTTCTCTTTTAATCTTTCTTAATGTTTGATCTGTCCTGCTTAATGGGAGATCGATGTGGGCTTTTCGTTAGGGCCCTTATAAATCATTTCAAAGATCCCTTTTAAATCAATCGCTCTATTTCATCCTTAAGGCCTCTGTATTCATCGATGATATAGCCTATATATATTTATTTCTCTTTGTCAATGTTCTATTCGACATCTTTTTGGGCTAGTTAACCTTGTTGTGTTTTTCCTTAATCCACAATAATAAATTAGAATGAGAAGAATTAAGAGTCGTGAAAACTTTCACTGGATTATTAGCATGGCAATCTAATCTCATATGTTTAAATTCCTTGCATTTTCCAATTCTTCTAAATCCACTAGCTCTTGTCAAGCTTCTAGAAATTCAATTTCTCCATCTAATAGCTTCATGTTCTATAAATGAGTCTACCTATTTTGAGTCAACCCTCAACACATTATCATATTGAATGAACTAATTGGCTTTGTCTATTACATCGATAAAATTGATCGAAGGCTTTATAGTCAGCGATTGAAGTAGTGGTAGGTTCTTCACACTCCTGGATGAAATAGTCATGGCGACCTTAAGGTGTAGGTTCTTAATTTTAGATGCCAATGTTTGAAATCTATCAATATAGTCTCGAAGGCTTTACTCTGGCTTTTGCATTAAATTGCAGAGGTCCTTAGCAATTTTGGGTGTTCTAACTTGGACAACATACCTCACGATAATCAAACCTCGAAATTTGTCTAAAAGAGAATATTAATCTTAAAGGGAGACTGTAGAACCAGCTTAAAGCATCTCCAGCTAATGTTGTAAGGAAGACTTTATAAATGACTCTTTCGTCAAAAGTATACATTTGTATCTAAGTAAGATATTCCAAAACATGACATTTCGAATCAAATTTTTCCATATACCAAGGCATCCTTATCTTTTTGAATCTTTTCGGAAGTGCAGTTTTTTTTAATTTTCAAATAGGCAGGGGAGATAGTATTACCATCAAATACAAGATTTTTAGAGTGGCTTAATCTAAACTTCTTAACAGTTTAAAGGAACCATTTTTCATCTCTGCTAGTTACTTGCTCTTTCATTCTAGACATTTTCACCTTTGAGGTGCATATAAATAAAAGATCATCTCTAATGGATGCGGAGGAAGAGCACGAAGGTGTAAAAGTCCCATCATAAATGTCATAGTCTTCTTCTCAGGTATAAGAGGGATAAGCCTTCTTCTTTCCCTTTCCTCTGTAAGAATGATAATTTAGATCAAAATGAAAGCCAAAGAGATTTCCTATCTTTGTTCATCTTGATTTCTTTGGCTTACAGTCTTAACCTTTTCTCCTCACCCCTAGCCAAGTCTTAGGGCCTTTTATCTCTCTTAATCGGATGCATGATTTTGTCTTGTAACTTATGGCTAAAGCCTTTCATCATCGCTTTTAGGTCTTTAACCATTAACGGGGTTTCGTCATCGAGTTGATTGACTTCATCAAAGAGGCCTTCTTCATCTAACGCTAAAAAAGGTTCTTTGAGTTTTTTCTATATGGATGGTGGATTTGATCCGTTTTCCTCTTTCAAAGTGTTGGGACTTCCTTAGTAAATGCCCTATTTTTACCTCTCAATAAAAGTACCAAATGATAATTTTGAGAGTAGCGAAGTAAGGCTCAAATGGAAGCTGATCGACAGTGGATGTCTGCAAAACAAGAAAAAGGCTTGTCTTTAGCCAGCAAGGGATTACCACTCTTAAAATCAAGTTAGAGAGAGAATGATAAAGAGAGAAGGGTTTAAGTTATTGCCAAAAGTCCTTTACCTGTAAGGTTGGGAAAGTATTTATAGTGTCCTTGATTGTGTGATAGGGTAACTGTAATTGAATACTAATCATGGCTCTCCTAGTAATTTTCAGGATTAGATCCGCTTGTGATAGGATTAGGCAATAATAAGGTCATCAACGAGAATAACCACTGATTAAACACTTGATGTGACCTTAACGGTGCGGAAAGGTTGTCCGATTGGATAAGTCAAGGCCATTCATAAGTTGAGCATCCATTTAGACTGGATACCTGATGATCTTCGGAGGCAATTCTTAGTCTTACTAGGCTTGGGGCCTAGTAATTGGATCCAATAAGGAAATGATGAATAATGTATTATCAATTATCTTTAAGATATTTACCGATATATGATTATAAAGAATTAATAAAAGTATATTTTAATAAATTAGGATGCATATTTTATATAATTTATGTTAATTTATTTTTTTATTCGCATGTTCATAAATTGACACTTTAAATAAATAAATAGATTGAGTGATGAAATGGAACAAATATAATAATTTTCCGTAAATTTTGAAAATGTACACTTTAAAGTGAAAAAATAAATATTTCAAAGGCAACACTTAAAGATAACAGAAACGAAAAGCAAGGAGGGTTAAATGTTAATACTAGCAAATTAGAGGATAGAAAGTTAGAAACTATACTATGAGAATATATTATACACCAAATATAACAACTTTCCACTAATATATATATATATATATATATATATATATATATATATATATATATATATATATATATATATGATGGAAAAAGTCTTGCATAATTATAATATAATAGAGTATTAATATAAACTAAGAAATCGTATTGCCAGGTGTCTTTTTGTCTTTTCAGTTTTTTAATCAATGAGTTGGTTGAATCAATTGATAGAAGCAAATATCCAAACTCAATGAATATGATTTTCTTTTTATTTATTAGATGTGATTTCGTTGTAGTTATAAAAAATTAGTAAAAGAAAAATATTAGCAAAATCATTTTTTCTTCCATTCCACAATGTGTTTCTTAACGCATTTCAATTTCTTGGTGTTCCAGATTTCCACCAGGGTTCACTACATATATGAATCTTGGAGAAATTTAAAATGCTTTGGGCCACTGTCAGAGCAGAAGAAAGAAGAAAGAAGAAAGGAGATGGCTGGGGTCTGAAAAACTTAATTTGCTGAATCAAGATAACCATGCAGAATTCGCTAGGATTCGGTTGGTAAATGAGTTACTCCAAGTAAACCTTTTCCCAAAAAAAGGTAACTTTATCAAGGCTGCATCACAAACAAAATCAATTAAGTTAAAGTCTTTCACATTTAAGGTAGCATTTTAAAACAACATTCAAATATGTTGATTTCTAGAGGAATTTTGGAGTTGATTTCTCGAGTAAACAAATTGAAATTTGGGATTTGTGATAGTCACACCAACATTTTGCAATGTCTGTTTAAAAGGGAAAGCCTTTCTTCAACTCAAGCCATTAGGGGTGTGCTTCGGTCGAGTTCGAGGCAACCCGACCCAAACCCTATTAATCCGAAATAGTGAATTTACCATCACTCGAACCAATCCTACTAAGATATCGGGCCCCTACTCGATTAACCCGATTATTTTCGGGGCCCGAACCGAACAACCCAAAAAATTCAATTTTTTATTTCATTTTAATTGATTAAACTGAAATTTTAAGCAAAATACAATTAAATACCATAAAATATATTTTAAAAATATAACAAACCAACAATTTTAAAATTACAACAAACATATATTGCGCAATAAATAAACACTAAAATAATAATAAAAATAAACATCCACAAATAACACTAACAACAAAAATAAAAATAAACATCCAAAAATAAACATAAAAATCAAATTAACCATCCAACAATAATAAACATCTAACATCAAACAATAACAAACATATATTAAGAACGCCATCATCTTCACGCTAGAATTTCTTCATGTCATCCCAATTTATAAAATATGAGATATAATTAATTATAAAATTAAGAACCAAATAAAATAAAATTTAAAATATACTTAAATTAAATTAACCATAATTGTTACATACTTGATCAGCATTCAATCTATTTGTGCTGATCAAGCACAAAACATACTTAAAATATGCTCATGATTGTTACATTCAAGAGACTCATACTTTGTTAAAAAAACTCATTCTACCTGAACTCTAACAAGAATTTTACATTAGAGAGATGATTTACACCACTTTATTTACCAATTTCACATTCAATTGCCTTATCCTTCAATTACCACACATTACACACGTGGTTAGCAACTTAACCATCACTATCATAGTATAAAATTTCCAGAATTTCTTTAAAAGTACCTGCCAGCCAAACCTAACAAGTGACACTCTTCAAATTTTAAGTTTTACTTGCACCTATGTTGAACAATTATGTTTTCCAAACAACCATTGCTACTTCTGCTCACTAGTACATAAAAATCAAAGTTCCTCTTTTTGAGCCAAACCAAGCTACATTTTCTTTTTCTTTAATCACTTCATTCATTTCAACTATCACTAGTTTTAAAACTAACACCTACACATAGAACAGCCCCAACCCTTCACCTGGTCTATTCTCTATAGGCAAATATTACTTCACAAATTACTCCCATATGACAACATGCTAACTCCTTTTATGTGAAAATTAATACTCCACAACTTCACAGCTTCATCTAGTCGAAAACATATACTTCCCCATAACCTAATTCAACTAGCAAAACACATCTAAGTCACACATTAATCTTTTAAACAAATAAAAACAACATAAAAAGAAAATCAATGTTTAAGAACAAATCATCAAATCAACTAATCTGAATTCTTCATTAGAGTAATTTCAGAGTCTCAAACAAAGCGAATTTATAAACTGAGCATAATTGAAAACCAACTCAATTTTAAAAGATAAACCAGCACTTTAAGACATCAAACACCGAACCATAAACACAAAGTGTTGCTCTACTTTTACTCGATTCTGTTTCAACTTACACAATTCATATCAACCACAAGTAATTCCACATAAGTATTAGAGAATTCCTCAAACCTTTAGAAGACAAAACACCGGTTTCTTCAAGTCCATATTTCACTCTGTTGTCAATTCTTTTTCTCCTTATTTTTTGCGACGGTGATCACTGACCGGTGATGAGGCGACAGAGGCAGCCAAAAAATCTTAAGGCGGCGGAGACGATCGTGATCGTGAATCAGTGAATAGCAGATTTTATAAGAGGGAATGAAGAAGAAAAATTAGGTTTTTTTTATATACTTAGTAAATTGGGTTGGTTGATTGGGTCGATTTTGGAGGGTTTTCACCCGACCCAACCCGAACCCAAAATTTTCACAAACCTCCTACCCAAACCGACCCTACCTACCTGATTAACCCCACCCGAATTTGTCGGTTCATTTCGAGTTGGTCGGGTTAGGTCGGTTTTTGCACACCCCTACAAGCCATATCCATATGTAGAAACTCAAGGCCCAAATTTTGATTATTTCCATGATCCAACCAACCATTGTGTTCCGTGTAACTCCCCTCTCCTTCACATGTATTATTAACTTGATTGCTAAGTAGCTCCACAATTAAGGAATTAGATATGCATGGATTTTAAATTTTTTTAATATCATAAAAAGTAATTTTGACTAGACTGTAATCCATACAACTTTAGCACTAGGGTGCTGATGTGGTAATGTGTAACTAGGACTAGATATAATTATTGTTTCTTGACATTCATTTGAATGTTATTGAATTATTTTCAAGTAATTTTAGGTTTATTTCGGAGTTGAAAATGTTCAAGGAAGCTCTGAGCTTAACGTAGTACAGACGTGTGCACTTGAACAAACATAGGCATATGTCTCCCTATTCAACACCTGGAAAGGAGCAAGTCTAGAGAAGGCTGCATTCGACTTGCAAGGATCGGCCATAT
Organism: Excoecaria agallocha; assembly: GCA_037975025.1. Classification (NCBI taxonomy): domain Eukaryota; kingdom Viridiplantae; phylum Streptophyta; class Magnoliopsida; order Malpighiales; family Euphorbiaceae; genus Excoecaria; species Excoecaria agallocha. The sequence goes on along the minus strand of CM075806.1, from coordinate 53,312,360 downwards.
CCAATCATAATAGAATGAGCATCTTACAAGAGTTTGGCATAGTTGTGTTCTTCTAAGAGCAAAGATGAAAAATCAGAGCTGCATTAAAATATGAGTTAAAAGGCTAATTATACAAATATTTGTCACCACATTACAATTTGTAGAAAAAACTAAAATCCAAAATCAATTTGAAATTTAATGGATAGAGTATAATTGATAAAATATAATATTATAGTTCAATTGGTTAAATATGATAAATTTAAAGCAATAAATTACTAAATTAGTGATATATGGTATCTTTTGCACATATTTAGATGTTTTTTATATAGAGTTTTAAGGAAAATATTATGAAAAATAGATGATTTCCTTATTGTTTGTGATTTTGACAAGCTATTTGTTGATGATTCTAATTAGCATTGATAGTTCTTGAAATATCAAAAAAAATGAAAGGAGGATGAAAGTAGGCCGATTAGTGGGCAATACCTATAAAATAAGAACGATTTACCCCTAGTTAATAAGGGATTAACACTTTGAAATTTAAATTAGTAAGCGAGCGAATGAGAGAAGGCCCTTTTAAATTGCCAAAAGTCCTTTACCTGTGATATTGGAAAAGAATTTATAGTTCTCTAAATTCCATGTTGAAGTAGTTGTAACTGAGTGCTAATCATGACAACTCTAGTAATTTCAAAACTAGGTCCGCTTGTAGTAGAATCAGGTCTGTTGATAGTGGGATAGGGTTTCCAGTAGGAATGACCACTGATTGGATGTCGAATGTGACCTAAGCAAGGTGGGATTGTTCGATCAGACTATTTTGTGCATGCTTGAGACATGTGTTCATGATCATCCGAAGGGATCCTAGAGTAGACTGCCATTCAATCGAGCTTTGGGCCTCGAGTGTCAAGCCCGAGATAGATAATAAATCATGTATTATCATTTGTCACCCCTTAAAACATCTAATTGGATTGGCATTATCAGATACGGAGCATTCTGGTTTTTAAAGGGTTTTAATGCAACTCTTCCTATTTAAGGCCAGCTAGCTATAAGCATCTGTAATAAATGTTGCGTCCTTTCAGGTTCCCCGTCTCTTCAGTTTTCACATGGGATCATGATAACATCACCACATGCTCGCGCTTAATTAGGGAGTAATTTAAAATTTGAATTTCTAATGTCCCTTATAAATAGGTTATTTCCTTCCCCTTTTTTTCTCTTTCCTTCTTTATGCTTTCGAAATTATATTTGCTTTCAAGTCTTCTTCTGCTTTCTTACACATTTTTCTCCATCAAAAGCAATTACCTAAGAGATTTTTTCTCAATTCCCCTTGTCTCCTTCCTAATTTTCTTGTAAGTTAACTTCGCCTCCTATCCTGTCTTTGAATTTTTCTCTTTTGTTTGCCCTTTTTCCAGTTTTTCCTTGTTTATCTTTCTTTAAAATGGCCAATCCTCGTGGTGAGCCTACTAGGGCTAAAAACCTCCAAGATATAGACATAGAGTTTTTGAGAGATTATGAAGGTAAACCTAAGATTGTTGACCAAACTAGGCTCAGGCAGATGACATAGAGTCGTATCCTATTTTGCATAAGTTTTCAAATTGTTTTCGTGTTCTACCTTGTCCTTTTTTTATGTCATATAGGGATGGTCCTTTTTCTGAGCAAAAATTTTACATTTTTGTATGGTATAAGTCTCGAGTTTGGCCTTCGTTTCCCTTTTGATAGGCTTGATCGAGCTATTTTAGAGGCCTATGGGGTAACTCTAAACCAAATAAATCCCAATGGTTGGAGGGTTATTACCTATTTCAAAGCTTTGTGACATCAATGAAAAATTGCTCCTTCCATGGAGGTCTTCAACCATTTCTTTTTTATTTCAACCAGAGGGATTCAAAAGATTTTTACTTTTTCACAATTGATAAAGATAGGAAGCTTTTCAACCTTCCCTCCACTCTCAAAGGATTTAAAGAGAAATTCCTTCTGATCGGATTAGAGAATTATTTTAGGGTCAGTTTAGTCTGATCCGATAAGGCTATAAATGTGAAAGACATGTTCCTGGGCAATCCTTCTATATTTTAAAAGGACATTAAGAGTCTAAAATCTGATATAGCTATGAATAAAGGACCTTTGGACTCCGATACTTTATTAATAGCTTTGCCCAGTCCTCCGACTACTGAAGTTAAAGAAGATGAGGGTGAGTCTTAGTCAAAATTCATTCTTAGGGTTTATTTCACTTTACTCATTTTTTAGGATTCTAATAGGGAGTTTCATGACTTTTATATAGGTGAAATGGCTAGGGGTAACAATATGGCTAAGATCTAAGAGGTCGCAACAAGGAAGGCACAAGAGTGTAAACAAAAGATAAATCTAAGGAAAGCCAATCAGAAGACCAAAAAAAAGCTCGAGACTATGGCAATGCCCGCTCATAGAAAAAGGTAGAAAGTAAAGGAGGCAAGCCTTCCTATTATCGAGACACTAAGGCTTTTAGCACCGCCAGCCCCTAATTCTATGAGCATCGTCCCGGTTGTGGTGTTAGCTACAGTGGACATTGTACCCATGGCATCGATTCATACTTTTGATTAAATAAAGCCAACATCCTCGGTTCATCCAATGATGCCCGTTTGAACTATGATCAATTTGGGTCATTAACATCGATTATTCTTTCCAATATGGTCCCCAATCTGCCTCGGTTGAGCATTTATATGGCACTTGGTTGATCTACTTCAGGACATGTGTTCCAAATTGGCTTGGGATTAACTTTTAGATCTTCCTTCAAACTTGCTTTCAGATTTATCCCTTCTCCAATTGGTGAAGGAAAGCAGCCTAAAACATATTCTGAAGTCCCATTTCAAGAGATTTTAGAGAAACGTTATGGGTTGACCACGATTCTTCACAATGCCTAAATGGTGGAGAATGTGACTGAGGGTCTTTTGTTTGAAAAGGATTTAACCTATACAAAGGCTTTAGTTTTCTCCAAGGGGGCAGGCTAATGAGCTTCTTAAGCTTTCATTTCTAGTAAGTCAGCTAATTGTATTTAGTTTACTTTGAATTTGTATTAGGAATGCATGAGCAAGTTATGCTTTATTTTCATGTCGCTTAAAGAGCTCAATGGATGGAGGAGGAGTTCATTGAGATATCCCATATTAAGGATGAGCTAAAGGAAGAGAAAGAGCAAATCCGAACTAACTTTATAACAAGCTGAAGGAGGACCATAAGTCCTAATTTTATAAGGTCATAAAGGGCTATAAAGAGGCTATGGCTAGCCTTTGAGCTATACATAAAGCTAACCAGAAGACCATATCATCACTCTGAGCTCAAGTGGTTGATCTAGCATCCAAAGGTGCTGAATTGAAAGCCAAGTTGGCCATCTTCGAGTAAAAGAAAGGGGAGCTGACCAAAAAAATGACAGAGTTGGAATCAGAGAAAGGAGAATTGACTAAGAAGGTAACTTCTTTGGAGTCAATTGACAAGGCACTAGAGGAGAAGCAGCAAGCCCTTTGAGCTCAGCACCTTAAGGAATTGAAGGATTAGAAAGATCAGCTCTTAAAGAAAGTAGGCAAATCTCAGGGGGATCCACTTGAGCGAGTGAGGTTGGCTTCCTTGGAGCATTTTCCTGATGCCGACTTAGATTTTATTTTGAATCCTGTGACTCTGCCCCAACTCATAGAGGATGATGAGGAGGCTCTAGAGCAGTCTGGTCAAGTTGTGGTTTGTAAAAAGAGGAGGTCGAGTAAGGCAGATCGGGTATTTCTATTCAAGAAAAAGATCCTCGAAATGACCAATCGTCCTCTATAAAGATAGATAGGAGTTGTTTTATTCTTCTAATATTCTATATACATATATTTTTGAACAGATATTTGTGAATATTATATTAAAATTTTAGGTGTACCTTTGTTTTGGGTTCTATCTATTATTCAACGAATTTGCCTTTGATTCACTCTTTTGACTTGATTATTTTTTATGATTTTTTGATATGTGGCACATGTCTTATAAGAAATTTAAAGTGATATTATGGAATCTTAGAACTAATTTCACTTCGTTAGTTTTTCTCAAGACATAATTTGTTGTTATGAATGTGCCTCTAATTTGGTGTATTCATATTAAGAAAGTACATCTTTCGATCAAAAATTTGTGATGGGGTAATACAATATAAAATTATACATGTTATTTTTTTAGGACTTTAGCATGCCAAGTCCTCAAAATGCCTTGACCATCTAAGATGTACAACTTATAAGAACTAGGACTGATGACCTTTGATACTTCCAACAGACCTTTCCAATTTATCATAAGTTTTCTTACACCCAAATTTTCATGTCCTATCTCTACCTTTTTAAGGACTAGATCTCCCAGCTTAAAGACCCTAGCCTTAACTTTGGCATTGTAGAATCGACCAAATCTTTGTTTATAAGCCTCTATTATGGCATTAGCATTTTCTCGTTTCTCCTTTAGCAGGTCAAGTTCCATAATTCTTTTTTCTAAATTTTGATGTTTAAAGAAGAATCGTGTTCTATAGTAGGGAAGGTCGATCTCTACAGGGATGACTGCTTCTGAACCATAAATAAGGGAGAAAGGTAATTGATGAGCTCTTGATCTGAGGAAGGTCTTGTAGGCCCAAAAGACACTTTACAGTTCTTTGGTCTAATTTCCTTTTACATTTCTGAGTTTTTTTCCCCCTTCAAAGATTGTTTTGTTTGAAACTTCACTTATCCCATTGCTTTTGCAATGGATGTGAATTTGTATTGGATCTTCAAATCGAAGTAGAACTTCTAAACACATATTTGTTGAATTACTTACTATTGTTAGTAATAAACACTTTAGGTAGATTGAATTTGTAAATTATCTCTTTCCAAATGAAGTGCTTTATCCTATTAGCTATGATGTTCACCAGGGGCTTGGCCTCAATCCACTTGGAAAAGTGGTCTACCACCATAACCAGAAACTTCAGTTATTTCTTTCCTTAGGAAAAAGTTCCTAGGATGTCAAATCCCTATTTGTTAAAAGTTAAGGATACTCTAATTAGTTGTTATTCTGATGCGAGCCGTTTAATTTGTCTATCATGGACTTGGCATTAAGGGCAAGTTTTTGCTTTAATTTGGACATCTTTGAATATAGTGGGCTAAAAGTATCCCATCTATAAGACTTTTATGCACATCACTCTTGCCACCTTGTGCTCTCCATAAAGTCCTTTGTGTATTTCATTAAGCATATGATCTCCTTTATCAAGGGTAATGCATCTCAACTAAGGATGAATAAGGGCTTTTTTATATAGCTCACCATTAATCAAGGAGTAGTTAAAGGATTTTTCAATGATATTTCATGCTTTAGATTCATTAACTAAGAGACATCAAGATCGGAGGTACACAGTGATCGATGTTATCCATGTTTCTATCTCATCAAGCCTTATGACTTCTTCTTTAATAGTCGGGAACAAGATTCATAGACCATTGTGTTTCCTTTAAAACTTTGATCTATAGCTACCATTTTGGTGAGCAGAATAGCTTCTATAGTTTTATCCCTGAAAGCTTTTTGAATCATCAATTTTGTGTTCGTCGATTCAATTTCTTGAATAACGGCCATGACCTTGGCTAAATATTTTCTCATGTTTTCTTCTTTTGCCTTAAATGTTCCCAGTACTTAGCTTGTAAACAGTTAGGAATTGATTTTTATCTCTAAGTTTCTAGGTCGGATGCATTTCACCATCCTCAAACAATGTAATGGCGCCTCATACTAAGCCGTGTTATCAGAAGCTTTGAAATTTAGTTTAATGGCATGCCTTACCTCAATGTTAAAAAGTCCTAAAAAGACTTTCCCTTCTCCTCTTTTTAGCTCATTTGAGGTGCCATCAAGTATCATTTGCCAACAGACAAGTTCTAGCCTTGGATTTATTTTGATATCGCCTGTGAATTCAACTACAAAATCAACTAATGCCTGAGCTTTAAAGGTAGTCCTGGGCTCATATCTTACCTCAAATGATTGTAGAATTATAGCCCATTCGATGAGATTTCCTTCGAGATTAGGCCTTTAAACTAGCTTTCTAAGTGGTTGATCTGGCCAGACTATAATTGTATAAGCCTCAAAATATCTTTTTAATTTGGTGGTGTAAATTATGAAATCTAGGATGAGCTATATATCTAGGCTCTTTTTGAGCTCAGAACCTCAAGCACTTGACTTAAGTAGTTGATCGACTTCTGTTGACCTTCTTCATTCTTAATTAGCACTGCTACCACCACTTTTTCTAATGTAGAGAGATACAAATAAAGCTTTTTCCCTAAGAATTGGCCTGCTTAGATGCAAAAACTCAAAGAGGAATCGCTTTAGTTTTTTAAAGGCAACTTGATAGTCCTTTCCTCAAAAGAAATGTTTTGTCTTTTTTATAAATGAATCTTCCCAGTACGTTGAGTTTCTAGATGTCCTTCACGTTTGTAGGGAGTCTCATGTCTAAAATCGCCTTGATCTTCTTGGGATTAGCTTTGATCCCCCTATAAGAGACCACAAATCCTAAAAATTTCCAGAGGATACTCCGAACATGCATTTCTCTGGGTTAAACTTCATACGATATCGATTTAGAGTGGCAAACACTTTAGTTAGATCAGCAACGTGCTTCGATATACTTTTGCTCTTCACAATAATATCATTGACACATACTTCCAAGTTATGTCCAATCTAATCTTTAAATATCTTGTTCATTAACCTTTGGTATGTTGCTCTCACATTTTTTAGGCCAAAGGAAATAACTTTATAGCAATAAGTTCCCTTGTTAGTGACGAAACTCATCTTCTCTTGATCTAAAAGCTATATCAATATTTGATGATAACCACCGTAAGCTTCAAGGAGGGAATATATCCCATGGCAAGCGGTAGCTTTAACAAGTTGGTCTATATTCGGTAGTGGATAGCTATCTTTTGGGCATGCCCTACTTAAATCTGTGAAATCAATGCACATTTGCAACTTACCATTCTTTTTCTTGACAAAAACCATATTGGCTAACAAATTGGGTTAATACACCCCTTTGATCATCCCTCCATTGAACTACCAATCTACCTTTTTCTAAATAAACTTGTTTCAATCTTTTACATGTCTCTATAATTTCTATTTCACCGATGTAAAGCTCGGGTCTACATTGATTATGGGTTATGACTTCCAAATCACTGCCAGGGATTAGGGGCGAGAAAAAAAAAACAAAATTTCGGTTAACCAAAAAATTGATCTGAAATCAAATCGATTTTTACGTTAACTGAATTGAAATTTTGAGTTTACAGTTTTTACTTTTAAAAATCGACAATTAACCGATCCAAAACCAAATCGATTTATATATATATATATATATTATATTTTAAATTTTACACTTATATTTTTCAATATTTATGTAATTTATAAATATTATGATACATAACTTTGTAAAATATTATTAAAATACATATTTTTAGTAAATAAACATTAAAATTATCTTATAATTATAATTATAATTATTATTATTATCATCATTATATGTACATAATTAGCACTCTATTGTTAGTTTCATATTGAATATATTTTATTTTTATAATCAATTATGAAAATTTTATTTTTGTTTTGATTCTATTAATGAATATTGTATATAATTTGTATTTTTTTCATTTATAAAGAATTTTTAACTATTAAAAATAATATTACAAATTGTATAATTTATTAAATTTATATATTAAAATTTTTTAATGGTTAACTAATAAACTGATCAAAAAAATCGAGTTAAAAAATGAAACCGATATAGCGATTAATTGAAATTAATGAACTGGTTTAATAAAATTGTTAATGGAGTAGTTAACCGATCCATGCTTACCCCTACCAAGAATATCTTTTAGCGACCAGGTGAAAGAACTTTGGTTGATCATAAGGATGTAAGTGATTTAACCTCAAGTTACATCATCCAAGTTAGAGTTATTCATTAGCTTTTTACCTAAGGATATTTCTACAGCTATTACATCCTCGTCAGGACGCATCTTGGCCTTCCCTTTATCTTCTTCTTCAATGAGCTCAACTATATAGGTTTGTGTGTTGTGTCTTATTATCATTACATAAGCCTTTCTTAAAGCTTTTTTATTTTCTCTAAGTACGATTACCCTTTGTTCTATTGGGATTTTCATTAACATACACCTAATGCTGGTCACAGGATCTGTTTAGACAAGTAAGTCTCCCAAAGGTCGCGTTATAAGCAAAAGGCATATCTATGACCATGAACGTGATGGATAACAACTTAATCTCCAAGGTCCATAAACAACTTCGTCAAGCCTATGACAAAAATAGTTGCATTGCCTAACCTGATTAAAGAGATGTGGTTCGGCCTTAACTCATTAATCATGAGACCTATCTTTTTGTATGCTTCAATAGTTAGGATGTTGACAATGCCTTCCATTGTCAACTAGAATTCTCTTCACCAAAAAATTATTTATAATGGCCTGAACTACGAGAGCATCCTCATGGAGAAATTTGATATCCCCTATATCCTTCGAGGAGATAGTAATAAAAGGCAACTTCTCGGATTGTGCTAAGAAGTGCATGCCTTATTGGCCTTTTTTTCTCTTAAAAAAGTCATTTTTGTAAAATGACCCTCTTGCAATCATGTTTATTATGCCTCTAGCAATCATGTTTATTACGCCCATTCTCTGTCTCGCGATTTTTATCTTTCTTCCATTTCTGAGTTCGATCTATCCTGCTTGATGGGAGATCAACATTGGCTTTCGGCTGAAAATCCCACGAATCTATTCAGAGATCCCTTCTGAATCAATATCTCTATTTCATCTTTAAGAGCTTTATACTCATCCATGGTGTGGCCTACATCTTTGTGAAAATCACAAAATTTTGATTTGTCCCATCTTGTTAGTGTTTTATCTAGCATTTTATAAGGCCAGTTTACCTTGTTATATTTCTCTTTGATCTACAAAAGTATGTTAAAGAAGGAGGAATTAAGAGTTATATAGACTCTCGCCGAAATATTTACATGGAAGTCGACCCTTTTGCAATCCAACTCTTTTCATTTTCCTCCATTCCTGGATCTACTGACTCTTTTTGGGTCTCTAGGGTCTTTACTTCTCCAGTTAACATCTTCATGCTCGATAAGTAGGCCAAATTGCTTTGGTTTTGCTCTAAGCGCATCATCATACTAAATGAATTAATTTGCCTTGTCCATCAGATCAATAAAATCGATAGGAGGTTTTGTGGTAAGCGACTAGAATAATGGAGAGTTTCTTATGCTTTTGGCTAAAGCCATTATAGCAACTTCATCATGCAGGTTTTTGATATTAGATGTCAATGTCTGAAACTTGTCAATGTAATTCAACAAGCTTTCACTAGGCATTTGCTTCAAGTTACAAAGATCACTACCAAATTTAGGCATCCTAACTTAGACTATATACCTCATAATGAATAAATCTCAAATTTGTCCGAAAAAGGCCAAAGGCTAAATGACACCGTTTTTTGTCTCCATTAACCACAGGCCTTATGATTTGGTCCTTCCCTTCGGGCATTTTTACTTATGAAACATATGCGAATGAGAGATCATCTTCGACGAAGGCAGAGTGAGAACATGAGGGTGTAGACGATACCTCATCTAAATCGCATCCTTCATGTTGGGCATAGAAGGGATTAACTTTCTCCTTGCTCTTTCCTTTTTATAAATAAGAGTTGATATCTGAGGGAGCACCATAATGATTCATACCTTTATTTATTTTTATTTTTTTAGTTTGTAATTTAGACCTTCGCTCGCCTCCATCGACAAGATCTTGAGGGTTGTTGTCTTTCTTAACTGATTGTATGATTTTATCATGTATTTTATGAGTGAAGCCTCTCGTCATTGTTTCCAGTAGGAATGACCACTGATTGGATGTTGGATGCAACTCAAGCACGGTGGGATCATCCGATTAGACTATTTTTCACATACTTGAGATGTGTGTTCACGATCATCCAAAGGGATCCTGGAATGGACCACCATTCGGTCAGGCTTTAGGCCTCAAGTGTTAGGTTCAAGATAGATAATAAATCGGGTATTATCAGTTGTGAAATTGGATGTTTGATGTTGTTATTTTGGAATTTGAATTGTGTCTTAAAAGACAGAATTGATTTGACTTGTGCGCACAATCATGGTTATAAGGGATGTTCGTTGTAAGCTTGAGTTACAAAATATTTCAATGCTGGTTGGAGAAAGTGAAGGGTCATTAGAGAAATTGTTGAAACATGATTTCAAAAGCAAAATAGTATAGCGTTGGTTAAAGAAGTTAAACAGGAGTTGAGTTTAAAGGCTGAAAATTGTCTTCAAGTTCTAGTAACATCCAACGACCATTGAATTATTTCTCTTCCTTTTTAGGAATCAAGTAACTATAAATCTAAGTTAGAAAATTCTATTTTTTAGAAGGAAAATAAGATTGTAATTATCCCAAATATTTTCTCCTATATTATTTTACTTTTTTATTTTGTTTAGGACTCTTATTTTAGGTTAAGATAATAAACTTTCTTAAAACAGGGGGAACTGACTTTCTTGCATTTTTGCTATGAACATTAGTGGCTAATTTCTTTAATCTCAATTGGAGGATTATCAAGTTTCGGTTCCAATTATTCGTAACATTGATCTCTTTTATTGTTTTAGTATTGATGACAGCTCAGCAATGCTAGACTACCCTCAGTATGTTGATTCTGGTTGATATTTCAAAGAATCTGTAAATAAGAATATTTTGGTGGGGTCTGGTGAGGGGACTCTCCGACAGTTAAATCATTAAATGACGAAAGATGAGTTTAGTAAAAAAATAGCTTAGAAGAAGACATACCAAATGATCGAGACTTATTTATAGAGGTAAGCATCCTATTTTCATTAGGAACCTTGATGGCCATGGAAGTCCTAATAGAAGAGGACTCATGGCCAAATAGGAAGTCTTTCCTAAGTAGGAATTTAATCTTTAATTTGTGTCCTAACCAAACTTGTGAGAAACGGTGTCGTTAGGCCATAGCATGCATGGGGTCCGTATGACTGAGGCCTAGGCTCTGGGCTTGGACTTAAGGCCCAGTCCAATTATCACAGGTCCCCTTGAGGTGTGAGACATTTATGTCGATAATAAGACGAACACTCGTGTAACATTTTGAATTATTCGTTCAAGCTATATAGCTATTCTGGTTTTTAAGAATTATGGTGATGCTTCAATTTTTGTACTAGCAATAATTATAGTCCTTTCGATTTTTGTGCTGATAGAAAACCATAATTGTGTCTCCTCAAATCCCATACCCAGCTGTCGATGTAATTAATTTCACACACATCGGCAAAATCTATGCCACCCAATTCTTTTTTATCTAATGGTTTGCCTTAGCTATAATACCCTTTGAATTGCTTCATTTTTACCTTTTATGCTATCATTTTCCTGCTTGATTCTTTCTTTTTTAGGCATACAACTCCTTCAATCTTTTCCAAATCCTTTATTTCAAATGTCAAGTCAATATCTCTCTCACCTCCTTTCTTTATTTCTTTTTGCTTCCGCCTTTCCTTCTTGTTTCACCTTTTATCTTCATTGCAATATGAGTGGAACCTCAGACTCTAGCAAGATTAGGATTTTTGATAACTTGTTAGAGGATAATACCCCGAGCACCTCAGCTCATAGCTTGTCCACCAATAGCACACCCATAGAACTCCCTGAGTTTCAAACGGCCCCTTCAAATTCAAGCCTGATCCTTAAAACCATTCTTGTAAATCCTCCTAATGTAAAAGTACCAGTGTCTAACAACCCTAAATCAAAAAGGCCCCTAAAGTCCAATCCTCGTATATTTGACATAAGTTCATCTATAAAGGTGACTGAGCTACCTAACTTGCAATCCAAATTAGGAATCCCCCCACGATACAAACTCCTAGCTCCTAGCCCTTACATTCGAGCCAACCATAACTTTAATGATAAGAAAAACTCATCATTTACGAGGCTAACATCCGAACTAGAGTCACTATTCACTTAACTCACTTTGAGACCTCTCTCTTGAAATACTACAATCTCACTGTAAGCCAATTACATCCCAATGCTTGGCTTATGCTCATAGCTCTTTAAATTTGGACGGCGAAGAATGGGATGGACCTTACCATCCACTTATTCAAGGTAACCCACGTGGTCAGTCTCAAGAATATAATCGAGAACCACTACTACGTACAACCTAGACCAGGGTAGGGTATTTTTTCAAGAAAGCCAGACTCTTAAGAACTAAAAACACCGATTCCTTGTAATAAAGGGTGAAGAGAAATTCCCCTTTTGTACTTTCTGGGGTCAGTTTGTGAATAGGAACGAACCGCATGTGGTGCTCATCTAGGATAAGGAGAGAATCTTAGCTCGATGAAGAGAGCTCTGCTGCAAAAAAATTGATGTTTATGATTTTCTGGATCCTAAGTCCTCCACTGAGCCCTCAAGTGAAATACGAGGTATATTTACTGATTCCTATCAAAGTATTAACTCTAATTTTTATCATTGTATTATTGTTTTGAAATTATGAAAAGAACCAAGAAACCATCTTTTGGCGATAAAGTCAAAGCCAAGAGGGCATAGCTCGGGAGGGGGGGTCCAAACCTACAGGTACCGACCCTGCTCAAACGAAGAGAATAACTTCTACTCCAGCATCCAACCCTTCCAGTGCCATGACCAAAGTAGTGTTGGGCTCTACCACTACCCCTGTAGGCCAAACTCAGGAGTCACCTGCTGTGAGCTCACCACCAAATAGCTTGTCAAATGCCATAACCATTTTCCGATCAACCCTTTGACTAACATGAGTTGGCCATCTATGTTTCTTCAGGGTCCTTCCCCTTCCCGAGCTTTTAAGTAGAGGTCGACTCCTTTCCCCCCATAATGGAATAAGAGGGTCAACAAAATGATCGAGGAAGTTCGAGGGCTTTGGCTTTCTAATCCTTCTTCTTATAGCTTGACGAATCCCAAGTTTAATAGTTTCTGCTCCTTGTTGACTTATGTTCTGAATGAGGTGTCCTCCTTCATCAACTTGAGGGTGGACTATTTGTCCTCTGTCATGAGAAGGCATTAGGTTGAGGCATGATATTTCGAACTTGTTTTTTTGTTGGCTGTTATGTGTTTTTTTAACATGTTCCCCTTTTCAAAGCACAATCATCACCAATGTTGTGATCGGCAAGCTAAATAGGGCTCTAAGGATTATAAGGGAGGAAAAGAGGATTACGTCCAAGCTTACTAGGAAGCTAAAGGAGGCCAAGTAGGTGGCTACTGGCTAGAAAGATCAAGCAACTTCCCTTAAAACCAAGGTCAAAGAGGTAAAGAAGGCCATCCGCAAAGAAGCTGAAGAGGTGAATCGCAAGATGACCAAGGTGAAGGCTTCTACTACCAAGGCACAGAAGGATTGCCAAGCCTCGAAAGCCGAGCTGAAGAGGTGCCAAGTTAAGAAGATCGGGCTAGAGATCAAGGTTGTTTCCCTCGAGAAAAGGCTTTTTTGAAATGAAGGAGAAGATGGAGAATCTGGCGACGGACAAGGTTGTATCATATAGTGATAAGATCGTCCAAGTTATGAAGAGCAAGTTCCCTCAGAAGGATTTCGCTTAGGTCAATGACATTGACCCTAATGAAGAATAGTTTTTTTTTTGCTCTTTGTGGCCTTTGAGGCCTCTTTTCTCTGTATTTAAAATACTCATGATAAAAATTATCCACTTGTTTCATTCTTAACTCTCCTTTTATTCTTTTTATATGCTATTTATTAAGTAACTTTTTTGATGGCCCTTTACTTGATCCGAGCTCTATTGAACAAAGTTTACCATTTATTACGAGCTTTTTGCAAGTAGTCCGAGATGAATGAGATTCTTAAGGAGAGAAAATTCAAGAAAAATCTTAAGATATAAATAAGCAACTAAGTGCTTAAAACCCTCATGGCTTAAGCTGTCGAGCTGAGCTTTTCTTTATTATTGGCATGCGTGCTTGTGGATTAAGCTATTGAGGTCAGCAATTATATGAATTCATACTTGTGGAACTTCTTAAGAAGAATACAAGGCTTGGGACAAAAATGGCACAGTATACTAAATACAAAATATGCTCATGGCAATCATGCCTAACTGAGCTTAACACAGTGCTCCTTTGGCAAACATGCATAATGGGATTATGTTACAATGTGCTCCCGATGGACATGCCTATGAGCTTTATTGAATTGCTCCTGGCGAATATGCCCCGATTGAGCTTAGGGGCTCCTGGCAAACATGCTTATGAGTTTTACTGAGCTGCTCATGGTGAACATGCCTGATTGAGTTGAGGGGACTCATGGCAAACATGCCTATGAGCCATTTTCGATTGCTTGTGGCGAACATGCCTATGAGCTTAGTGATCTTTGCTTGTGGCGAACATGTCTATTTAGGCGAATTTATTGATGATATTTCTTTAAGTTGGAAATATTTCAAGATTGCGATAGTACTTTTCCTGCCAATGCTTGAAGTCTGTATATGCTGAAGTTGATTACTTCATATACTTCAAACGTACATATCCAATTAGGGCTCAGTTTACTAACCCCTATAGCTGTCTGTGCTTCAGCAGCTTTTTTTAGGATAAGCTCACCTATACAAAAAGTCCAAGGCTTTATCTTCTAGTTACAATAGGACGCCATTCACTATTTGTAAATGGCTACACGAATTTAGGCTTGTTCCCTTTTTCCTTCAAGTGTGTCCAAACAATATAGAAATGACTCCTTATTTGCTCTTTGATCGTGTAGCTTGGTTCTCAAGTTTAGCATTCCTATCTCACAAGGGATAACTGCCTCAACACCGTAAGTTAGAGAGAAAAGAGTTGCTCTTGTTGCTAACCGGAGTGATGTTCGGTATACCCATAGGACACTGTTTAACTCGTCTACCCATAGGCCCTTAGCTTTATCAAACCTCTTTTTTAGCCCCATCAATATAGTTTGATTTGTTACTTCGGTCATACCATTCGATTCAGGATGGTAAACTAAAGTGAATCTAAACTGGATGTATAGTTCTTCACAAAAATCCCTAAAAGATTGACAATCAAACTATTTGCCATTATTAGTAATAAAAGTGTGGGGGATCTCAAACCTGGTTATTATTGATTTTCGAGCAAATTTGATTATGTTTGCCGGAGTAATGGTCGCCAAGGGTATGGCTTCAACCCATTTAGTAAAGTGATCCACTGCCATTACTAAAAATTTTCTCTGTCCGATTACCAGTGGAAATGGTCCCACTGTGTCTATTCCCCATTATGCAAAGGGCCAAAAACTGTATATCAGGGTCTACAATACTGATTACTGATGAATTATCTTTTTGAATTGCTGACATTTATCACACTTCTTTACCAACTCCTTATCATCTATTTCTATACTTGGCAAATAGTACCCCTGCAGGAAGGCTTTTTGAGATATTGTTTAAGCTCATTTATGTGCCCCATAAATCCCTTTGTGTATTTCTCTAAGCAAGTAGTTGCCCTCATTCGTACTTAGACATAGCGATCAAGGATGAGAATACGATCACGGTACAGTTTTCCATCTAAAATGGAATAAAGACTGGATTGCCGAACCACCTTCTTCACTTCTACCTGATTTTCTGAGAGGACGCCTATATCTAGGAATTGGTAGATCGACAATTGCCATCCATCCATCTATTCATTCATTTGAACTGAAAAGGTTTCATAAGAGGGCTGAGTGATAATGGCCCACCCCACCTCTTTTAACTTTATTACGCTGTTCAAGGATACCTTTTGGCCAATGAGTCAGCCTCTTAATTTTCCTTTCGAGGTATTTGTTTGATTGTCCATGAGCTTCTACCCTTTTCTAGTTGAGCTAGTAGGGCTGATACCAAGTCTCGGTATTTCATCATCATTTTTTTTACCTTCGAACATTCCTGTCAATTGACTAATAATTAATTGTGAATCAGAGTGGATAAGTAAAGAGTTAGGTTTTACCTCGAGGGCGAGCTCTAGCCCAAAGCATAACACCTCTATTCCGTTACATTGTTCGATACAAGGAAAGATATCCTAGCCAAGCCCCTTATGAATACCTTTCCTGTGTTGGATAATATAACTCCTACACCCGCCCCTTTGGATGGTGCCACTCCATCAATATACAACTTCCATGCCATTTTGTCTGGCTCGATTGGGGTAGCATAGATTTCTGTAACGAAATCCGCTAGTATTTAAGCTTTTATTGTTGAAAGAGGCTCATACCGAACATTAAATTCTCTAAGGCAAGTTGCCCATTCAGTTATCCTCCCCAATGCCTCTAGCTTTTACATTACCTTCTTGAGCAAAGTATTGGTTCAGACCACCACTGTATGTGCTTAGAAATAAGGGCAGAGTTTTACCGCATAATTGATAGGGGTTAAGGCTAACTGTTTGAAGACTGGGTACCTTAGCTCGGTTCCTTAGAGAACTTTACTAGTGTAGCATATGAGGAACTGTTGAGTGTTTTCTTCCCTAATCAGGACTGATCCTACCACCCTTTTTGAAACTGATAGATATATGAACAAGTTCTCATCTGGTTGTGGCCAATTGAGCAGTGGAGGGGAAATTAAGAACTCTTTGAGTTCTTTGAAAGCAAACTGACATTTTGGACTTCACTCAAAATTTTTCAAATTTTTTAAGGACCTATAAAATGGGAGGCACTGCCTCACTGAATAGGAAATAAACCTTTCGAGCACTGTAATCTTCCCATTCAATATCTACATGTCCCTGATTAATTTTGGTGTCTCCATTTTTACAATGGCTTTAATTTTTACAGTGTTAGCTTCAATTCCTCTTTTTGAGATCACAAAACCAACAAACTTACTAGACCGAACTCCAAATGTACATTTCTCTAAATTTAATTTGAGGCTGAACTTTCTGAGGGTAGAAAATGTCTTCTCAAGTTCTTTAGGTAAGTCACCTGAAGTCCTACTCTTGACTATCATGTCATCTACATACACTTCTATATTTCGACCTATTTGTCCAGTGAATAGCTTGTTCATCAGTCTCTGGTACGTGGCTCCTGTGTTCTTCAGTCTGAAGGGCATTACAATGTAACAGTATATTACCCTATGGGTGATGAATGCTATTTTTTCCTCATCTTCTAGGTTCATTGGGATTTGATGATAGCCTGTTGAAGCATCTAGGAAGGTTTACTCCTTGAATCTGGCCGTTGAGTCCCCCAATATGTCTATGTTTGGCAGTGGATAGTTGTCTTTGGGGTATGCCTTATTTAGATCAGTAAAGTCTACACACATTCTCCACTTCCTATTAGCCCTTTTTACTAAAACCACATTGGATATCCAGTCTAGGTATAGTACTTGCCTTATGAACTTGTTCCTTAGCAAAGTGTCTATCTCTTTATTTATCGCTATCTGCCGCTCTGATGTGTGATTGTGCTTCTTTTGTTTGATAGGCTTGTAACCTAGCTATATACTCAATGAGTGAGAAATAACATCTGGCGAGATGCCGGTGATATCTGATGGTTGCCAGGCGAACACATCTACATACATCTTAAGTACTGCTAGTAAAGATTTTATTTTTGAACTAGGCTTTCTCAAGGCTATCCTTATTATCTTCCCTGGTAATAACTCTATTTCCTATAACAGATCAACTGGTTCAACCTTCTGAGCAGTGACGGTTGGGACATCCATTGTGTCCATCGAAAGGGCTTTTTTGCCTCTTTTAGCATAGTGACGTAAGTCTCCCTTGCTATGTTCTAGTTCCCCTATAGTATGGCTATCCTTTCTGGTATTGGTATCATCATAATCAGCTTCTATATGGAAATGTAAGTATCTACTGCAGGCAACAAAGGTCATCTAAAAATTACATTATAAGATAGGGGCATATTTACTACCATAAAACATGACATACATGACCTGACTGTTGAGTCGTCTCCCAATTACAAGTTTAAGTTGATCAAGCCTTCGATCTTGATGGACTGTCCTGAAATGCCAATCAATGGTACCGTAACTTCTTCCAATGGGCTTGGCATTCCCAGTACTTTATAGGTTTGCATAGTGATGAGGTTTACTGCACTGCTTGTATCTACCAAGATCCTTTGAACCAAAAAGTCTTCAATTATTGCTCTGACTACTAGTGTGTCATTGTGCAGTTGTCGAACATATCTCCCATCTTTCTCCGAAAACTAAATGTTTGTTAGGGCAGACAAGCTAGACCCGAGCGAAAAGACCTCTTTTGCCTTCCTTTTTTTGAATCACTGAATACGTTGTAATGTTTTCCTCCTGTAATCACGTGAATTACTCCTACTAGGGCTTTTTTGCTACATTAGCCCTTTCTTCTACTAGGCTACCTTGAGGGAGATCACCTTTTCGTGATTTTACTTCCTTTAATGAATTGTTTAAGTATACCCTTCTTGATCTGGCATCCGATCTCCCACTTAAGGAGTCTACAGTCATTGGTTTCGTGACCCTTATCTCTATAAAAGGCACAATACAAAGCTTGGTCTCTACTCGAGCCTTTTCTCATGGGCTTCGACCATTATAACTTTAGGTTTTTCTTCATCCATGATAGAATTTGCACCGGGAGGTGTTTAATTTGGTAACTTACTCATCATTTTGATTATCCGAATATGGCCTCGAAACCACTTATGCCCTGTTTGCCCCTCTCATGGCTCGAAAATCACCTTTCGTGAGCTCCCCTTCTCTCGTTTTGCTCCTCAGGAGTTGTCACTATCTTTCTCCTAATCATTGTACTTCAACCATCTGGCTTCATCCATTCAAATGTATTTGTGAGCTCTGGTCATGAGCTTGGTGAAATCATAAGGGGGTTTCTTGCTCAATAAATCACTAAAGTCTTGACACCTGGTGTTTTGACTGAAGGCATTAATTGTAACCTCCAAATTCAAATTCTGAATGTCCATTGTGACCATATTAAATCTGTAAAACTACATAAGGGTTTGCCTCTTTCCTGAACCACCTGATGCAGGTGTGCCGATACCTTAGTTGGTTGGATGGCAGCTATGAACTTCACTTTAAACATCTCCTTGAACTACCTGAAGCTATTTATTAAGTGCTTGGGCAAGTTCCTAAACCAGACCTAGGCAAACTTCGTCAGCATTTGTGGAAAAATCTTGCAAAGGATGGTATCCTCAGTAGTGTAAATTAACATGGAATGGCAAAACTAGTCTATGTTTGCTTTGGAGTCTGTGCTTCCACTATATCTAGGTAAGTTAGGTAGTCTTATGTTTGGAAAAGAGGCAAAAAGTATGGCTCTAGAAAGGGGGGATCGAAAATCTTCCTAGTAGTGTACCACATTGAAACTTTACTTCTATTACATTCTTTCGTCAATGAGCCTGTCGAGCTCATCTCGAGTTAGAGTTATCCTAGACCCCTTGTCTTCTCTCTGGAGTGCAGAGTTTGGGTTTTCAAGAGTTAGGGTGATATTAGTCCCAGTGGTTTGTGGCGTTAATTGGGGCACCGGCTGGGCTGCTAAGTGTGAAAGAGTTGCTATAAGAGCTTGAGCAAGCTGAGGGGTTAGACAGAGTATGGGGATTTCAGGTGTCTCGGCATTCGGTCCTGTGATGGAAAGGTTGGTAGAAGTACCCTGAGGGGTGGGCTCTAGGGGTTGAAATATTGGTAAGTAAGGGCCTAGAGTTATGTTACTCCTGTCATTTGCTGCCTGGGTGTTCTCATTGTCGGAATTAATGGTTTTATAGGGATGAAGGTCCACGCTTACCGCACCAAATAATGACAGCTCGGCAATGTTGGGCTGCTCTTAGTATGCTAATCTTGATTGATACTTTGAAGGACCTGCAAACAAGGATATTCCGGTAGGGTTCGGCGAGGAAACTCTCTGATGGTCAAGTCAGTAAATGACGAAATATAAGTTTAGTGAAAAATAGCTCAGAAGAAGCCATACCTGATTATCAGGACTTATTTATAGGGGTGAGTATCCTATTCTCATTAGGAATTCTAATGGCCATGGGAGTCCTGCCAGAAGAGGACTACTGCCCAAATAGGAAGTCTTCCCTAAGTAGGAATTTACTCTTCGATTCGTGTCCTAACCGAACTTGTGAGAAATAGTGTTGTTGGGCCATAGCGTGCCTGGGATCCATGTGACTAAGGTCTGGGCTCGGGGCCTGGACTCAAGGCCCAGTCCAGTTATCAAGTATTTAGTTTACTTCTACAATATATGATTTTACAACTTTTTTTATTTGTGCAATAGTGCCCCATTGTACTTGTCTTAGAATTGTAAATAACCATATATATTGATTAGATGGATAATTGTCTTCTCAATCTGTAACTTAGGGGTGAATTAGGATGCTTAGGTATTTAGCATGTGCTTAAATCATTTTAAGGAGTAATTTAATCTAGCTTGACTAAAATCAAGCATTTTGATTTATTGTTTAGAATTGGATTTTTCTGTTTCGTAATGCACTTGTTAGATTAAAATGTATGGAGCATCTCCTATATTTGTTTGATGATTAGTGCTAATTATAAAGCGTCTCTTAACTAGTTTATATCTAATGAAAGATTAGATGGTAGAAACATCTTCAACATTTTTAATTGGTTTACCGAAATTGTATGAGATTTATTTTTGAATCTTTGATTATCTATTAGATTGAAAATAAGATTATACTTTTGACTGAAAATTTTTGCTATTGATTTTTATTTATATTGTTAATCGTGTTTTATTTATTTTGTTAATTTAATTTCTGCAATTAAAATCTCATTTTATTTGTTTATTTTTACAAAAGAATTAATTGCTTTCATTTCTTGTGGAAACAATTCTGCTTTCCACTGCTATAAATTTATTTGTTTTGAGAAATAGTAATTTATATTTGGTGTTTTGTGCACCTATCAATTAGTAAGGTTGGGTATATACTAAAAAAATTTAAGTATCAAGATATAAAAATGCTATTAAAAGTTTTTGTTAGATGGCAAAGTAAAAAGGAACAAAACAAAGGTGTTAGGAAGAAAAGATGCGGGCCGGTACCACTAGCTTTTTGTAAAAATCGGGCCGCACTGGATGATCCGATCTCCACGGTTTGATTTCGATTTTATTTTTTTAAAGGTTTTTTATATCAATTATGAACCAAATTAAAGTCCGATTTTTTATTTTTCCAATCGGACCGGCCAATCTGACCCGGTTTTTACATCATTGTGTTAGTTATTTTTTATTTTTTCCAAGTCGGGTATCTATTATTGATATGCTCGTAGGAATGGACTCTTTTTTCTTTTTTTTTTAATTTCCTATTTAAAAACGAGTTGGATGATTCTTGAGCTTCATTCTTACTGAAGTTTCACACCTGGGAGTCATAATATGCCAAAATATACACGTGCGATAGATTTTTTTTTTCAATAAAGCTAATTCATTAGTGAAGAGGAATAAATAACAAAGGCCAATCTAATCATTTAATTTCATTATAAGATTAAGATATTACATATGCTTCAAAATGATAAAAGAGCATAATATTTGCTTTCTTTGACTAAAGCTGTATTTTCACTAACAAAATCTATCAAAACTTTAATTCACATATCAACTCGAATGGACTTTACTTCTTTTCGTCTTCTAAAAGAAATTGTGTTATTTTTTTGTTATACGAATTGGAGTTTGACGAAGGAAAAGGAGAAAAAGTTCAGCCAACAACAGATAAAGGGGAATTTATTCAATTACATAGTTTGGACTCTTAAAATATAGTGTTCTTAAATTTTTCTATTTGATTGTATCGAAAGGCCTCATAAATTGAGATTTTCTTATTGAACCGGATTATTTTGGGACAAGCAAATTATTTATCATGAACAGAATGAGTTTCAAGAGAATAATTCAGAGTTCTTGCAGAGTAAAAACATTAGTTGGAAATCATGAGTAGTTGAGCATCAACTTTCGATGGAAAAGTGAATTTCAAAGTGGAAATGTACATCTGATGAGCATATAATAATAATAATAATAATAATAATAATAATAATAATAATAATAATAATATAGTTAAAATAACTGTAATAAATTAATAAATAAAAAATTATTTTAATATTTGACAATGATGAGGTAAGCGTTGTCAGCGGCCACCTCCCATTGGAAATCATGGCAACTGCTGCGATCAAATTAATCATAGGATGAGTTTGTTCCGTGCAATCATAAACTCATGTGCATGCATTAACGTAGCCTTTTGTATTATTATGCTTACCTCTCCTTCTTTCTAGTCTATGTTACGTACTTTCCCTCCCCCTTTAATTGCCTTTGCTTTCTTTTTTTTTTTTTTAAATGCTTTATTATATTAATTAATTCTTAATTAAAAGCTAAAGGTTCAACCTCATTATAAAAACGGTTGCTCCAATCACGATGCAACCACGAACAAACTCGCACAATAATTAAAGAGATTGATGTCCAATTCAAAAAAATAATAATAATATAAAATCAGCACATCCATACGTTATGAAAAGAAGGAAATTTTCATGAATTTGTGGAATTAAATAATTTTTGTGAAAAAACACCAATACATGACTATACTTTCAATTAAATTTTTTTAAAATGTTGCAATTGATTTTGAAGAAAAAATGGACTACAATTGAAATTAGATAAATATTGGTAAAGCTTGGAGCATGTTAATAAATGATGAGTTAATGTGCAATTCTGCCCTAAAAGTTTGTCAAAAAGTACAATTTTACCTCCCTAAAATACAATTTTAATGTGCAATTTTTCCCCTAAAGAAAAAATGGACTACAATTGAAATTAGATAAATATTGGTAAAGCTTGGAGCATGTTAATAAATGATGAGCTAATGTGCAATTCTGCCCTAGAAGTTTGTCAAAAATTACAATTTTACCTCCCTAAAATACAATTTTAATGTGCAATTTTCCCCTAAAGAAAAAATGGACTACAATTGAAATTGGATAAATATTGGTAAAGTTTGGAGCATGTTAATAAATGATGAGTTAATGTGCAATTCTGCCTTAGAAATTTGCCAAAAAGTGTAATTTTATCCCCTAAAGTTTATTTGTATGCAATATTATCTCTGAAGTTTAAAAATTGGAATAATGTTACCACCGAAGGAAAATTGGTCCAATTCTTGAGCATCATGTGTCAAATCTTTAGATATCTGCAGTCATTTTAAGAGTAATATTGTTTCGATTTTTAAATTTTTAGAGATAATATTGCATGTAAATAAATTTTAAAGATAATATTGCATTTTTTAACAAACTTCTGAGGTAAAATTGCCTATTAAACCGTAAATCATTGAAGATGATTGTTTTTAACTCTTTACATAATAAAGAGAGGAATGTGGTTTCAGCGCAGTGTGTTGCATCTTTCATTAATTTGGATTAGCCAGACCATAAGAGTTAGGCACCCCCACTTTCTAAGGTGGCAAGGATGGCTACCATTCTTTTTTCTAAAAATGTTGTTAATTTGGCGATAGGAATTGGGACTGGATTTACCCTTCGACAGTGGAAACTTTAAGAAAAGGGCTGGTTTTAATTTTTTCTATTTTCATTTCTTTTAATTGAAATCCTCCATTTCTTTCAATCCAAAAGACTACCCAAAATGTATAAACCCAATACAAGATTTTTTTTTTTGTAAAATTCATTTTCAAATTTTTTATATTAAATTTTATTAAAAAATTTAATTTAATTTTTATATTTTAATACGAAATAGCACACTATCAAAATCTATATTTGATTAGATTTCCGAATTTTTATAAATTTATATATTAAATCCATTTTAAAAAGAATAATAGTTTTTTTAACGGCATTGATATACGTTACATTAATTTCATTAACAAACAACTGTGTCACTTTTTTTTTAAATATAAAAATTTAATTAAAAAGTTTTTAATAAAAAATTTAAAAATTTAAGTATCTTAAAATTGCCAATTTTTGAACAAACATCTCACTTGGACAATTAAAATAAAAATTTGAGCTTTTTCTGTATACGTAATTTGCTAATAAGTAAGTTATCTTGTCATAATTTAAAACTTTTTTTTAGCTGATGTCTAGCGTACAACAATTCGGTGCCATTTTAATTTTTGTCAAAAGTAATTTCATTTGAAAAATTAATAATTTATTTGTTTTTATGTTACGAATTATTCTAAGATGGCCAACTAATTAAATTTAATGACTACATGCCGTGTTAACTTTGATATTTCAATTGGGGTGAACAAGATTTAATTTTTGATTATATATATCATACTCAAATTTAATAAAAATTATAAATTGAATATGAACTAAATTGAATCAACAATTAAATTTTTTTATTTTATCAATAAAAAACTGACTCGAGTAGATGACGACGTTTTAAAAATAAGAAGCTTAAATACGTTTTTTTTTTTGTTATTTTATAATTTACCTTCTTCATTCATTGCATGACACATATATAAGTAAATTAAAATATGCAATCATATTTATCAGAAAACAAAAATTTCAGCTGGTTTTCATTTTAAGCTGTCGCATCACATCTTGTTCGATCTTTACCTGCTGGTATTAGAATTTAGCTGTATCGTGATACTGTAGACACCTCTTGTAAGCGTTGGTTCATTTTTTTATAAATTTTGCTCACATTTTTTTCGGCGACCATATAAATGTTATGTATATACTAGAGAAGGTAAAATAAAAAGTAATAAAAAAGTATTTAGTACTTATTTTTTAAAAAAATTTCTTTTAACTGAAAATCAAAATTTAATAAAAATTATAAATCAAAATTGAATTAACCGAATAAAATTTGGTTGGATTTTCTGTTATAATCCAACTGTGATAACCCTTAGAAAAAACATTTTAGGGCTAGGCAGTAGAAAAGGGCACATGCATTTGTTGAAATTTATTCAGAACTTGATAAGTATATCAACGTAAATCTGAGATCATGGCTTTAATTGGCTATCCACTTGACTTTATACATTAGTTTTGTCGTATGATTCACGATTCATAACATTAATGAAGAATAAATTGAGGGGATAAGAGAGTTTTTTTAATTATTTATATATATTCTTTCCATTTTTTTATTAATTATTTTTGTTATTTTTATTAAAATTAAAAAATAATAAATAAATTTAAATTTAATATTAAATTATGTAATTTAATTGATTTTAATTTTATTTAAAAAAATAAATTAAATTATATTAAAAATTTAAAAATAATAGATGATATGAATTTAATCTAAAAGTGAAGGATAAAAAACAGAGGAGGGAGTAAATTTATTAGAGTATCAGTAAATATGAATAGAAAAAAGAGCCTTGGGTATGTACTGAAGGTTTTCGACATTTCCCTACCTTAGACAATCGATACATAATAATTGAACTAAATGGATTACAAGTTATGAAAGCGACTTAAGACAGAGAAGAACCGTGGTGGGGTTGCGTTTGTCCGTAGGCTGTAGCTTTCTTAAATTGTGGAAATAATAATTATTATTATTAATTGAAAATGGCATCGGAAAGCGAGAATGCAAAAGAAAGGAAAGGGAAGGAAAGAAAATAAAGAAGCTTTAAAATGGCGGATGTGTTCTTTTCTTTCTCTTCATTCATTTCTCTGTTCCCTCCTTCTCACGTGCTTCGTCGCCTCCTCTTATTTCCTTTATACACAAACACCAATTTGTATAAAACGACAAAAATCCTGTCAGAAATATCTGAAACACAGTTAGTTGAGTAATTACCGGAAATAGCCGGTGGTCGTCCGGTTTTTCGAAACCCTATGCTCCTCCATCACTTGTTTTTCCATGGAGACTGTAACATAGATTTTGTTTTTGTGTGTGTGTGAGTGAGGAAAAGTGTATAAGGTAAGGATATGCGTGAAGCCCCAATCTCCATTATATAACCTCCCCTAGCTTCTTTCTTTCTTTCTTTCTTTCTTTCTCCCTTCACCTATCTGTTTCTCTGCTGAAACCTGCCATTTTTGCAGCTGCATAAAATCATCATAACCTTTCGTTTCGTCATCACCACATCTCTTTCACTGTTCATTCTCTCTCTCTCTTTAATTACAGTCTTTCCCCTCGAGCTATCCGTAACGCTGCACCTTTTCTTTTTCTTTTCTCTTAGAGGGGCAAAAGAAAGAGAGAAGAAAAGTAGAGATTTTGTGTGTGTGTGTGTGTATCTATGGCGGAGGGTTTTGAGGCATACCATGTCCCACAACAAAGCAGAAGAGATAAGCTAAGAGTCGTGGCTCAAAACCATCCCGATTTTCAAGCTTGTACAGCCTTACTCCCTCTTTACGATCCCTCTCTCCTTTCTTCAGATTTACTTGCGTGTGTGAGTACCTCTCTTTCTGCTGCTACCGTGGCTTCTAAAGAAAGCCCAGTTTGCGTAGTCAAAGAGGAAAGTCCTAATTTGATGGGTTTTGTTGGTGGAATTATGAATGCTGCTGCTGCTTCTTCTTCCAATTCACACCACCATCCTTACTTGGATCCTCAATCCTCTTTGCCTTTGAACCCTACCTCAATTCAACATATTAATACTAATCCTTTTCTTTACGCACCTCATAATCTTCAAAACCTCAGAGATTTTGACCAGCCCTATAATGGTGGTACCGAAACGGTTGCGTTTAAACCGGAACCTTTGTCTTTATCCTTATCTTCTCACCATACCCACCAAACCAATCTCCCTTTAGAGCTTAATTTGCAAAGGTATGGCTCTGCAGTTTACGGTGATAAGGTTCCTGCTACCGCCGCCGGCAGCGGTGGAGGTGGCGGCTCCGCTTCAAATGAGCTGTTTAGAAATATGGTCCCTCTTGGGCCGTTCACTGGTTACGCTTCAATTTTGAAAGGATCCAGATTTTTGAAGCCTGCACAACAGCTCCTTGAAGAGTTCTGTGATGTGGGTCGGGCAATTTACAGCGAAAAAACCACCATGGATGCTTCTTTTATGGATCCTCCAGTTGAGTGTTTGAGTATATGTGGAGTTGTGGATGATCCACTTAATGGTAGAGATGGAAGTGAAAGTCGGAGAAAGAAGTCTAGGCTGATTTCAATGCTCGACGAGGTATGATTCTAAATTTGATCTTATTTTTCTTCTAATTCAGTGCTTAATTATTTGCATTTGAGATATTGATTCTGAATGTACTTAGTTGATATTTAGTTTCCTTCCTTCACTCTTATAGCGTTCTTTTCTGCAATTAAGTTCCATGTATGGTTGTTTTGTTTTATTTTAGTGGATCGATGTAACTTTCATTTTTTTTGTTTTTGTTTTTGTTGATCTTCCTTCGAGATAGATCTTTGTGGAAACCAAGCAATTTGTCCCTGCGGGAGCCATCAATTTCAATTTTTAAATGAATAATTGATTCTTTAATGAGCTGGGGCAGTCATTGCTTGGAGCCAAAATATAAATTTGTGGCTTTGCATGAATAACTGATTCTCTCTAAAACGTATGTAGTATATATAT
The DNA here is from genome assembly GCA_037975025.1 of Excoecaria agallocha. Taxonomy (NCBI): domain Eukaryota; kingdom Viridiplantae; phylum Streptophyta; class Magnoliopsida; order Malpighiales; family Euphorbiaceae; genus Excoecaria; species Excoecaria agallocha. The sequence continues at coordinate 53,285,132 of CM075806.1, read as the reverse complement.
CTTTCCTCAACTGTATAATTAGATTCTTGTTAATCGAGAGAGATATGTAGATGGCCTCGATGATCACAAAATCATCTTTAATGAAAAGTCGGTCGGAGGGAATATATGCACAAAGATTATTATCATAAAGTATCTGACAGCCATAGAGAGAGTTCTAAGAGGTGAGAATGTCACCATATTTTGGCCGTATTGTGCATAAAGTGATTGAAGGAATCCATTTGAAAAGATTTATACTCCAAAAAAAAAAAAGAAGTGCATATTGAAAGCAAGAATAGTATTCCAAATCTAAAGAAAACAAATAAGTAGATGACAAGGTGTCTGGACTTTTTGAAGGAATGGTTTCAATTGGAGTGCGTTATATGCTAACTCAGCAAATTATCAATTTGGGATGTGATTCTGACCTTTTGAAGAAGAGAGATAAGTTCTTTAGATGGAATAATTTCTCCATGTGCTCCTCTTCATCATGGGATTTTTGCACTTGGATTCTTAGATTGGTATGATAATGCATGCACTTAGTGGTTGGTTATGATGAAAGCAAATACATGGAATTTAAATGATGTAAGGTGCTTTAATTGGTCTTACCATTAATCTTTATCCGGATTAAATTTCAAACGTTACGTACTACTTCCCACTTTTGGAGCTTAGTTAATTGCTTGGGATTTAGAATCTTTGGGCCAGCTTGGAAAATAATTCTCATGATCACACGCTAGTACATTTGAAAAATAGCTCCTCCTTTGCTCCATCTATATTCCCCAACCATAGGTATTATCTTTATTCACCCAAAGAGAGAATATTTTTATATGAAAAAAATGATAAAGCCCGTTGGGTATTTTTGTATAAATTGTTTGATCCTCTTTTTATTATTATTTTTTTTTGGAGTTATATATTAGTTCTCCCCCTCTTTATTTCAAGTGATGGTAAATTAGAGAGAGCTTTGTGCATTGTTCATGTTATATTACTTTAGTTCTCAATAATTTACATGAAATTTTAGTCTTTCTGAATCCCAAAATGTCTTTTGAGGCTGTTATTTGCGAAATCTTGAGAGGACCGAGCAAATATGGAATATATTCAAGGATTCCGTCACAATAGTTTCTATACATTCATTAACTTCATTATAGAGCTGCTTATGTATTATTTATATCCACATGTTCAACCTCACCAAATATTTTAGAGAAGATTAAAGTCCATAATCTTGCAAAGCAAAAATGAGTTTGCTCATTGTTATAGTATTATGTTGATAGCAGTCTTCCTTCTCTTAAGTGAAGAAAATGATTGATGTATCTCAATATTTGTTTTAATTCATGTGACCTATAATGTATTAATTTATCTTCAATAGTGAATATTGTATTCAAAATGTTATCTATTGATGTTAAATTAATCTAGTTTTCTGCTCAAAATGTTGAGAGGATGGAGGTAGAGATGATGCCACATGACATAACATCTATTTTAGTTGGATGCTATTAATATTGATTATTTTAGGTTGAGCTGAGTAATTGTTCCCTAAGACTGAATGAAGCTCTGCTGGGTTGGTTACAATTTCTTAAATGGGAATTCACATCTCTGGCTCTTGAACTGATTCAACAGTTTTGTAGGTTTAGTTTTGAGCAAACCATGTTAGCTTCAACTTGATTTAGCTGTTACTTGGAAGGAGGATTTGACTTCAGGTTGAATTCTTATTTACTCAAATTTGCCAATAAGTTACTAGGTCAGTGGTGATTTATTTTCTCTTAAGGTCTATACAACAACAACAACTAAGCCTTAATCCCATGCTAGATGGACTTGGCTATATTGTCTCCATTTCTCTAGTCCAAAGTCATTTTGTCCTCAATATTATTTAAATGTAAATCCTTGTAAACAGTTCCTTTCCATATGGTCTTTGGTCTTGCTCTACCCTTTTTCTTGACTTCTTCCACTAAATGCTCACATTTTCGTACCGGAGCATCTATAAATCTACGTCGCTAATGTCCAAACCATCCAAACAATTTCCTCTTATTTTATCATCAATTTTTGCTACATGTAGCTTTTGTTTAATGAATTCATTCCTAATCTTGTCCAACCTCGTATGCTGGTTCATTCACCTTAGCATTTTCATTTCTGCTACATTTACGTTGTGTATATGTTGAAACCTATTTGTCCAACATTCACTTCCATAAAACATTGCAGTTCTAATTGTTCTGTAAAACCCTTCACTTCATTAGGTATTTTTTTTTTCACATAATATACCAGTAGCACTTCTCCATTCTAACCATCCTGCATTTATTCTACGAGTTACATTCTCATCTTTCACTTAAGATCTATATCTAGTGAAATATTAAGTACTAGCTAAGTATATGATGTAGGGATATCATCAAATGGTTTGAAGCTAGTTATAGGCGTCGTGGAGTTATTCTACTCAATATTGACTTGATTTTTATTAAGTTAACCTCAAACCAGAGTAGTTCAAGTAAGGAGGTGAGCCAAGCATAGCTGTTAGACTACTCAACTTGTGTAACCACCACGATTTGGCTTAATAGCCAACTTAATAAAAAGTGCAGAAGGTCTCAGTTTCAGTTTCTTCTTCTGACATTTATAGTTTGCCTATATGTTCTCTCTTTGTAACAAAAAATAAATAAGAATCAATTTGCTCAGCTGGGCTCATTTGAATATATATCTTTTATTTAATTGTAATAATTATTGAAATACAATATTATATTTAAAAAATGGTATATATGATCTATTATTTTGTCCTACACAAATGTGATAAATATACTAATCAAGCTCAAACTTAAGCTGCTTCTAGTTTTAGTAATACTGATTGAGTCAAACTGAGATCATATAATCAATAGAATTTGAGCCAAGAATTGAAGCTCAAACTAGTTGACTCAAGTTTGAGTCTGTGATGACTCAGCTCATCTTGACTTGATTATTTTTTAATGCATGTCAAATCAATTGGGAAGACTTGATGATTCATTGCGATGTGAGATTGAATATGGACTCCATGTGTATGGAGGAGCTCTATCAGTATTGGAGCCACTGTGGGTCCATGACAGTTTGAGTTTGAGAGATATTTAAATTTTACTCCTCCCACACTGTTATATTTTTGTTCTGTTTATTTTCTATAATTCATTTTTTTTATAAATTTCTTGCAAGATCTAATCCACCATTGTACCCTTAATATCACTTGGTCAAAGGCAAAGGCATATTTTTGCCTGTACTGGCTGTAAATAAACTACAAATAATCCTATTATCTAATGGCCCGGAGTCCACTTTTTCATATGAAAAAGGCATGACAATTTTTCAAGTGAACTAATATTGTCAGGATTCATATATTTACCTTTATTTGTAATAAATTCAAAAAGTGATTTATGTATTTTTATTTCTTTTTATGCTTGCAAAGATCTCCCTTACTAACAACCATTTCTTGAATTGGCATGGAGGAATGAATACCTCCCCTTCTGGCTTCTAGTCCACAAAATTGGTCAAAACAAAGAAAGGTAGAGGACATGGAGATCAATGTCACTAACATATTCAAATGTAATTACAAGAAGTTTCATTATTCCACTCGTAACCTGAATTCCCATTACCCTGCATAAATCAGAAACTTGACTGTCCCTGAGGAAAATGAAAATTATTGGGGTCAACCCTCCATTTTGAATTCTGCCTGTTGACCATGCTGGAAGCACTAATTTCAATCTCCTTCCTGTATATGCAGGAGGCATAGCCTAGAGTTACAAAATTCTATTAAATGTTGCAACACATTTGCGATATTCTTACAGTTGAAAAGTTATAGTGTTAAAGATAATGAAGTGCAAAAACAAGAGAAATTAATGTTTGATGTTTGGTTAGATTGTCTTTTAGTTACTAGATTATTGCTATATTCTTCTCCCTATAACTGGTTCTTATTTTCATGATCCATCAATTTGCATTACCATTTGTTGTCAGTTATCTTTAGTTACACTAGTTTTTTCATTGAATGGGTTACAAGTGGACAAGAATTTCACTGATTTCTAATTTTTGCATAGCTTTGTTATATGGCATCTATCAGCTCGACACCTTGAGAAAGCTGTGTACATAGAATCTGACCATTAGTCACCCATTGCGAATGCTATACTCACAACTACCAAAGTTGAGCCCTTGTTTGTTTCTTCCCTGTACAAAATATTTTGGGTTCTTATGCTCCCGATATTCATTGGTCCCTCTTTTCTTTGCTGGTTGTAATTGAAAGAGATGAAAGCTAGAACATTGACCATGATAAATCATTCAGTTTTCTCATGGTTGATATTTTTTGCCAGTCCTTGTGCAAATCATGTTTGCAGCTAACTGTCTAACTCCAGAAAGCACCCTTGTAGTGCAGATTTATGGTAAACTGTTTCTTGTCTGATCATAATGTGTCTTTCTTATGTTTTCCCCTTGATAAAGTAGTAACAAATTTATAAATTTTCATTCTTTTTTATTTTTCTTTGTCCTACAACACATTTAATAAATTAGAATTCAATAAGTTGAGTGGTTATTGGTGGTTTGCAGTCTGTACTGGCAGCGCCATTTGGGCTGCTAATGCTAAAACAACCCTTGAGAATTGTGCTAGAAGAGGAGATATGAATGTCTAATATTCATCCTTGTTCGCTTAGTTTTGATAAATATTTTCTTTTACAGTAAAACTATGCTTTTTCAGTTATGTTTCCTGAATCTTTTTACTATACATTTTTATTAGGTTTCCAGAAGGTACAAACATTATTACCAGCAGATGCAAGCAGTAGTGGCCTCTTTTGAGTGTGTTGCTGGGCTGGGCAATGCAGCTCCATATGCAAATTTGGCCTTAAAAACTATGTCTAAGCATTTCAAGTCTTTGAAGAATGCAATAACTGATCAGCTTCAGTTCACCAATAAGGGTCAGGGGAAGGATGAGTTTATGAGGTTTGGGAACTTTGACAGAGGGCCTTATGTCCAGAGGGCTGTTCAGAACTCAGGATTCGGTGACCCCCAGCCTGTTTGGCGACCACAAAGGGGGCTTCCTGAGCGTGCTGTAACTGTACTTAGAGCATGGCTGTTTGAACACTTCTTGCATCCGTGAGTTACTTAACTGTTCCTGCTCTTATTTTTATTTTGTTAAAAATTATCTCATTCTCTATTCCAAAAGAGAATTACAGAGCTTCCTCCTCTTATTCATCTTCCTGTGCTCTTTCTCCTTGTCTTCTTGCTGTTAACACCAAATCACGTCTCCTGATGCAGGTATCCTACGGATACAGACAAGATAATGTTGGCCAAACAAACTGGTCTGTCACGAAGCCAGGTGTGCAATTCTTATTACTAGAGCATTAATAATTTATTGGTTTTGCACCCAAAAAATTGAAATGCTCGAAGCTTGCTTTCATACTCATTTGACATGTCATTGTTTGACAATACGTGTAAATCAGGTTTCTAATTGGTTCATCAATGCAAGAGTAAGGCTCTGGAAGCCACTGGTGGAAGAAATACATACGCTGGAAACACGGCAGGCACATAAGGGTTCACAGAGGGAGGAACAGAATGCCAACAAATCAAGAGATCTAGTACCAGTTTTAAACTCTTTTGTATCAGACAACCCATCACCATCCGAACATAGAGTTCAAGATACCCCCTCGAAGCGCACTAGAAATGATCTTCCTGATTTGCCACCTGGAAATATGGAGCCGGTGAATTTGTCATACAGCAGCATGTCAAGTGATTCCCCATTAGGAGTTAGTATAAGCACAGCAGGGGGAAGCAGTAGTGTTTCATTAACACTGGGTCTTCACCAAAATAATGGGATAGGTTTGTCGGAGCCTTTTCCCCTCAATGCAGCACAACGTTTTGGCCTTGGACTTGAAACAAGTAGTGAGGGATTTGTTATGGGGGGTTTTGAAGCACAAAACAGACACTTTGGACGAGATGTTCTGGGAGGACAACTTTTGCATGATTTTGTGGGTTGAAGCTGTTGGACACAAAGAATTGTCGAAGCAGCAGGTTTTCATGCTAATGGATAGCAATTTTGCTCAAGATGTGCCTTTTTGCGTACTTTCAGAACCCAAGCTGATACAGAATAGTTAAATGCATGCCCTTGAATGGTGTAACAAGGTATATTTGGTGAATTGTTTTTGTATAGGATCTCTTGATATATTGTGGCGAAGAGAAAAGGTTGGTGTAAAGTATTTTCTGTAAATCTGTAATCAAATGATAGGAAATGATGCCTTCATGGAGATTAAATGATTCATGGTTAAACTGGCCGTAGATAGTGGTTTCAAGTGTGAAATGAAAGCCCATATTTTACAAGCTTTCATCATTGTTACAACTGTCCCAAAGCTCAGTTGAAAAAATCTGGTTAAGTCGGACATCTGCTATCTGGTTTTTGTTTTACGTACTTATTTTTTAGATTTCTGCTATTTCTTCGGCCTGATTCATCAGGAATTGGGCTTAACATGTCTACTAAGTGCATGTGTATTTGATGTTTGAGTAGGTAAAGTTTTCATACCTGACTCATCCTTGTCAGAGTTTTATAAAATGTTTAGATCGAGCCAGGGCTCGCTTATTATCACATTTCTCGCTTTGAACGAAAATGTTGCACCAGCTTACATCTCAAACTAGCCGTGCATAAATTTCTTTTGAATGCTTTAATAATTTGAGACTAATTTATCTTTAAAAATCAATACTTATTATCAGAATCTAATGAAAAAATAATAGTTATAAATATTATTCTGATCATTTTCCTTTCTTACATTAATTAAATTCGACTAATTAAATATCATCATTTTTCAATCTAAAAATTATTATTTTTATTTACTAGATTAAATTGTTTGAACATAACTATTTATGATAATGAAGAAAATAACATAATACAGTTCCATTAAAATTGTGTTAAGCTCACAATTTTTCTCAATAGAAAAAAAAATTCAAATCCATAAAATGACAGAGCTATCGTGATTTTTATTTGAGCATTATATTTAAAAAAAAATTATAGAAAATATCTTATTGACTTACCATCTATTACTTAGCAGTTCCTCGTGTTGATGGCGATATTATTGCTATTATACAGACTTTATCTAATTTTTATAGAAAAGAAAAAAAATTAAAATTGCAAATTGTATCAAAAAGGTGGTAATCCCCAATTGGAAAAAATGTCAAATTATCCACAAATTATATAGTAAAAAAGCATATTGAGAAAACTCAAATTAATATTATCTAGTAAAAACCCATGAGGAGGCTGTGTCTTCGTCTCTGATAGGGCCTGGCCTTTGCTTCTATCCTGGATTGGCTAATTTTCATAGAAGAATTGATATCAAAAACAGCATCGACCAGTTACTCCATTTAAGGTTTTTTTGCACGTTATAAGTATTTTCATTTCAAAGAAATAAGTTAAAAGTTTGCACCTCTTTAGCTCCATTGCAGATACATAGCCCAGGGAGGCTTATTAACACTTTCATACATGCATTTTATGAGATGGATCAAGCATTCAAAATGTTCACCAATTAAAGTTTTCCCATATGACCACTCAAAAACTATAGACATACCGTGCTGGCAAAGTGCATAGGCAACCAGTAACGGAGGTGAAGCAAGGTAGTTAGCTCTTGTCAGCGGATGAAAATGCCCTTCAAAATTGTGATTCCCAGAAAGTATAGCTGCTGCAACAACATCTGCACAAGTGACCAAGAACCATATGAGCATAGGAAAAGCAAACCACCAAAAATTGCATATTAACAACTAAGAGATACAAACTGTCAAAGCTAAACCACAAATTCAGCCTAGAAAAGTGCAGAACAAGAATAAGATTCAAACCATCAAAGGGAAACTACAACGTCAAACTATATATCCTAAAATCCCAGAGGGTGGTTAGTTTCTTATCAAGCTTAAGACTCAAAAAGGAAAGAGGCAGAGGATATTAAAAATGACGGTGCCTGAATGAAATGATGTGAAATTTGTTAGACAAGAATATTAAGTGAAGATTTTGAAATGCAAACACGATGCTATATGTATACATATATATACACAATGCTGAAGGAGAAGGCAATAAACAAAAGATTATGGCATACCAAAAAGATTTAATAATTGGTCCAAATGCTATATCTTCCTGTGGAAGTGGATAAGACCAAGTTCTAAAACATTATATAGAAGGCCAATCCACTAGCATACCATTATCAGAGATGGCAGAACCAACAGATGGACCAAGCTCTCCTGAATTCCTAATACAAGTTGTGCCAACATAAGCGACAATGTGAAAGCCCTGCTGGTTCAAATACTGCTGTAGGCCACTGCAGAAATTACCACTAGAATTATGTATTGTGCATCTACCTTAACAACTAATATTGGAAGTACATAAGTTAACTTTGTGGCAGATCTATGGAGCAAATATTTTGTAAGAACTCCTGAACCAGGACCAAGACTAGTTTTTATCCCTTGCTTAACCTGGAAAACCATCAGCCAAAAGTACATGCTAATGGCCAAAAGCAGAGTCTATGATTATAACATGTGAACTAGCTCGGTTTAAAATAATTATTTCCAATTAAACATGGCTTGGTATAGAAAATTATTACAAGTGATAAAGCTTTCCGTATCCTACTTGAATTGTAAGCTGAAGCTAAACTCCAGACCAAGTTCACAAGCTTTCTTTGCAGCAAGAACAGCCCCAAGCATAACACTAGGGTTTGATGTGTTTGTACAACTTGTAATTGCTGCAATGATAACACTGCCATGCTTGAGTTCAGCAGGCTGTCCACGAAATGAGAATTCTGCCACTTTATCTTGCTCCTCCTTTGGAACTCCAAATCCATGAAACAAAATCAACTCATAAATTACACAGCACAATTATCATCTATCAGTACTGTAAAATGTCGACTGCTCACTAATATATAGCTAATAGCCTAGAAGCTGATAAGAATCCAAAAGTGTGACTACTTGATTTTCACACCATCAGCCACAGGCACGTAGCCATAGGAGTCTGCTTATATTTCAGCCTGCCAATCTAATTGCTCACAAAACTTTCCTTCGAGCAGATCATAAAAAGCAAATGCTCTAGAAATGGCCAATAAGAGAATCAAGATAGACATCCAAAGAAGTTGCAAATTATACGTGAACTGGAAATAACAATTTATCAAATATTAAAAGTATCAAACTAAATGAAAGAGAGGAGAATGTTAAAGCAAAGCAAGACCTGAGTAAAGAAGAAGAAGTAGGGATGTGCATATTACGAGGGGTAAATAAAAAAATTAACACTGCAAAATTGCAGAAGTAGAAAATATCCAAGACACATACTGGACAACAATTAAAATTCCTAAAAAATAAAAACAGAGAAAAATGGAAAACTTCCAATAAACATAAAACGGTCATTTTATTTGAAACCCTATAGTAAAATGGTCATTTACTTCAGATTACATTGTATTATGCCAGTGGCCATCTACACAAATGATAAAAAGATAAAAGAAAAAGGTATCACTGGCATTGTAACCGATGCCCAATAGAAAGGAAAATAATGAGGACCAGTAAGCTTAGTATGAAAAGTATAAGCAAAAGAACTGTCTTCACTGACTATCATCTAAAATACCCACGAGACACTTCTCCAGTAAAAATTCGTCATTCACCCAAGCATGATATTTGTCTGAGATGAAGTTAAGGATCACATTTGATTTCAAAAGCAAAACTGTGAAGCATTGACAACCATGGAAAATGCACAAGCAAGTAGGTAATATTGATAAAACTTTAAGAATTATGAAGATATGTGCCTTGACCATTGCTAGTAAATATGCTGATAAACCTCTAAATGTCAATTTCAAAACATGACAGCATAGTCCTTTTTTTTTTTGTGCTATATCATTTGGCCCCGGATGTAAAATTGCTACAAGAAAAAGATTCCTAATATGCATGTATTGCAAGGCTATATACTACAAAAAGAAAAAGCTTCAGTTACAATGTGTGGGTAACATTTTTAAAAACTCAATCTAGAAAAGGATACTGAAAAGCGATGTACAATCTTTTCCGACACCCTTCATCAGCATATCAACACCTGAAAGAAGGAATTCATTCATCAGGAGAAGGCTTGTATGAGACAAATCTACTATTAAGCAAAACTTATTGAAGACTAAACAAAAGCTTAGGCATGCACATGCATGACACAGAAATACTGACAGAAATGAACAATACATTCATTATATCTGCAATTTATCAGTGAATACAAATTTTGCTGCACCAGTTATCGGAAAATTAATCAGCATAGAATCATGTTGTTACCTCCAGGATGAAACTTCATGTATGGAGACAAATTATATACGCGACCTTTTAGAACAGTCCACATGGAACCTTTTTCTCTGTGTTGTTTAACTTCTTTCATAGAAATGTGCCTTCTATTAGACTGTCCTTTCAATCCTGTAACAAAGAATCCATGAAGCAAAATTGAATATCATGGCAATTGCCAAATGGAAAAGGATGCCAAATTAATCCAAGGTTATAAGTCTATATCCATGCAATGTCAAGTATTCCAACTGGTATAATCCAAAGACAAACACATAGACATAAACTTATAAGATTGCAGAGCTGATGGTAACTATTGAAAACCAAAGCATAAAATTTACAGTTATAATACTGACATCCATGCATTCTCTCAACACAGATTTGTCATGGGTATAAAGAAAAAGACCCATATAGCTAGTAAACTACAGTAAAAGCGCATACACACACACACACACACACAGAGTTTGACGATATTAAATTTCTTCCTCTGAAACAATGTTATCTGCATGGATGTGGGGAGCACATGCTCCAGCAAGGGAAACTCAAAAGTTTCTATATGAAGAGGAAATTACAGATTAATTTATGTTTGAACAAATAATTCATTGGATAAATTTAAAGTCACATTTATGTCTCTGAAAGAACTTAAGCTAGATCTGTGAAGCTTCAAAGAAACAATTATCTATCAGTACTGTAAAATGTCGACTGTCCATTAATATATAGCTAATAGCCTAGAAGCTGATAAGAACCCAAAAGTGTGACTACTTGATCTTCACACCATCATCCATAGGCAATAGCCACAAGAATTTGCTTATATTTCAGCCTGCCAATCTAATTACTCACAAAACTTTCGTTTGAGCAGACCATTAAAAGCAACTGCTCTGGAAATGGCCAATAATAGAATCGAGATATACATCCAACTAAGTTGCAAATTATATGTGAACTGGAAATAACAATTGATCAAATATTCAAAGTATCAAACTAAACAAACACGAGAAAACAACTAGCAGAAAAAAATGGACAAGATTCATCAAGAACATGGTAAAAAGTACCTGCAAGATCAGGATGAGTTCGTGTAAGCTTAAGCCAATCCATTTGGCTATAACCTTTCTCAAAAGGAACCTTGGCTCTAGGTGGAGGCTTCCTAGCAGGAACTTTTGGTTCTTGTAAATCTGTTACTTTATTTCCAACACCTGAAGATTCTACCAGTCCAGGCGAACCACTAATTTTTATCGGAGATGCTGCATCAATAACATTAAAAGACAAAGAACCAACAGTTTCCTCCTCCTTCGAAGCAGCATTGTTTGGCAAGCCGTCTTTCCAAAGAATATTACTATTTTGGTAGCCATTCGAATACCCATCTCTTACATTAAGACGATCAACCTCTGAAGCAAGATTCTTTGCCCCAAGACCATCTTGGGTTGCAGGTGTACTCACCTGATAATGAAAAGGTAAAACCCTTTATCTAAAAGGATATAGCAAACTGCAGGCATCATCTACAAATGACACAATTTGGGAAAAGAATAGTTTGTAATGGATCAAATAAACATTTTTGGATTAAAAAAAAGAAAAAAATTCAACTTGCCTGGCAAAAGGTGAAATCATCGTCATTTTCCATTCTATAATAAAACTAATTCAAGTCTCAAGTGAATCAATAATCAGCCACTTCCGTTTCGCCAGCTGCAATCAAACAAGCGATATTTAAATTCAGCACTGATTATAACTCATGGTTGTAGAAACTCCTTCAATTCATTACTGAAAATACGATTAATATAAACTAAGATTGACCCAAAACAAAAGTCAGGAAATGATCTTACCTGCAACCCTTTTTCCCTTATTTCAATTGGAAATGGATGAAATTGCTTGTGGGTTTTCGTGTGGGTGACCTGAAGTTCTTCCTTTGTTTTGAGTTAACAAAGTAAGTTTGGAGAATTCAGCCCGTACGGCTGGTCGTTTTGACGCGCAAGTGCTCCTTTGTTCCGCGAAAGCTGCAAATTACCTATTACTCCGTTAATTAACAGCTCAAAATTTTCTGACATTTTCAATTAAAAAAAATATTAAATACAAATTTGAACCAAAGCCCTTGGTCCGGGACATTTTTTTAAATAATGTATTTTAATTAATTATTTATCATTTTAGCGTATAATAAAAATAAATTACAAAATTGAGATGTTCTTTTGAAATTGCTGTCAGATGGAGCAATTTTATCAGTGGGTGTCGAAGTTCGTGGGAGAGCGTAAAGGATAGAATGTCTGCAGCATCTGAAATCGCTGCAGACTGGCAGACTGTAGTGATTTCAAACTCTAAAATCACTATAATCTACAGCGATTTCAGACGTTGCAAAATTTCCCCCTAACTCTACGTGAAATTTTAATTTTGCTCCCACGCTCCCCAATCCGTGACACCGAAATTAAATTTTCTTACAAAAATTTTTGTAGGGCAAAAGCCCTATATTAAGGATATTCATCCTAGACAAAGGGCAAATGCCCTCTCCTTCTCTTTCCCTATATTTTTTTTTCGCAACCTCTCAAGCTTTCAGGTAAGTTCCTACAACTTTGATTTTTTTTTCTTATTTAATTTATAAATTAGAAATTATAATGTAGACTTTTTATAAATCAAGAAGTTATAATATTTTTACTTATTTTGTATTTATAATGTAGAATTTTTTATTATATTGTTGTACTTGATTTAAGTAAAATAGTGAAATATTAATAATAAAAATTTAATAGGATAATTAGACTTGTTTGGAAATTTTAAAATAATAGAAAATTATTTAATATGATTTTTATAATTGATTAAATGAATTAAATTGTTATGTTAGTAAAAGTTGCTACAGAAAAAAATATTGTTGCATAAATTAATTGTTATAAACAAAATATAGTTAAAGTAAAGATTATAATAATACTTTTTTAATATTTTATTAATTTATATTAGACAAGTGTTATATATTAGATTATTTTGTGATATGTGAAAAATGCAAGTTAATATATAATATTAAAAATTAAAAATTAAAAATGTTATAAATGTAGTATAAAAGGAAAAATAAAATAATTTTTTTAAACGATAATTAAACTGTCAACTTATTATTTAATTTTTTATTTTTATTATTATTATTATTATTATTATTATTATTATTATTATTATTATTATTATTATTATTATTATTATTATTATTATTATTAATGTTGTTGTTGTTAATATTATTAATATTATTGTCACATATAATGTAGGGTATCAAAATTATTTGCACTGTATTGTGTTTAATTTATTATTGATTTATATAAAAAATTCAATAAATTTTAAAAAATATTGTATATTAGTCATATAGGTCTATACAAAAATAGAACAATTTAAAAATCAGGAACATATTAATTTCGGACCAATCGATGATGATATCCTGATACTACAGCGCAGATATCGAGCGGATGCTGTTTGGAATGGAACGATAAATGCATTTTATAGCTAAAAATAATTTAAATTATCGTAGGTTATCATGGATAAATTACTAATAATTTATATTTTTATTAGGTTCAACATAATGTGCTGGCAACCCGTTGAGCCAGCGTGGACAGTCATTATAGAAATATTGACGAGCGAATTATTCCATATTTACGAATAACGGATTTTTTTTTTGGAGTTTCACAAATTGGGAGCGTGCATATTAACGCTGAATTAATATCTGTACATGGCTGTCTAGATATTTTAATATAATGTCTGTCGATGTATCTGAGTACCAAATACAATATTTTACTCGAGCGTGAATTCTTCGTTGTATAGGAGGTTTATTATGTCTCTAATAATCATATACATTTGATGTGGCTCCCTTTATTGGAGAATTTAGAAGTTGCTGGTGAGTATAGCTGGGATTCTGCAGTTCTCGCATGATTGTATAGAGAGCTATATTGTGCTACGAAACCGAATGCAAATTCAATTGGGGGCTACCTTCAATTATTACAAATGTGGACCTGGAAAATGCTACCTCATATTCGGCCTCCATTTGTCCACCTTTATATTCTTGATAAGTCAATGCCTTATGGGTACAGGTAAATTTTATTCTATATTTATGAACTAAATATGATAATAAGTTTATTTTAGCTCTCTGAATTATTTTTCTTATAGAAATTATATTATAGATTGTACAATTTTGATTAGGTGGAGATCATAATTGGATCTCAGCAAAAATAATAGTAAATATATTTTTGAGTACAATCTAGATTTTGATTTACAGCATTACGATCAGGTTTGTATATAATAATAAATTTTAATTATATTTTATAATTTGATTTAAAAAAGTAATTCGTATAATATTACATATGAAAGGTTTTTTTATAGATGAAATGGGAGCTGTACAAGTTAGTGCTACACTTGTTACCACAATTTTGTACAAATGGAAATGGTATTTGGACATCAGTTATGCCACTTGTATGTTTTAATATTATTGAGTGGCACCACCCCGATCGATGTTTAAGACAATTTGGAATGAACCAACCGATACCACAGGCAACCCAATTTAATGATAATGTGCATCCGATCTATTTAAGGGGGTATATTGATCATAATTGGCCTAAAAAATTTTTTAGTTTTATTCACGAGTGAAATAATCAGCATACTCATTGCATTATGCGTCCTCCTCTTTGTGCCCCCTTACTTCGCAGGTCACAATATATGCAGTGGTATACATCACGCACGAGACGGTAGATAACCCCGATTGGAGCCTCCATCGGTGTATTGGTATGATTTAATATAATTTTTTATATATTTGAGTAATAATATTCAAAAATAGTAATAACGTCAACATTTTTTGCATGTAGGCTGATCACGTTAAACGAATTAGGAACACCGATATAGGTTCATCATCTATTGTAGAATTTGGTATTCGTATGGCAGCGGACAATATATTGGGTGCTGTTGGTGCATTTGATAGACGGTTGACTGATTATCCCAGGCAGCCTGTTCCAGAGACAGTACAAATCCTACCGATGACCTATGCATTTGAGAATTTTCGTCAGTCTAGCCGTAACTGGAGAGAAATGGGAGAAAGACGTCCAACGGTTGAACCTAATATATTTGGACTTCAGTATGATCTTGGACCTATGCAGTGGCCATATATTCATGATGACAGTGCTAGTTTTTTCGATTGTCATCCAGAAAGTCATCATCAGTTATTTGATAGTGTAGGTGGATCACGTAGATGTAATGACTTTGAAGCTGAGCCTTCTAGATTGAATGTTGATTTGAATATCAGTTTGTCTTCAGTGGATCAACAACAGTTTGATGTGCTTACACAGATGGGTCCATCACTTCCGTACAAGTCCATACTATATGACCAAATGGGACAACCTTTTCAATACCGTTCTAATCCATTTACCCAGGCTAGCCCATCTATGGCTCCTGCACCCTTCTCACCAAGTACAACAATTAATTCTACCAAATTGTAATCATCATATCTCTTTAAATTATCATAAATTATATCTATGTCATCATCATCCGCCAAATCAATTGACATCCAACATAACGATCCTCGGTTGTACATTGAATTCTTATAAATAATTCTGGCAATCACGTCATTGATACCTAAACCCAATTTCACGTGAATTTTATGGATCAATTTCAGAAGAGTCGGCCTATTTTTAACTTTCATCCTCTTTGTAATAGCATTCGGACCAGATACGTCATATTAAAAATTCGATGCTCCAACATTAATTTCTCCTTCCGTGTGCACATAAAAATCAGTATATGTCAATATTTTTCAATAACCTACAGTTGAAATAATATTATAATATATATTTAAATTTACATGATAATAATAATAATAATAATATTATTATTAATAATAAATTTAATAACAATAACAAATTTAATATCGGCAACAACAACAACAACAACAACAACAACAACAATAATAATAATAATAATAATAATAATAATAATAATAAATTTAATTACAATAACAAAATTAATATCTACAATAATAATAATAATAATAATAATAATAATAATAATAATATCTATAATAATAATAATAATAATAATATCTATAATAATAATAATAATAATAATAATAATAATAATAATTTAAAAAAATTTAATAACAATAACAATATTAATATCTACAATAATTTCTATAATAATAATAATAATTATTATTATTATTATAAAATAAAAACAACAAAATTAATTACTACACTAATATTAATAATAATAACAATAATAATATTAACATTACTAACTAACAAAATATATATAATATTAACAACAAAAAACGATAATAGTAATAATATAAACACATATTCATAATTTCTATAATGATTTTCTTTATATAGATTATAAAAAATAAGTATATTTAATTTATTAGCCTACCTTATTTTAAGAGTACAACTACGATTTTCATAACTTGTTACTTCAATTTCTAAATTTAATTCTGCATTGTAGTTAATAAATTTAACGTTATTATATAAACAACCTAAAATTAATAATATTAAATTACAAATCAAAATTTATTAAATTGTATTTACCTTTCAGAATACTGTTGAAAATATATTATTGACCCGAAAAAGATATCTTCATAAATGATCAAATCTATGATAAGAAATATAAATTGTTAATGTATAAATGAAAGCGATTGGCAACATTTATATAAGCGCGAAGAAAAATTTCTTTTAACTGAAGAATGATGAATGGGCTCGATTTCAGGCTGAAATCGCTAACTGCCTCAGCGGTTTCAGAGCCTGAAACAGCTAAGGTCTGTTGTGATTTCAGCTCTAAAATCGTTGCAGCAATCAGCGGTTTCAGATTGAAATCGGGCCCACCATAATTCACCTACTGACAAAATCGCTCAATCTGAAAGCAATTTCAAAAGAGCACCCCAATCCCGTAAATTCTTTCTAACACACCTAAAATGGTAAATAATTTATTAAAACACATTATTTAAAAAAATGCCCCCTTGTTCCCTCACTGAAGTTTCAAACTTAAAACCTAAACTCATAAAAAAAGAGTAATAGAATCCCCACGAAAAGACAATCCTCATTTGTCCCCTAATTTAGGGTTTGGCCGTTTGGGCTTACTTGTTCATTTGTTCTAGGTTTCTACCTTCTTCACCTCCATTACTTTCATATATCCCCCAATTTCGTGGTTGGTGTGTGCATCCGATTTTTTGAACCCTATGCCTCACCTATTTCAGGTTCAACACACACCTGAACGGAGAGTTTCAGAAATTATTGAGGGGAAAGGGAAACCCTAGAGTGAGTGAGGAAGTTCAGTATGGAAGCAAGGGTTGGTGTGGTTGTTGAGGGGGGACAGAGAGCTCTGAATTCTGCTGCTGTTCATGGAGGTATGGTTGATGCTGGTGCAAGGAAGTTTCTGCAACAGCATAATCACAACCAGAACCACAATAAACAACAATCTTTCAGTCAGCAATCACAGATGGGAACTGTGCAGCAGCTTCTTGCCGGCGGTGTTGCCGGTGCTTTTAGTAAAACGTGTACTGCTCCTCTCGCTCGCCTTACTATCCTTTTTCAGGTCAATTTTCCCTCTCTTCTACTTTACTCTGTCACTATATAATGATGAAAATCCCGTCTTTCTTCTTAATCTTTCTCCCTGGAATGGTGCAATTGGGTCCTCTTGAATTGTTTATCTGCCTTCAAACAATAAAGTTATGCTCTTTTGGCTTGCTATGGAATTAGAATAAGCTCATTGCACATTCAGCAGCTTTTAATTGGAAAACAAAAAGCTGGATTTTGTGGAGGCCATTACCAAATGTAAATGTGCATTAGAGTTGTTCAATGTCGAAATTATTGATGACAAGTGGTGGAAGGAGCTGAAGCAGTTTGTTCAGTACTAATTTTTGATGGAAATTGGAAAATCAATCTGCTTATGTGCTGCTATATATTGTTTATGCATATCCCTAATATTTATTATCACCTTAGCTTTGCCTTAACCCTGCATGTGTGCCCTTATGTTGCTAATTGTTAGCTGTACTTATTGCTTAATCCTGTATTCCTATATTAGGTGCAAGGTATGCATTCTGATGTGACAACATTGAGCAAAGCTAGCATATGGCGAGAGGCATCTCGAATTATTCATGAAGAAGGCTTTAGGGCATTTTGGAGAGGCAATTTGGTTACCATTGCTCACCGTCTTCCTTATTCTTCAGTAAATTTTTATGCTTATGAGCGTTACAAGAGTGTAAGAGCATAGAATTTTTTGAAAAATCCTTTCTGAAGACAATTTGTGCCGTGATTATGCTACTTCCAAAATTTCATGGTGGCTTTTGTTCTTTAGCAGTTGTTACGGTCAATTCTGGGCCTGGAAAAACAAAGGGGGAATGTACCTGCGGATCTTGTAGTGCACTTTATTGGTGGTGGGTTGTCAGGAATAACTGCTGCCTCTGCTACTTATCCACTGGATCTTGTGAGAACGCGCCTTGCTGCACAGGTAACTCCATCATACTTGGGCATGTGGGCTTAGGTCTTCTTAATAATTGCTATTGCAACGGTGTTTTGTTTTATATCTGCCTGTTAGCATGCATTTCGTTAGTGAATGTTTTGGTTTATATCTGCCTGTTAGCATGCATTTCATCAGTGAACCTTCTATCCATTTTGCGGTTGGTCTTGGACATTGCAGAGAAATACTATCTATTATACAGGAATTTGGCATTCATTTCAAACTATATGCAAAGAAGAAGGGTTTTTGGGCTTGTATAAAGGACTTGGAGCAACATTACTGGTATGTTAGTGTTATATATGTCTCATTCTTTTTTGCTTCATCTATTAATTCTGAATGCCAACGGGGATGCCTGTGTATTGCAGGGTGTGGGACCCAGTATAGCTATAAGCTTTTCTGTTTATGAGTCTCTTAGATCTTTGTGGCAGTCTCAAAGGTGAAGTTTCTTTGAATGGGCTGGATTGAGCTATATTAGGTCAATGTGCAATTTCATGTTTGATGTTTCTAGTTGGCATTCTTAAATTGTAGTTATATATTTTAAACTGTTGTAATTCTTGCTACAGGCCTGATGATCCTACTGTTGCAGTTAGTCTTGCATGTGGTAGTCTTTCAGGCATTGCATCATCAACAGGTGAGCAACCTCTTATGATAGCCCAAAGTAGTTGTGTTTCAGATTCTTAGAAGACAATATATACCTGGAAATTGACGGTAATCTTTTTGTTTTTTTAATAAATCAGGTCCTTGTATGTCAGACCCCATTGGTAGTTGTTTCAAATTTTATTAGATAAGATGCTTTTGTATTTGATAGCAATGTTGCTCTGCAGTTACAAAAGAAACTGTAGTCTACTATGTAACAAATCCCTGCTGGGATTTGGCACAATAAACGCATGGTCATGTGAATTATATGGTTCTTGAACTTCCAAGTTTCTTACTTTTCAATGCTTGTATTTTTATATTTAATGCTTCAATCCCTCGGTTCTTAAATAGAATAGTCTTTTTGCCCCACGTTTTAAATGAATTGGTCTGTTGATCCTTCAGTGTTTGGATATTATATGCTTTAATGTCGAGAAAAGTGAAGATACAAGTGAATAGGTTTCGTGAATATCATGAGTCTTTTTCCCCCTTTTGTAATTTACCCACGTCTGGTGTGGTCTCTAAGTTTTGAATTCGCCATTTGTTGCTGATATTATTATTTTTTTAACTTCCTTGACGCATGTGATATTTGTCCATGGCACTTTCTAGAATAGGATAAATGTTTTCTCATTTTTATGTATCATAAACATATACAATTTTTTATCAGAATTTTTTGAGGTGTAGATGTGAAGATAATTTGATTGATTGCTATGTGTTTTATATGAGAATTGAGAAAATTTTTGGTGCCAACGGAGGTAAAAGTTTCCTCAAGCTTGCAATAAATTGTTTTGCATGCTATGAAATACTTCAAGTAGTGTAACTTGTTACATACATCTCTTAGGTTCTGTCCATCTAAACATTAGATGTTTGTTAAATGTCTCCTGCATATTAAATAATTGCAAAAGTTTGACTAAGTTATAGCGGTGTTCATATAACTTTCATTAATATGAAATTTCAGTAGTTTGCTGTACTTGTTTTGTGCTTTTGGTGGAAGACTTCTCTTATGTTTTGCTATCCTTAACATGGAGAACTCCAAATCTTTTTTTTTTTTTGTTTTCATTTATCTGTTATCACTAGTAGTATGACCTTTTTAGTAACCACATTGATAATCAAAATTTAAAAGAGATTTTCACGTTTGTTTGAGCCAAGTTCATGTTCTCTAAGCGGTTTTCTCTTCCCTAAGATGCATCATAATTTTTGCTCTTGTTTATTTCTAGTCATAATTGTATTCTCTGATAATTTACAGCAACATTTCCCTTGGATCTTGTGAGGAGAAGAATGCAGTTGGAAGGGGTAGGTGGTCGAGCACGTGTCTATACAACTGGCTTGTTTGGGACATTTGGGCATATAATCCATAATGAAGGCTTGCGAGGCTTGTACAGAGGGATTCTGCCTGAATACTACAAGGTTGTTCCTAGTGTTGGTATTGTCTTCATGACATACGAGACATTAAAGATGCTTCTATCCCAGTTTGCTACTAGTCAGTAGTTGCATCTCATTTGGACATAGTCCACCTTAAATAGCATCCATGTGTTCAGGCACGTGAAATTTAGAGGAAATGGCAACAGAAGGAAGAATCAATTTTGTTATACTAGAACTTGGCCACAGAAATGTTCTGTGGTACATGAGACATTCCGTGGTGGTAAATTTTACTGTTGCTGCCGTGAGACCATAATTTGTGCTGTATAGGTTTAGTATGAGTCGTAGGTTTAGTATGAGTCGTAGGTTTATCGGGTTCTAATATGTTTTGGTGCTTACAATCTAGATAACATTCATTGATGATCATGTCATCAAACAAATTTTGCTATCATAATGCTTGTTATATGCATTTATGTAGCTGAACTTTCTTAGTGTTGAAATGTTCTGCTGTGCAAACTTTGTGCTAAAAGATTGAGTATGTTGAAAAGTGTTTATATTACTTTTAGACAGTGATAAAGCAGCTGACTGTAATAGGATGCAATGTAGAACTTAAAACATCTCCAATCATCCAATTTTCTTGCAACTGATTATAGTTTTTCGTTATTGGTGAAATGTAAGCCCTTTTTCTGTGCATTTCTGTTTGGACTTTTAATTTCTTCAGAGGTCCGTTTGTGGTGTCTTAAACATGTACCATTGGTTAGCTTATTGCAGAAAAAGTGAAAAGCTGATTGTGTGATTAGTCAGATTCTATGGTAGCTGTGACATGTAATGCAAGTGATCAGATGTATTGGGCCGTTAATTAAGCTAATTATGTAATTAATGATATTTAATGGAGGCTATTGATTATGCTAATCCAGGCTATTCAATTTTTTGCTTGTTTCCCGTATAACATGTCAATCTATTAGCATTCGGATTTGATGGATGCTCAACTATTTTGCATTTTGGAGGAAAAAAATCCAATTGACTTGAAGTACGTCTCAACTATTTTGCAGGCGGTCCAGGAAAAATTGAAAAACCAAATTGTGTTCAAATTGAAAAATAGAATAATCAAAACCGGTACTTTAGGTGCGTTTGAGGGTTTTGTTTTTGATTTTTGATTTTTTTTTCTTAAAAATAAGGTTAAAATATGTTCGTAAAATTTATTTTTATTTTGATTTCTGTAAAAAATTTAAAAAGTATTTTTACATTAGAAATAAAAATAAAAAATTTTCAACATGTGATTTTTAGGATTTTATTTTTATTAATAATTTAATTATTTTATTCTTATTATTATTACCGCGATCATCACCATACTGTTACTGTTGCCATCACCACTACATTACCATCAGTCACAACCATCAGATTACTGCTACTGTATGCACCACACGCCGTTGCCACCGTCACCACCACATCGCTGTTGTCGCTATCGTCACCACCACCATCATTGCTACTGGTGCTGTTGCTGCCACCACCAGCAAACTACTGTTGCTACAATTGTCATTGTCATTGCCACTGCCACACTACCACTGTTGCTGCCACTTTGCCGTCGTCGCCGCCGTTACCACCACCACCGCCAACACTGAAATTATTATCATAATATACATGAATAATTAAAAAAAATATATGAATAATTAAAAAAGTATGATATAATTTTTAAATATATAAAACGATTTTTTAAAAATAGATAATAAAAACTGAAAATAGTTTTTGAATTTTAAATAATAAAAAATTAAAAACCTACAACTTTACCGAACGCACCCTAGGATTTTTAATTTCTAAATTTTTGAGTTTCAATTAAGGTTTAGATTTTAATTCATTGGTCAACTGGGATATACTTATATATTTTCAGTATATAGTCATTTACAATTTGTGTCTATTTAGCAAACTCTCTCAAACTCTTGAGTAAAGAATTAGGATATATATAATTATATTTTATTTGAGGGAAATTTTTGTTACCTTGAAAGGTATTTTTAGACTTATATTTTTCTATTGCATTTTTATCTTAAAAAATAATTTATTGTTTTTATTCATGGTTAACCTAATTGATTTTAGTGGTTAACTGGTTAGCAAATAACTAGTTTTAATGGACCGATTTACGTTAAAATTTTTTTGAATTCAATTGTATTGGATTGAATTTGAAGATTTGTTTACAAACTAGATAACCGGTCTATGAATACTCCTGCAGCTAATTGATGTGTTTTATTAATACATATGCACATTGTAGACACCGTAACCTGATGCAGCCTAGATCAATGTTACTCGATAATGAGGAAATGGTATATTACTGACAACATGTACGGATCTCGAAGTTTCGATTGTGAATTTCTCACATTTTTCTCAAAGATTTTATGATTTTTCAAGTGTTTGCAAGTGTTTAAGAAAAAGAGCATAAAAACCTTAATTTTGACCTTTAGAGGTGACAAATAGTCTTTTGTGATCTTCTCTCTCTTGTCCAAGTAAGATCAGGGGTATTTTTATAATTTTGGAATTGTTGCCTAAAGGACGCTTGTCCCTTGATCTGGGATGCTTGTCTGTGGGTCTTTTTCTAGATTTTCTACGTTTTTGGAAATTCAAAATAGGAAGACATTTTTTTTAAAGGATTTTTATTCGGATTTATGGGGGAATATCACAAAATTTAGGAAGGTCGAGTTGGAATCCAACTCCAACTCTATCCTAGGTATAAAAGCAAATATTTTTAGGGTTTCTAGGGGGGATTCACTTTGATACAGAGCCATTCTTAAAGAAGAAGAAAAAATAATTTTTTTCTAACAATCTTTTGATCCACACACACACACACAAATAATCATTTTGATTTTTGAAAACAAAGAAAATAATCAGAGTGAAGATCTGGACTATAAAGAATTAAGAGTCAAAATATCTCCCAAGGGTAATATTTTATGCTCTCTTTTTATTTTCTCTCTTTAAAAATTGCTATGCATAATCATGTTTAAATGTTGTTTTTAATTGACTTGCATGCTAAAAGTTTGATGAGATACAAATATGAATCAATATGCGTGTAAATGGCATGATTAAATAAGATTCCCTCCATTGTTGTATAATTTCAAGCTTTATTTTTTTATTATGTAATTATGGAATTTAATGTGTTTTAAGATGTTTAGTACAAGATTTAGGGCTATAGTCTTTTTTATGCATATTTTAGGCATTAATATTTGTGTATCTAGAGGTTTATTTGTTGCATTCTGTCCTGTTTTGCAAGTGAAGAATGGAAAGAAGCCTCGACAAACGCCCGTCTATCAATGTAACAGATGGGACATCACGAGGACTCTTTCTCATCCCGTCACTCATACAACTATGGGCATCCGTCACCTTTCTAGGGGCGTTCGTCACCCTTCCAGGGGCATCTATGACTGGTTTTTAGGTATTTCTACATATATTTCATGTATTTTGTTATGTTTGTATAATTTCTATGACCCCCAAAATGTTTATTTTGATTTTGTAAATATTTCTGCTCTGTAATGTATAATTAAATGCATAATTTTCTTTTATGTAATTTAGTTATTTTTTTTTGTATAATGCTAATTTATTTGCTTTTTATGGTTTTTGTGAGTATGTAAATTCTTTCACCTTCGGGGGGTTTAATGAGGTTTTTTGCATTGAAAATCGTGCTCCCGATTAGATGATCACCATCAGCCCATCCGGTTACTTTATTTAACCATTCCATTTTTTATCATATTTATTTATTATTTTAGTTTATCATTTTTATTTGTTTATTATTTATTTCGTTATTTTATGTTTACTTATTTATTTCGGTATTTTGGATGTATTTTATTTTGAAAATGTAATAGTTAGTAAAAAAAGGCTTTTTGTGCACGTTAAAAGGAAAAGATACCTAAAATGATTTTCATTAAATAATTTGATTTTTCTTCAAAACTTGGATCAATATCCAATTTTTTGTCCAAAGCCAAACAAAAGAACAAAAAGAGTATTTTTATAAAATATGTATGAGAAAACCAATGTTCCCAACTCAAATAAATACCCCGATTTATGTATGTATATTACTTTATTCTTGTTTGTTGGAAGATTTGCTTCTGTAATAAGTTTAAGTAGTTTAATTTAATTAATTAATTTATTTACCGCTTTATTAATTGATTGGCATGCTTATTTAATTCTATCGCTTTGCATTATGTGAGAGAAGAGAGTAGATTAAATTTAAAACTCAATTATAAAATAAAACTTAACCAAGGTGCCTAATAAGAGTGATGTCTCGAACATCAATCTCTATTTGGGCATCAAAAGATCGAAAATTATTTTGTAACATTTAGTTAGGTGGCGACTTAATGATACCTACCTCTTTTGGGCCCATTAGTAGATGCTTTCATAGGTTGATTACCAATTATAATTTGCGCTTGATCCTTTTTTAGTGTGAAGTAGCCAATTTGTGAGTTAAAGTAAGCCTCTTTCGATCTTAGACCCTAAAAGCGGGCCTCCGAGAGCAAACCCGAAAATGAGCGATGGCTCCGGCACATATCGCACACATAATGAACATACAAACATAAAAGTGATAGAATAAACCCTAAATATGTAATAGCCCATAAATTGATCACGTTAAATCATCAAAAATAAAATAAATGCAGAATCATACCTAAATTTATAGCCATGAAGGATGTGGTGATTTTATAATTTCTCTAAGGTGATGCAATACCGGAGAGAAAAGAACGTCTTAGGGTTAGAGTTATCCCTATGCAACCAAAACCATAAACTATTAATAAAATGACTTATTTTCTAATTTACTTATCATAAATTAGATTAAGTCTTTTAGGTTTCCACTCCATACTTTTAATAAGACAACTATTTAGTTCAATTTGACTTTAAATTAATCAAATCACTTTTATTTGGACCTTATACATAATTTGTATATAATATGTACATAATTTGTATAGGTCCATAAATTCCAACAATCTCTCACTTGGACCGTATACATATAAATATGCGATAACCTTAGTAATTGTATATTACTATAATACTTTATGAGCTAAAAAATGCTATCATAACTAAAATCATATCTAACAATCATGTCCATCAATTATATAAATATAGGATCAAAGAGATCTTTGTTACATTTATCGTAATTGGACCTAACAATGGTCACATATATCAATATGACCAACAACATGGATCAAATAAAGATGTGTAACATGGAAATATTATGCAATGTAATCTTTAACATGACTATTTTCAACTGGTCCAACCTTATTCCTTAATGAGATCAAACAAAGTAGAGCTTGGATACTGTATAAAATCTTTAACTGAATGATAAACTTTATGTATCCATGAAATATCCACACAACATGTCAACCAAAATAAATTTAAACATCTGTAAGTGCAAACTCCTACTAAATTGATATATCATCTAATAGTGTAACACCCATGTGAGCAACGTGCTCAAGAAAGATCTAGGGTATTAATCCCTTAGTAAGCAAATTCGTAATCATGGAGTTTGTGCCAATATGCTCTATATATATCTAACTACTCTAAACTATTTCTTTAACAATTAAGAACTTAATGTCTATATGTTTAGACTTCGAAGAGCTCTTATTGTTATTAGAATACAACATTGTTGATTTATTGTCACAAAATAACTTTAATGGTCTTTCAATACTATCCACAATTCACAGTCCTATGACAAAATTTTTCTACCATATCCTTTGATTTGATGCCTTATGACACACTATAAATTTAGCTTCCATGGTAGAAAAATCCATGAGTGATTTTTTTATACTTTTCCATTAAATAACTCCTCCAGCTAACAAATAAATGTAGCCCGAAGTGGATCTACGACTGTCTTGGCATCCAATAAAATCAGAATTAGAATACCCAATGACCTTTAATTGATATGATATCCTATATGCGAGCATATAATCTTTTATTTTCTATAACTACCATATAACCCTTTTGGCCATTTTCTAATGATTGGTGCCTGGTTCACTTAAATATCTACCTAACGTTCCAATAATGTATGCAATATCTGAACGTGTACAAACTTGAGCATACATTAGACTTCCTATAGTTGAAGCATAAGGAATGTTTTGCATTTTCTTAGACTTGAGTTCGTTCTTTGGGCACTGATTACAACTAAACTTATCTCCATTAGCTAGTAGGGTATCTCCTGATTTACAATTTTGCATGCCAAACCTTTTGAGAATGTTTTGAGAATAGCTCTTTTGTGATAATCCAAGAATGCCCCGATAGTGATTTCGATATATCTTGATTTCCAGTATAAAAGAGGCATTACTATGATCTTTTATCTCAATTTTTTGATAGAAATCTCTTAGTTTTATGCAATATGCCTATATCATTGCTAGCAAGCAGCATATCATCGATGTATAATACCAGGAAAATGTACTGACTCTTACTGAACTTGTGGTATATACATTCACCAACTATATTTATCTTAAAATCAAAAGAAATGACAATTTGACGAAATTTATGATTCCACTGATGAGAAGCCTATTTAAGTGTAACACCCCGAGTGCCAATTACCCGAATAATAGTCAGTCAAACTTGATTTTTCCTCTAAATTCGATAATAAAATAAAAATAAAATAAATGAGCGTCCTAAAAATGAAAGGAAGTAAGGTAAATGAAAAATAAACAATTATATGTTAAGTTATAATTGATTTGGGGTCTAAATGTTAAAATAGAAAAATTTAGAATGCTAAATTGAAAATTTTCACCTTTATACCCAAAAATACATCATTTTAGGTTGGGATTTAATTTTGGTTGCCTTATTTTCTAGGAGGATCGGTTTCCTCCTCCACTACCCTCCCGTTTATTTTTCTTCTTTTCCCTTTTCCTTCTTCGATCGTGATAGCACTGTTGCCTCGCTAGTTGTCATTTTTTGCCATTGCTACAATCCTTAGGTGCTATTGCCTTGTTTTTCTCCTCCTTTCCCTTGCACCTTAGGAGTCCATAATTTTCCCTACTGCTTTCATTTTTTGCTTTAATTCCCTTGTTATTTTGCCCTCTTGTTGCATTTTCCCCCACTAGTCTTGAGGTAAGCTTTTTTCATATTTTAATTGGTGTATTATGAAGAAAATTTGAGGAAAAGGGGGAAAAACTCATATTTATGGATTTTAGAAATTAAGGAAAAATGTTAGATTTTGTTAATTCTTGAATTAATTTGAGGATTGGAGTAGATAATTCATTAAAATTGCTTAAATTATATATTTGCTTATATTTGATTAAACAATTTATGATGGATTTATGGGTTGTGTAGAGAAAGACATTGAGATAAGTGTGCAGGGAAAAGAAGTGGAAGGAAAATGATGTATTGAAGCTTTTGGAGGTTGAAATTGAAGAAAATTGACCTTAAACTGGTATGTGTTCATGTAATCCTATTTTTCTTTAAAATTGTGTATTATGTAATTAAAGGTTTTTAGTATGTAGGGAAATTTTCATGAATTGATGTTATAAATATATATTTAGGTGTTAAATGGATAATATGAAATGTTTTACTTAAATTATAGGGGTTTAAATTGTAAAATTGTCAAATAACATATAATATGTAAGTTTTGGTTTTAGCTGAATGGATTGAGATTTTATAAAATCAATGTTATAAGTAACTAATTGGGTGTTAAATAAGTAGTATGAAATACTTAAATTGAGTTATAAATGTTAAATTACAAAATTATCATTTTACCTATATTACATAAACTACTAGATTCTTAAAATACACATTTTTTTATTATTGAATTGATAGATAATTTATTATAAATGCATAATTGAAGGAATACATTCATGAAATGGAATTTATCATGACTTGGTTTTAACTATGATTCAAGTGATTTATAATACGTTATGTTTAATTAACTTTGATTAGTGAGTTTTATCGTGATTTTAAGGTAATCGTTATTAAATGTTACTTTGAAATGCATTAGTTGAAATCTGTGTATGCATGAAGGGTTTGTTTTTCTATACTCTTGGAAAGGAAAATAAATTGGATAAATTACCAGATAAACATGATCACAAGTGAAGGCTATAGAGTGAGACTGGATTTAATGGAAAAACGGAATATGAACTTAATTATATTTTCCCTTAGTAAAATTAGACAGAAATTGGAGTAATAGGATAAGGTTGGCATGTCAATTAGAGAAAGCTAGTAGCACTGTTTCTTAACATGATTACTGGATTAAATGGCTTCGAGAGCTTTTCTGGTGAATGTAATTAATTTGAGTTTTGGATTGAATGGCTCTGAGAGCTCGGTCCACATATACATGTGTGTGTGTGTGTGTGTATAGTGGTAATATTATAAATATCAATAATGAGAAAAATTTAAATGGATCAAATGGTTCTGAGAATTCGGTCCCATTACAAAAAAAACATAATAAATACTAATTAAATAAATTAATAAATTTTTAATTAAAAATAATTAGTTAATTATGATAGTGATTAAAGTTTAATCTAGAAAAAATATATAAATAAATATGTGAGTTTTACAAGTTTAAATTTCATATACCAGATTTCTTACTTTTATGTTTAGAAATAAATGAATGCGTTTTTATTTGATAATTTATGAATTTTCAACTATATTTTAGTTAAGTATCTCATATTGTGAAAAATAGAATTGTTTGAACACCACCAAGCAAAATGCTTAGCGCATATTTTTCTTTTCGTGCGTAGGTTTGAAGAACTTTTAGAGATAATTGAAAGTGGATCTAAAACAAAGTTCGAGTCACAAAAGAAAAGTGGAGAGATTTTAAGGTGGATGCACATTTAAAAGTCCTTTTTTTATCTTTAAAGTATTTTCTCATATACATCGTATTTTGGCAATGTAAATTTTTATGTATTTATCTATGAGTATTGACATTGTAAATTAAGTTATCTTAGAGCTCATTATGTAAATTATCTTTGAGGATAAGTAGAATATTAGACGTGTTATGTTTTAATTTGATTAAGATTAAGTTTTGAAATATCGGTGGAAGGGCAAAACATTTTGTGTTGGGTTTGAATTGGAGATGGATGGTAGGATAGGTCAAAATAGAAGTGTATTGAGGATTTTCTTGTAGGGAGTTTAGAAAGTTTTTAGAGGAAACTCTATTGAAATTTTTATGAGATAAACAATAATTATTAATGTGAAGGTTTTTCAATAGATGATTTTGTAATTAGCCCTCTTAAAAGAATCTAAGCCCGGGTGTGACATCTCATATTTGGGTTTTTTAACTGAACGACTATAGGATATTATATTAGTGGTATTAAAGCCTAGTTTAGGCAATTCTAGGCTAGTAATTAAAACAATTAAAAAGGAAATATGTGTACATGCCAAGTGAAGCTAAATGTGCATATTAATATAATGTGACTTTAATGTAGATCCACTATTTTTGTCTGTTATAGATAAAATAATGGAATCAAACTCAAGAGGAGATAACAAAAAAGTACAAAGTCATGCTTCAGCTAATGATATGGATAAGGGTGAAAGGGAGCAACCAGCACAACCGGTACCACCAGTTGCTGCCTAGCCAATGCCAAATTCGATAGAGTTTTTTGCAACAATAATGGAATATATAAGATAGCAAATGGATACTGCACTTCCTATAATGGCATAACCTCAGCCACCCCTTCCACCATAAAGGTTTACACTTAAAAAGCAAAGAAATTAGGAGCAGAGGACTTTAAAGGGGAGTCACTAGTCACTGCTCCAAATGCTAAATTTTGGTTGATTAAGATAAAGAGGATTTTTGATCTCCTTCACTTTACACCTAAAGAAAGACTAGAATGTGTTGATTGTCTTCTTCAAAGGCCAATGTACCAATGGTGGGAATCTACAAAAAGATTTTTCATGCCATAAGATCTTAATTGAGAGTATTTTATATCGCATTTTAGGGATAAATATGGGAGACGCTTATATGGAAGAGATGATGGATGCCTTTCTCCATTTGATATAAAGACCCAGAACAGTAGCAAAGTATGAAAAAGAGTTTGATAGATTAAGTGCTTATAGTGAGCGGTTCATTCCTACTATGGCTAATAGGTGTAGAAGATTAGGCCTTCATCATGACATTGAGAAACTTCTTGCTGCACTGCAAATTAGGAATTATGGATAATTGGTAAAAGTAGCCTTGAGGATTGAAAAAGCTAATATGGAGGAATAGAAATAGAGAAGCAGAGGCCAGAAAAAAAAGCAGTTAGGGATAAGTTGGTTCTTCCTCATCAGCTAGTAAAAAGTAGAAAGGGTCAGGTTCTCAGGTTCCAGTACAATCACAGACATCTTTCCATTAACCAAGGTAGAGCAAGAGATCAACTTCTAGGTCGGTTCAACTAGCCTCATAGTACTGCAGGTGGGCTAGAACGAAGAGAGGTCACTCTATTTGAACACTGTGGAAAAAGACATGAAGGTCAGTGTTGGAGAAAGATGGGAACATATCTCTGATGTGGGTTTATGGATCATTTTTAGAAAGATTTCATGAAAAATAGTATTCAATAGCTAGTCAGCTAGAGAGATAAGTTCCTAGGGCTTCAAAGAGTAGAGCCAGAGATAGAGGATCTAGTTCTCGTACTAGTGGACAGAAGATCACATCAGAGATAGTTAAGAGACCTGACACCCATACTTCATTAGGTGTATATGCTATACGAGCCTGGGATGACTAGGATGCCCTAGATGTGATTGCCAGTACTTTCACTATCTTTGATATTTCTATTCATGCATTGATAGATCCAAAATCCATCTATTCATATATATGCATTCTATTGCCTGATGATAAGAGATTGCATGTTGACACCCTTGAACATGAAATTGTAATTACAAATCCTCTAGGTCATAGTGTAGTTGTGAATAAAGTTTACTAGAACTTTCCCTTAAAAATACAAGGCCATGAATCTCCTGGTGATTTGATTGGGTTACCCTTTCGAGAATTTGATGTGATTCTTGGCATGGATTAGCTATTTAGACATCATTTAATGGTAGATGGTCATCTTAAAAGAATTACTCTTAGGACAACTGATAATGATGAGATCATAGTTGTTGGTAGAAGGTTAAATTTTCTTTCAAATATTATATCAGCCACAATAACAAAGAGGCTTGTTAGAAAGGGATGTGTACCCTATCTAGCTTGTGTGGTTGAAGCTAGGAAGGATAATCCTAAAATTCAAGATATGCCAACTGTACGTGATTTTCAGGATGTTTTTCCTAACAAGTTACCAGGGTTACCACTAGAAAGAAAAGTCAAATTTTGTATCAATCTTTTGCCTGGTATTGCACCAATATTCATTGCACCATATCAGTTGGCGCCCACACAATTGAAGGAATTAAAAATCCAGTTGCAAGAACTTTTTGAAAAGGATTTTATACATCCTAGTGTGTCTCCTTAGGGTGCATCGGTGTTGTTTGTCAAGAAGAAAGATGGATTTCTCAGGCTTTGCGTGGATTATAGGCAGTTAATAAGGTGACTATGAAAAAAAAATCCACTGCCTAGAATAGATAACCTGTTTGATTAGCTCAAAGGTGTAGGCATTTTCTCTAAACTTGACCTGAAGTCAGGGTATTATCAATTAAGGGTAAATGATGCAGATGTCCCCAAAACAACTTTTAGAACTGGATATAGGCATTATAAATTTTTGGTGATGCCTTTTGGATTCACGAATGCCCCGACAGTGTTTATGGATCTTATGAATCATATCTTCCATCCTTATCTAGATCAATTCATTGTTGTCTTTATTAATGATATCTTGGTTTATTCTTAAAGTTGAGAGAATTATGATGAGCATTTAAGGATCATAATGTAGACTTTAAGGGAAAAACACCTTTATGGTAAGTTTAGTAAATGTGAGTCATGTTATATCGGCTGATGGGATTAGAGTCGGCCCTAAGAAGATATAAGTAATTTTGGAATGGAAGCCACCTAAGAATGTTACATAAATTAGGAGCTTCTTAGGTTTGGCTAGGTATTATAGAAGGTTTGTCAAAAGGTTTTCTATAATTGTAACACCTATGACCAAGTTACTTTAAAGAACACAAAATTTGTGTGGAGTGACAAATGTTGGGAAAGTTTTGAGAAAATAAAGGCTATGTTTACTGAAGCACTTGTTCTTACACAACCCATGCCTTGTAAAGACTTCGTGATCTATATTGATACCTCACATAATGGGCTTGGCTGTGTACTCATAGAAGAGGGAAAGATAATTGCCTATACTTCTAGATAGCTTAAGCCGACCTATGATTTAGAGTTAACAGCCATAGTTTTTACTTTAAAGATTTGGAGACATTATCCATAAAAAGAAAAATGTTATATCTATATAGATCACAAGAGTCTTAAATATTTGCCTACACAAAAAGAGTTAAACTTAAGGCAAAGAAGGTGGATAGAGTTGATTAAAAATTATGATTGTGTTATTGATTATAGTCCAGGAAAAGCAAATATGGTGGCTGATGCTTTTAGCAGAAGATCATTATCAGCTTTAAGCGCCATCAATGTTAAATTATTTATAGCTAGTGATGATGCTCTAATAGCTAAGTTGAGGTTTACACCAAATTTGGTGTAACAAGTCAAAGAAGCACAAGTGCAAAATTGATAGCTAGTTGCTATTATTACACAATCCAAAAGGGGAAGGATAGTGAGTATGCAGTTAAGGAGGATGGTTATTTATTCTTCAAAGACAGAATCTGTGTTCTTAATGTTGATGAACTGAAACAGAACATTATAAAGGAAGCTCATAGTAGTTCATATGCTATGCACCCAATAAGCACGAAAATGTACCAAGACTTGAAGACACATTAGTGGTGACCAGGTATGAAAAGAGACACTATAGAATATGTTTCTAAATGTCTAATGTGTCAACAGGTCAAAGTAGAGTATCAAGTTCCATTGGGTTTACTTTAACCTATAGTAATACCTAAATGGGAATGGGATCAAATTATGGTGGATTTTTTGGTTGGTTACCTCAAACTAGGAAGCGGTACAATGCTATATGGGTAATTATGGATAAATTGATTAAATCAGCTCACTTTTTACCTGCTAGAACTGACTATCAACTCTCAAAGTTAGCAAAATTATATATCAATGAGATAGTACAGTTATATGGAGTTTTATCTTCCATCATATTCGATCGAGATCCAAAATTTACTTCGACATTTTGGAAGAAATTACAAGAGGCCTTGGGTACCACGTGTAATTTTAGTATAGCTTTTCATCCTCAAATAGGTGGACAGTCTGAAAGAGTAATTTAGATACTAGAAGATATGCTTAAGAGCTGTGTCATTGACTTTGAGGAAAGTTGGGATAAATATTTTCCATTGTTTGAATTCACATACAATAATAACTATCAGGCTAGCACACAATGGCACCCTATGAGGATCTTTATGGTACGAAGTGCACGACATCCTTATATTGGACAGAACTCAAAGAAAATAAAAATGTGAATCTAGATCTAATAAGGGAAACCAAGAATAAAGTGAAGACTACCAAAAAGAGATTATGGGTTGTTTCCAATCACCAAAAGTCATATGCGAATTTAAAGAGAAGGGACATTAAATATGCAGTGGGTGATAAGGTTGTCTTGAAGGTTTCTTAATGGAAGAAAATAC
Organism: Excoecaria agallocha; assembly: GCA_037975025.1. Lineage (NCBI taxonomy): Eukaryota > Viridiplantae > Streptophyta > Magnoliopsida > Malpighiales > Euphorbiaceae > Excoecaria > Excoecaria agallocha. The sequence continues at coordinate 53,250,914 of CM075806.1, read as the reverse complement.
TTCGGTTATTTAAATTATGAGAAAGAATGGAAGAGGCCACATGGAAACTGGAGGAAATTATGAGAAAGAATTATCCAGAGTTATTTAACACTGATAAATTTCGAGGACAAAATTTTATTTTAAGAGGGGAAGAAGTGTAACACCCTGGGCACTAGTTACCTGAATATTAGTTAGTCAAACCCTATTTTTTCTCTAAACCCGAATATAAAATAAAAATAAAATAAATTAGCATCCTAAAAATTAAAGGAAGTAAGGTTTATGAAAAAGAAAGAATTATATGTTAAGTTATAATTGATTAGGTGTCTAAATGTTAAATAGAAAAAGTTAAAGGGTTAAATTGAAATTTTTTACTTGCACACCCAAAACTACATCATTTTGGGGTAGGGTTTAATTTTGGTTGCCTTATTTTTCAGGAGGATCGGTTTCCTCCTCTACCACCCTTTCCTTCGTTTTTCTTCTTCATTTTTTCCCTCTTCCCTCTACTGTCATGACAACACCGCCGCCTCACTAATTGCCATTGTCCGCCAAAACTACAGTCCTCCGGCACCGTTGCCTTCTTTCTCTCCTTCTTTCCCTCGTACAACATCGGCCTGCAATTTTCCCTACCATCCTCCTTCTTTGCTTTGGTTCCCTTGTTATTTTGCCCTTTTGCTACCATTTTCCCCCACTAGTCTTGAGGTAAGCTTCCTTCATACTTTTAATTGGTGTATTATGAAGGAAATTTGAGGAAAAAGGGGGAAAACTCATATTTAGGGATTTTAGAAATTTGAAAAAAAATTAGATTTTGTTAAATCTTGAATTAATTTGAGGATTGGAGTAGATAATTCATTAAAATTGCTTAAAGCATGTATTTGCTTATATTTGATTAAAGAATGTATGATGGATTTATGGGTTGTGTAGAGAAAGTCACTAAGATAAGTGTGAAGGGGAAAGAAGTGGAAGGAAAAATAATGAATTGAAGCTTTTGGAGGTTGAAATTGAAGAAAATTGACCTTGAATTGGTATGTGTTCATGCAATCCTATTTTTCTTTAAAATTGTGTATTATGTAATTAAAGGTTTTAAGTACATAGGGTAGGATTTTCTTGAATTGATGTTATAAATATATATTTGGGTGTTAAATGGATAATATGAAATGATTTACTTAAATTTTAGGGGTTTAAATTGTAAAATTGTCAAATAACATATAACATGTAAGCTATGGTTTTAGTTGAGTGGATTGAGATTTTATAAAATCAATGTTATAAGTAACTAATTGGATGTTAAATAAGTAGTATGAAATGCTTAAATTAAGTTATAAGGGTTAAATTGCAGAATTATCATTTATTTATCTTATGTAAACTACTAGATCCTTAAAATACACATTTTTTTATTATTATTGAATTGATAAATAATTTATTATAAATGCATAATTGAAGGAATACATTCATGAAATGGATTTTATCATGACTTGGTTTTAACTATGATTCAAGTGATTTATAATACGTTATGTTTAATTAACTTTGATTAGTGAGTTTTATCGTGATTTTAAGGTAATCATTATTAAATATTGCTTTGAAATGCATTGGTTGAAACCTGTGTATGCATGAAGGGTTTGTTTTTTTTATACTATTGGAAAAGAAAATAAATTGGATAAATTACTAGATAAACGTGATCACAAGTGAAGGCTATAGAGTGAGACCAGATTTATCAAAAAAATGGAATATGAACTTAATTATATTTGCCCTTAGTAAAATTAGACATAAATTGGAGTAATAGGATAAGGTTGGCATGTCAATTAGGAAAAGCTAGCAGTTTGCACCTTAACATAATTATCAGATTGAATGGCTCCAAGAGCTTTTCTAGTGAATATAATTAATTTGAGTTTTGGGCTGAATGGCTCCGAGAGCTCTGTCCACATATACATGTATTGTAACACCCTCATACTATAATCAAATTATAATGTCACTTAGGTACGCTAATCATACATTGCTCTACTATCTTATCTTTAATAATGATTATCATATAATTAACATGTTACTAGTAATCATCACATGCTATTTCTCATATTTATTTTAGGTGTTACTATCAGTATTTTCATGCTTTACCTTTTTATACTTTATCATACATATCATGTTTTATGTGAGTTGCTTTGGATCATACAAGTATACATAAACCGTCAATTACACGAGGGAGCTTAATACAATTCAAAACCTCCCAAGAAACATACATCTTTACACACATATTACTTTTAATACAAAATTATACAAAATATTAAAATAATAACTCCCTACACTAACTTCTTATCAAAATTGTGTTGGCCTTCCAAATGCAGAAAACTTCCTTGAGAAAAAGTCTTATCTAATGAACCTACACGAATAAAATAACCCATGCTAAGCTATAAAGCTTAGTGGGCACAAATCAAGATGGACGACCACTCACAGCTGTTGTCAACAAACACTCAACATGTAATTCTTATATAATAGGATTTCGGTAATAATAATAATAATAATAATAATAATAATAATAATACAATATTAATAATGGAATCATAACAATGTATACAATTAATAAGATAACAAAGCTCAACCAATCTCTTAGTATGAATAAATCATATGGATGATTGATATAATTTGTGCCTTTATATTTTATTAGCAAATACTATAATTAGAGCAATCATATGTTTCATCAATAACATCTGAGCATTTATGCTTTTAATTCAAGTACTATAATTATAATTAATAGCCTACCTAAGTTTTGAGAGTGGATAATGGGAACTTTAGATACCCTTAGGTGTCAAATTTGTAGATATCCAAAGAAATCGAATTTGTAAATCCAAACGAGGCTGAACTATACTTTAGATCAGTCAAGAGAACCCAAACGGCGTCGGCTAACAACCTAAACGGGATGTCTATAATCCAAATGGGACCATTAATACTTTATGACCCAAACAGGGTCGAACTATAATAGCTGCAACTAAATCCCTATAGGCATACCTATCTATCCACAATTGAACTCTATTTGCAGGCAATATTGTGTTCTTATTCAATTTATTTATCATGCTTGTGCTTTCTCTATATAATCTTGCATACATACATACATACATACATACATACATACATACATACATACACAATATAAATAATCATATAATAGGATACACAATATCTGATGCATACACATGTATTTTCAACCTCATATAACAATACAAGTAATTGTAAATGAACATTTATTGCTGTAGTCATATACTTTAGCATGATAATTCATAAGTATATACATGTTATCTCAAATAAGTCATAAGTTTAATAATTCATATATTTGTCATACGTCATGCTTTATTAACTTTTTATACTTATTGCTTTACAATATAACATTAACATATACCTCTTTATATGTTGTTTCTATATTGTGGAATGCTCTAAAGATGTTTAAGGAGGTTCAGGAAAACTTTTGGAATCTATAAATTAATTATAAGTGAAACAGGAGAGGGTCACGGTTGTTACCAAATGAGTATTAACTGTGAGATAGGTGTAATTTTGGTTCTGGACTGGCTCACGATCGTTACCAAAATGATATTGACCGTGAGGTCTATTTTGTCTAATGACAGATTTATAGGTCAATTTTGTTTGCTATTTTAGACCTATGAAATGACATTTTCAATTAAAAAGGTCTTCCATAAAGTTATTCCCTTTCATTTCTAGTTTCAATATCATTAAAAATCACCTCATTTGCATTCCTAAATTTCAAGATATTAGCAAAACACTAAGGACTATCCTTAGTGATAGGGCAGCAAATTGTTCCAGTTTTCAAACTAAGTTTAGACAGGTTTAGAGGTAGATTTAGACTTTGTCTTCTTATAGAAAATGTAGATACATAAGTCTAGTTTCTAACCCAATTAGGATTACTTAATTTACGATTCTGCAACTCTAGATATTAGCAATACAAGCTCACTAGGTTACATGAACTCAAAAATAAAATTTTGATACTAAAGAGATTTTTTAAACTTTTTGATACACTTAACTTAAACTAAAATTTATATAATTAGAGATTAATTTTTAACACATTTCCCTTACAAATATATATTTACATTACACTTTCCAAGTTTTAATCTAGGGTTTAACTTTTCTCAACCATTTAACACATTTACATGAACATATCTAGAAATTATTAACTCATTCTCCTAATTAAGCCTTGATTACATCATAATCAACTCTAATCATATATGCATGAAAATCACACACCAAAGTCCCATACCTTGGCCGAACCAAAATCAATCTTTAGTCTTTAATTACTTCTTTTCTCTTGTCCTTCTTAGCTTCCTCTTCTACAAACAAGATTTTCATACATGTATCAACTTCTAACATTCCCTTTCCATTGAAAGCAACATAACAAGAAAGAAGAAGAAGGTTAAAATGTAGGGAATCTATTACCTTGATGAATCCCTATACAAAAACCTTTTTAACAACCACATGCAATTGAATTTCTTTGAGAATTATATAGAGAGAAGAGTAATCTTTGGAGAAAGATGAGAGAAGAAGAAAAAAATATGTATTTTCTCTTTTTCTCAAACCATCTAAGATACTTTTACAACCTAATCTCTATATTTTCTCTCTCTTACATGCAATATTCTAGACTTTATAGGGAAATGAGAAGTTCCCTTTAGCTCCTCTAACTATTTGCATGTTAGAAATTGTCCCCTTACATTTGTTTCTCTTATAAAATTATCCCACATTTTCTTTCTTTCAATATTGACCCCAAATATAATCTTCCTTCATTCAATTATACCTTTAATAATTAACATGCCTTAAAAAAAATTCACACACATATTATAAAGTAAAATTATCACTTTGCCCTTTTTGACCCAAATTGAATTTACTAATATGATTAACCTTTAATCTATAATAATAACATAATAATCAAGCATTTTCTACTAAGGTCAAATTTAGGGCCTTACATGTGTGTGTGGATCAAATGGTTTCGAGAACTCAGTCCCATATTTAAATTTCATTTATCTAGCTCAATGCAATTTCGCTAGATTTTACTTGAGGCAAATACAGAAAATACGTAATAAATGCTAATTAAATAAATTGAGAAATTTAATCTAGCAAAATATATAAATAAATATTTGAGTTATACAAGTTTAAATTTCATATATTGGATTTCTTACTTTTATGTCTAGAACTAAATAAATGCATTTGTATTTGAGAATTTATGAATTTTTAAGTATATTTTAGTTAGATATCTCATATTATGGAAAAATACAATTGCTTAAACACCACTAAGCAAGATGCTTAGCACGTGGTATTCTTTCTACGCGTAATTAAGAAGTTTTGGAGATAGTTAAAGGTGGATTTACAACAAAATTCGAGTCACAACAGAAAATTAGAGAGATTTTAAGGTGGATTCACATTTAAAAGTCCTTTTGTTATCTTTAAAGTATTTTGGCATGTACACCGTCTTTTGGCTATGTAAATTTTTATGTATTTATCTATGAGTATTGACATTGTAAATTAAGTTATCTTGGAATTGGTTGTGTAAATTATCTTCAAGGATTAGTGAAATATTAGACGTGCTATGTTTTAATTTGATTGAGATTAAGTTTTGAAATATTGGTGGAAGGGCAAAACATTTTCTGTTAGGTTTGAATTGGAGATGGATGGGAGGATAGGTCAAAATAAAAGTGTATTGAGAATTTTCTTGCAGGGGGTTTAGAGAGTTTTTAAAGGAAACTCTATTGAAATTTTTATAAAATAAACAATAATTATTAATGTGAAGGTTTTTCAATAGATGATTTTGTAATTGGCCTTCTTAAAGGAATCTAAGCCCGGGTCTATAGATGAATCTTTTGAAACAAAGTTTTTTGATTTTTTCATATAAATTGTTTCATCAATGTCGCCATTGAGAAACATTATCTTAACATCCATTTAATGTAACTTAAGGTTAAAATGTGCCACAAGTGCCACTATTATTCTAAAAGAGTCTTTCGATGAAACTAGATGAATAAATGCCTTCCTTTTGAGTGAAATCATTGGCAACAAGGCGAGCCTTATATCTTTCCACACTGCCTTTTGAATTCCTTTTGGTTTTAAATATCCATTTACAAACCAATAGGTTTTATACTTTCAGGCAATGGGACAAGATCCCAAACCTCTTTGTCTTTCATGGACTTTATTTCCTCTTTTATGAAATTGATCCACTTTTGAGATATTAAGCTTTCAATAGCCTGATGGAAGTTTATTAGATCATCTTCCATTATTTCATTGTCTACCTTATGATCTTGGAGAAATACGATGTAATAATCTGAAATTACACTTCTATTTTCTCTAATGGATCTTTTTAATGGAATTTGTTCTTAAGGTTGTTGAGTTTCTTCTTTAAGAATAACCTGTTGAACAGGATCTAGGAGATTTTTGACATTGTATTATGGTTCTAGTGTTGTTTCTTGAACCGTGTTAAGAAAAAAGTCTTGATCTTGATCATAGCCAATTATAATTGTAGGAAGAGAAATAAATTCCTCTTTGAAGACAAAGTTTATAACCTTTTGTATCCCCCCTCCAAATTCAATATCCTCAAAGAACTTAGCATTTCCCATCGAAAATTGATCTTTTTGTGGGATCATAAAATTTGTACCCCCAAGACAGTTAAAGTATTTAACAAAATAGCTAAGACCATTATTGAGTTAAATTTTGTTTCATTTAGCCTGTAAGGCCTTGCCTCAGCTAAACAAGCCCAAATATGTAAATCTTTTAAGCTAGGTTGCTTACTCGTCCATAGTTTATAAGGGGTTTTGGTCATTGCTTTAGTTGAAATTCTGTTAAGGATGTAAGTTGCAGTTTTTAATACCTCTCCCCAGAGTGAATCTGGCAAAGTAGTATGGTCGATCATACTTCTTACCATGTCGTTCAATGTCCCGTTTTGTCTTTCAGGTACACCATTCATGTAAAGACTTTCTGCCATGCTGTATTAAGGGATGATTCCATATTCCCTTAAAAATTTGGTAAATGGCCTTGAACATTTTTCACATGATCCATCGTATCTACTATAGTATTCACCAACATGGTCGATCTAATAGTTTTAATCCTTTTATTTAGTTGATTTTCAACTTTAGCTTTAAAAGATTTAAACACATCCAAGGTTTAAGACTTCTCATGAATGAGATAAAGGTACTAATAACGTGAATAATCATCTATGTATGTAATAAAGTATCATTGACCATTCTAGGAAGCCGTAGGGAATGGTCCGCAAATGTTTGTATGTATTAGTTCTAAAACGTTTGGAGATTTTGTGGCACCTAATCTCCTTTTGTTTGTTTGTTTTCCTTTAATACACTGAAAAATTCAGCGAATCAAGAATTCCATTTGACATAGGCCTTTCAATTCTTTGTTTAGAAATATAGCCTAATCTCTTTAGCCAAAGTGATAAATAATTCTCACTAGTTAATTTTCTTTTAGTACCCACATGCATAGTTTCATTATATGAAGTATTTGTATCAAGCAAGTATAGGTCATCAAACTAGATAAAGAACCAGAACCAATGAGTTTCAAACTTTAAAAAAGACTAAACTGACTATTTCCAAAAGAACAAGAATATCTTAATTTGTCTAATATATACATATATAAAAATTAAATTCTATCTAAATGATAATACAATAAAAGTCTCTTTTAAATCTAAATAAACTCTAATATTTAATAATAACCTAAAAGTGCCTATTGTCTCAACTTTAATTTGCTTTCCATTGCCTACATAGATATATCTTTTACCATCACTCGGCTTTCAACAGCTCAGGCAACCTTGCATGGATACACTTATGCAGGTAGTGGCATCGCAATCTATCCACCAAGTGTATCTAAGTACTAAAATTAAGTTAACCTCAAAATAAACAAAAGCATGAAATGTACCTCTTTTTGCATGCTAAGTATGATAGTTGGTATAATCTCTCTTCTTATGAGAAGTTCCTTTACAAAACAAGCAACCAGATTGTTACATTTTATCCTTATTTTCCTTATGTTGCTTCTTTTATTTCGCAACTTCTTTATCCTTCTTTCTTTTCTTATTGTAGCCCTTGGAAGATAATGCCAAATAAGTATTTTCTACTTTTCCAATCTTTATCCTATCTTCCTCATTCACTAGATGAGAAATGAGCTCATTAAGAGTCCATTTCTCCCTTTAAGTATTATAACTCACCTAAACCTGATTGAATTGTGAATGAAGAGAGATAAAAACCAAACGCACTAATAAATCCTCAGAAATTTCTAATTTTAGTGTTTTTAGTCTGGATGCAATTTGCTCTATTGCTAAAATGTATTCCCTTATACTCCCGTTGCCCTTATACCTCATGAAAACAAGTTTTTTTATTAAACTATTTGCTCCACTTTTTTGCTTTTAGCAAAGCGACTTTCAAGCACTTTAAGAAACAATTTAGCATTTTGATTTTTAGATGCAGTGTCCCTGAATGTGTCAGGAATTATACATTTCATGATCGACTTAAGCACTTTGAGTGCTCCCACTTCTCAAAACTCCTTTTTTGTTCTGAGGAACTTTCAACTGTAAGAGAAGCAAGAGGCTCAACCCAAAGTGTATAGTCTAGATCCATATAGCCTATAATGATGGTAACGTTCTCCTTTCATTTCTTATAATTTATGCCATTCAGCATAGAAAGTAAGTTAATATTTGTAGATATTGAATCAATAGAAGTATTTTATGAATTCAAAGAACAACACAATATATATCAAGCTCACAATCAATACTTTGAATTTTACAAAATAAAAGATTCAAAAATAATGGCAAATCCATCACAAGACACCTAGCATAACATTGAAATTTAGTATTTGGATAGAAAAATCAACTTACAAGTAGTAATCTTGGTGCAGTAATCAAATATTAATAATAAACTCCTATCAAACATTAAGCCTTTCTTTGGACCGACTTAATATTCACATGGAAAACCAACTAATTATCACATATTTGTTCTAATTTCGGCCAGACAATAATAACCTTCCTTTGGTATGGCTATTATGGTTTTTTATTTTAATTTTTGGGGTAATTTTGAGAAAATTTTAGAGTTTTAGAGCTACAATAAACATAATTGAAAAAATGGAGTGTTAAAAAATGGCACCCATTATTACCATTTTTTGACGACTGCATCCCACATGATTAGGTGCATTTTTTGGATTGAAAACGGCACTCCATACTGCCATTTTCACTGTAGCAAAACAACATCATTCTACATGGGGAAGGGTTGTTGTCATGGTGCTTAAAAAAGACACTTTATCTTGCTATTTTCCACAATAGAAAATGGTGTCGTTTCATTCCGAACATGGCGACATATGTGGGAATCTCTCAGTGGGGCTCTCGGTTAGAAAATGGCAGGTATAGTTGCCATTTTCTATATATTTTTTTTTAAATTGTGCCTGTAGTTGCACGAAATTTACCGTGTGCTGCAAATTACATATTAAATCTTGTTCCTTGTAGAAGAAGCACGATATTCTACAAAATTTATTTATTTTTTTAAATGTTAAGCTTAAATAACAAGTTCCCAACTCATTTTTCACCTTGTTGCCACTATTTTCGTCCTCATTGAATTTCTTGCTTTCCTTCTCATTAAATTTCTTGCATCGACAATTCATGCTTTCTTTCTCATTGAATTTCTTGCATCAACGATTCATTTCTCTTTCTTATTTTTTTTATTTAAATTTCAATATTCTATTAATTGTTGAAGGAGTGTTATTGAAGTTATTATTCAAAATTTTATTGAAGACTACAAAAAAAAGCTAAATTATGTGAATATGGTAAAAATTAATTTTTGGTATTTAAATTTTAAATTATGACTAAATTTATTTTTATTTTTAAAGTGTAGGTATTATTAATTTGACAATATTATTTCGATCAATATGATTGATGGTAAGTTATCATATTTTTTATATTGAATGATTTTAATTAGTGTACATAAAATTGAAAAAATTATTTGTAGTTATCTCAAAAATAATTATATGTATATGTATAGGATGGGAAAATTATAATTAAATAAATAGTTATATAACAAGATTAAATATTATGTACTAGTATTAATTTTTTTACATTCAATTTTTATTGTGTTATAATGTGTTGCAAATTTTTATATTATTTTAAATTTTATGGTGAATACTTCTATTGATGAGACTAATTAATTGTTGTATTAATTACAAAATATTTTCAAATAATGTAGAAAATTGAAAATATCAATTTTTATGTATAGTTTTATAATTTATGCATATTTGTATAAATTTTACGTTTATTTTTATGAGTTATGTATTTTTTTTGTGGAAGTCGAATCATGTATTGTAATTATTTAATATAACAATGGTTTGAAATAGTTAACTTCATAAAATAACATAATTTATTTTAACTTAATAAATTATAATAAAAAATTAAATTTAAATTATTATTAAATTTTTTAAATAACAATTATTTTTATGTATTTTACGTATTTCACAATATAGATGGTGTGGCTGCGAGATGTATGAGAGGTGATATTGCAAGGGCAATTGTCAAGCAAAAATGGAATGATTTGTACTGTAGTAGAATTGAAAACGACATGACAATTGCTGATCATATTATAAAAATAAGTAAAAAATTACAAGATATTATGATGTTCGAATATCCCATCATAGAAAGAGAGATGGCGGAAGTTCTATGGATGACAGTGCCATTGAACTATTTCAAATCTATTATTACAATTTGGAATATGCCTAATGTGAAAAAATATGGGAAACTTGTATTCATTTTTGTAAAAGATGTCATTAAAATTAGTGTTGATGATTTTTTAAAAATCAGAGATACAATCCCATTGGATCAAAGAATTTAGTGTAGATGGTATAATTATAACTTATGGCCTAGATATTATGTTTATTAGTACATGTAAAGAATTAGTGTTTTATCAATGAGAATGGCGGTGTATTATATTTCAAACTTTAATTTCATTTATATTTTAAGTATTTTTTTTATCAATTTTTGAGGTTAATTATTTAATATTATTATTTCATAATTTGAGTTTTTATTAATTTTAATTTTTTGTTTCATAATAATAAACTGATGACATTTGGAATTAAATTATTTGCAACAAATATTTGAACATATAAAAATTTTAAACAATAATAAAATAAATAAATGACATAAATTTTAATAATTCATTGCACATGTCTAATGTTAAATTGATTTTAGATTTAGACATGGATTGCATTTAGAAGCTGCACGAATAAATCTAAGTCCTATTAATAGCAAATTATTAACACTTTAAGAGAAACACCGTGTAGATGTAATATCGAATAATTCAGTAAAACTTTAATTACTATTTATATTACCAGCATAGTATTTTTTTATTAAAATATTTTAATTTTAACTATATGATTTGACATATTTTATTTATTTTAAAGGTTGATAGAGAATTATTGAGGACAAAGAGTAGCGTGGATAAGAACTATAGAAATATTGATCCGAGAATTTTACAATATATAAGAGCAGCTAATTTGCTAGGAGTTGCTAACATTGGTGTGATTCAATTAGACTAGAATTTGATCACATCACTTATTGAGAGGTGGCGATCGAAAACCCACATATTTCATCTCACATGTGGTGAAGTGACAATTACACTTTAAGATGTTGGAATTTTAACAGGTTTACCTATTGAGGGTGAACCCATTACAGGAAAAACAAACATGGATTGGGTGACAATTCGTCATAATCTACTAGGAGCGGTTCCTCTGTGAATGATTTACATGGAGGTAAAGTGAAATTAACATGGTTGGATGCAACATTTAGTGAATTGCCTGATTATGCAACACTTGAAGTGATACGCCAGCATTTTCATGCATGGATGTTGAGATGTTTTGGTGGATTGTTATTTTTTTTAATTAAAAAATTCACATTTGGTCCACTTGATGTTTCTACCCCTTCTAGAGGATTTGGATTCCGTTGGCAAATACAGTTGGGGATTAGCTTGTCTCAATTGGCTGTATAGAGATATATGCAGGGCCACTCACTTTGATGCTAAAGGAGTTGTTGGTTATCTACAACTCTTATAAATGCGAGTGTGGGAATGGCTTCCTCAATTTAGGCCAAAATATGTATAGCCATATATGCTAAATTGAATTGTGCCTTACAGAGTCAAGTATCATTAACATGTTCATTATTAATAATATTATTTTTATCCAAATTTAATTTAATGTAATTCGTCTCTTTATTTGAATACTTTGTTATTTTAGATGGACAAAACCAGTCAACATGCGTAACAATCATAGGATGGATATACACGTATATCGAGAAATATTAGACATGTAGTCCATAGAATAGGTTTGAAGTATAATATTATCCATTTATTATATTGAACATGATATGTTAATAAAAAAATACACATAATATCCATAATACTATTATTATTAAATTATTTCAATTTTGTATTGCAGTTTGAGTGGGAGCCTTACATCAACATAATAAACTTGCTCCCAAATTATTGTAGAATTGAACAGACTTGCTGATTGTCTGTTGTTCCACACATATGCTTTCGAATCATTGAATAGCACCAACCAAATAGATTTATGCAATAATTTGGCTTTGATCAGCCAATTCTTAGCCCGCCCCTTATACAAGATAATTTATATATAATAGACTTGCGGGCACAAAATTATCTAGATTGGACGGTTGAATTTGTGGTGTTCATAAATGAGTGGAACAACCATCACAATTGGGTTATTGCTAGTAAATATCCCAGGTAGCATTTGAATAATCGATCTAAATATATGCAATGATATGTTCAACATACCAGACGTTAGATAACCCCATGCGGAGCATCCCGTGCAGCGACTATAAGTAATTCATTTGAATTATTTTATTTCATAAGTACGAAATGTATCAAGATTATGAGCAATTGATATAAGTAATAATTTTTTTTAGGCTGATGGGGTTGAAAGATTAATGCATGGACAAGGTGACACTTTAGACAACAGAAGGATACTAGAAAGTGTCCTTGGTGTAATTGGTCATGATGATCGACTATTCACTAATTATCCAAGACAGCCGGGTCCTAACCCTATCAGTATACATCCTATAGAAAATTAGTTTGTATACTTTTGGACTCGGCACAATCGGACTGGAATGATTGAAAGGTATGCAAATGTCCCTCAGAGATATTATGATCAAAATATCTTGTAGATTCCAGCACCCATTTCTTGGCCTTTTAATGACAAATAAGGTAATAAAAAACATGCACAATGGAGATTAATGTCCAAAAATTTTCATCTTATGAGTTCAGGTTTACGAGTTATAATCAGGCAGATTTAAGGGGTTCGAGCAATAATAGTCCACCGATGTCGATATCTTATGATTTACAATAGACACCTGGTGCATATACAGTTCCTGCATTTAATATTGAGTCTATATCATCTCTCGATGTGTCTCAACATGATATATTCCAAAGAATATTTGATACACATCATGAATCAGAGAAGTAACATAATATAGGATGACCACCTTTATTTTTTGAATTTTACAATTACGTAATTAGTGGTGACGCACAATCGAGTGATGCACGGTCGAGCCAAATTGGCTCAAGTGATGCGAAAGCAATGAATGAGCTTGAGGTAGGTGGTGAAGGCATGAGCGACCCATAAGTTGATGAGCAACAATAAAGGTATACAGATAGACAGAGAAGGAGACCTTGATGTGGCCCAAAATCACATCTATTTCATTAGGTACTATATAGATAATGTTGCTCGTATATGCTACAATGTATTTAATAACAAACTAATACATTTAATATTTTAAAAAATATTAGTAATCATAGTTTTAATTACTAATTAACTAAATGTATACCAATTAATTTTAAAAATAACAATTATATTATTTAACACTTAGAAAATTATACCATATAAAATTCATAATATGAAATTTGCAAGCAATAAAATAAAAAAATAGAAATTAATAACATTTGATAACTTATACATACAAATATAGACAAGTTGAGATTGGCAACAAACATACAACATTCATTGATGTATTGATGTATACTCTGATAGAACGACTAAGTTCAGACATGTCTTTCTATTATGACCCTCATTTCTACAAAGTGTGTAACGTCCTTGGATCGGCCGCCAGCACAGTATTATCCGCTTTGTACCCTTGTAAGATGCCTGTTCGCTTTTGGGATGCTGGGTCGGGCCCTAAGGGGGATGGATTGTGTCCCAATCCCACATCGGTTGTGGAAGGTGAGGAACATTGCCTTATAGCCTTGTGACTCCCTTCCCCCAGCATAACACACCTTGGTGACAACCAAGGACAAAGCCTTGAGCTCCGCTTAGATGGACCTATACCCAAAAGAGGATAGGCATCGGGCCTTGGGGGTACAGAGGACAATACTAAGCAGGGGGCCTTGAACCCAGATTTAGCGTGCTTTGGGCTTAGGCCCAAGGAAAAAATCGTGAGTGTCTTGGGATGGACCTGTACCCAAAAGTGGACAGGCATCTTACAAGGGTACAAAGCGGACAATATTGTGCTGACACCGATTCGGGGATATTACAAAGCGTACATTGGTTAGGCCTATTATGGTCTTATCTGTCCATTTCATTTCTATATCTAGATGTTTGAGGCCTTCCTTTTTTCCTTAAAAGCTCTGGGTTTGAAACTAAATTTGGGTCCACATATGGCTCCCAATAGTCACGATGTGTCAGTGGTTGTTAAAAAAGAATTATAATAGCTCAAAGCCTCAGAGAGTTTATAGAACTTGTCGACGTATCTCCACATGTCAAACGTACGTGCATATAGGCTACTATAGCATGCAAAAAAGGCATTTTAGTACCTTGGAACTTTCCACATTCACACTGACAACAATCTAAATTAATATCTTGAGTGTTGTTTCCTTTTCACTTGCTTTTTTGATTTTTCATCCATACAGTGAACAATCTCGTATGCCGATCAAAACTTTCAACTCTGTGGCCATTAGCTTTTTGAGCACATATGGCCATATCTTTCATATATTTTTAAGTGTATTTATTACTTGTAGCTATTTAAAATCGATACATGCACCTTCTATCGTCAAAAAATTTAACCAGCCGTCCAAATACATACTTAACAACACTACAAACAGGCATCATCCGAACACCTTTTAATGCACTATTCACACTCTCCGCAATGTTGGTTGTAGCATTACCATATCTATGACCATTATCATGAGAAAGTGTTCACTTATCCAGAGAGTTTTGCATTGACCAATTGTATGAGTCAACGTTAAGTTCCTTAATCTTTTCTATCTGTTTTGTAAAATTTCGGGGTTAGAAGTTGTTTTCTATAAAAAAAATGGATATTACAAAATTTTATAATTTTCAACATATAAAATAAAATATAATACAATTCAAATAAATTAATCTTGTGACATACTGGCCTTATATAATATGTCCTTAATTTTAGAATTTCTATGTGCGGTATTATAATTGCTAATAAAGTGGCGCAGATAGTAATGATGGAAAGCTAATATATCCTTCCAACCACTGTTATCATCTCAAAATAATGCCAAAATACCTGCATACCAATTTGAAATAACAGTTATACCAACTTATTTAGTGACATACCTCTTAATATAAGTCATCAACCAACCCTAACTAGATTTATTCTCACTTTCAACCACTGCAAATGCTACCAGGTATAAGTAATTATTTTCATCAATAGCATTTGCTATCAAAAGAGTCTGATGGAACTTCTTTGTCCTAAACGTACCATCAATTAGTAATATGGGTTTGTAATGTGCCAACTTAAACGTCTAAAAAGCCTCTGAATTGCTTATAGTTTGATTGTATACTATTGTCAACAACAAATTTATAGCAAAATCTGAGATTATATGTCTCTATAGCGTTAAGATAACTAGGCAACTTGCTATATGAAGCCCCATAGTTATCAAATATCTCCTCTAACGCCTTGGTCTTTGCATACCAAGCCTTGCAGTAGGAAAAATCATAGTTGAAATGACTCATAATGTCAGCCATTATAACACTAACTTTGAGATTAAAAGCTGCAGTAACCATCTCCAAGATGCAATTATAAATAATTTGTGAATCTAGCTGTCTATGCTGTTGAGATACCAATGGTGCAATACAATTGTGGGAACCCTTGTACATATTGGTAATTCGCTACCCATGCTAATACGAGCTTATGCAAAATTAACATATGTGTGGTGTACTGATGGAAAAGAAATTGTAAAATATTATATTGATCACCTGTGTGAACTCTAACATCATTCATGTTCAAATTTTGAAGGCCTTCTATCACATGGATTGAACTACTTGCAACATATTGATCATCCCTTCCAATAATGGTTTCCTCACCAGCATCATTCAAATCTATGTCTTTATCATCCTCACTTGGATCAAAATTTGGAGAAATATACCCATTATTGACAGCATTATCATCATCGTATGCAACATCACTACATTCAAGGCTAGAACATAATGCAAAATTCTCCAATAGAACTTGCTTCTACAGTTTCCAAATCATTAACCCCTTCACATTGTGGTCGATCCTCAAATTGTGTACCAAAATTGGACCAGCTTCCTTTCGCTAAATAGGAATTATCACCAAAATTATTTCTTGTATCAACCGATGGGATGGTATCTATAACAACTGATGGGCTGGTATCTCTGTCTACATGAGTATTTATTTGATTAACATTATTCATCAGATTTTTTTCATCTCTAATATAAATTTTTTCCATATCAACGATTAGCTCCGTAATAGTATATCCATTAAATGAAACAAAGTTTACATAAATTTGATCAATGTAATCGTCATCAATTAAGTCCATAGGCACCCATGATTTTGACCCCTGATTACCTGTATATCACTCTACTAACCCCCACGTCCGGACCTAAATCTAATTTAACCGATATTTTATGAATAAGTTCTGTAAATGTCGATTTATTTCCGACCTTCAATCTCCCTGATCTTGCTAAGGGACTTAAAGTATTATAATGATAACCAACTATGTCTCATATTGATTGTCCTTCAGTATGACTTATAAATGTTGCTGGAATCGAGATTCTCTAATTCCTACAATATTATATATACATATTTACAAATTAATGCATCAATTTACTATTTTTGTCGTAAATAAATTATCTATAAATTTTTAACTCATTTATAAATTTCTTCATTTTATGCAACTAATTTTTTAAATATTTATTCGTCTACCAAATAAAATTTATTTAAATTTTTTGAACTAATTGTCCAAATTAAAATTTTAGTTTACTTTTCAAATCTTGCAATTTATGTTGACTAAAATCAAACAATTTACATGTCAATTTATTTTCATATATTCCTAAATATTAAATTATGGCAAAATAAAAGTAAAATAATATAACTAAATTCAAAGCACTAATTGCTCTACAAATATTGACGATTATATTTTTTCTGAATAAACCATGAAATAACATATACAAATTAATTATCTTAGTTTCAACTAAACCTCTTTTTAAAAATAAACAAAATAAACTAACAATAACTTACTTTTAAAAATATTGACGAAAATATAATCCACCTTTTATAGCACCTACAATATTAACAATAAAATTAAAGTTATTAATAAATTTAGTAAAAAATTAAAATGTTATTAACAAAATTAATTTAAAATATATTCACATGACATTACCTTTTTTTAATCTTCAGTCAAATCTTCTATAATAACTTTAACAAAATTACTATAATTATAATGAAAATTTGAATGTAAAATGAAAAATTAGGAATAGGAAATAATAGAGAAAAAATAAGGAAAGAAAAAAGAATGTGCCTTATAAGTTTAGAATGAGAAAGTGGGAATGTTGGCTATTTAGGCAAATTTTAATTGATATATATATATTTTCGTGTTATGCCACATGATTTAAAAATTACTGTATGTTTTGTAGTGTACCGTAAATCCGTGTTCCTGCAGGCAGTTATTTGTTAAAAAAAATGGTAAAAAAAACGGCAAGAAGACTTGGCATTTTCCAGCAGAGGCGGGCCCCATAGTCTGGCAGCTTTGCACTGCAAAAAACGGCATCTGGTTTTGCCGTTTTCTATATGGTCAGGCCCACCGCTTTCAATCCGGAGACTAGTTCAATGATGTTGTATTGTTTATCCTACAACCGGCAATGAGGGCTGCCATTTTATATACAAAAATTGCAAATTGGCGCGTGGGGTCTACCACGATGGAAAACAACACCTTTTGCTGTTTTTTAACCACCTAATTTGCTAAATATGTTTACTGTGACCCTAGAAACCTAAATTCTTTTCAAATCAACACCAAATATAAAAAAAAAAAACCCGGCTATTATCTTCATAAAATTTTGAATATATATATATATATATATATATATATATGCACCTTCTTAATATTTTTATTTAATTAATCTACGCAATAGAGGTTACTTTGATAATATATTACTTCAATTATGTAAATTAAAATATCAGTAGTAAAATCTTAGACCAATTTTGAATCTAAACTTTAATTGCACAAATAAATGTAAAATATTAATCATAATCCTAATTAATTAATATTTTACATTAAAATTATAAAAGACATCAAATAATAAAATGTCGCAATGGAAATAACCTCATCGTGATCAAAATAAAACTAAATAAAATTCATCACATGAGAAAGAAGCCATTAGAAACGTCCGAAATATATATATATATATATATATTCGTTCGATGATATAAAAGCCAACCAAACCGATTGCAATTATGCTATAACAATTAAACCATAAACATGCCCATCAAGCATATGGCGGCAACATGATGCTTAATATTCACAGTGATATTTCATCCAAAGCATAATTTAAAAAATGACAGTAGGGTTCGCAAATAGAATTAATGAAGGCTAGGGTTTATTTGCCATAAACAATTCTGAAATAAATAAACTACATCATGTTATGCTTAACCGCAGCAACAATAGCTCATGCCTAATACTATTCGGCAAAATCAAACAAATAGCAATACTATTCAGCCACAATTTTCATGTTATTATTATTATTATTATTATTATTATTATTATTATTATTATTATTATTATTATTAACTTTAATCCATTTTTAATGAATCAATATAGAACCAGGTTCTGATACCAATTGATAGAATAAACCATAAATATATAATAGCTCATAAATCGATCACATCAAATTATTAAGAATAAAATAAATACGAAATCATACTCGAATCTATAGTCATAAAGTATACAGAAATTTTATGATTTCTAGTTGGAATAGAAATTTAGGTTTTTTTCTTAAGCCGATGGGTTAATAGAAAGAAAAAACCGTATTAGGATGAGATTATCCCTGTGCAAATAGAACCATAACCTATTTATAGAGTGACTTCTAATTTGTCTATCATAAATTAGATTAAGTGTTTTAGGTTTTTACACATTTATAAAATAACCTCCATACTTTTAATAAAATAACTATTAAGTCCAATTTGACTTTAAATTAACCATATCACTTTTATTTGGACTAAAATTGAAATAACTTATAATATATAATATTTACATATTTAATTTGTATAGCTACATAAATTCCAACAAAAAGTGGCAATTCTTTCCAAATTAGTTTACAATTTAAGTATTTACAAATACTACTCAATAAAGGTGAGGTGAGATTCTTGGAATCCAGTCACAGTTGATAATAATTAGCTTCAACCACACTAAATATACATATTATGACATTGACAAGAAGTTTGTGATTCGGGTTTTTTCTGAGTATATCATTAAAAAAAAAAAAGATTTAAGAAGAAGCATTTTATGATCAATCAAGAAGATCTCTTAATTAGCCTTGATTGAAAAAGCAGTCAAGATAATCAATGTATATCATTGTCTAAGGAATGTAAGGTTGCGAGCTTATCATTGCTTTTATTAGAACAAGAATCAAACATTGATTCCAGCCTCGAAGCACCTTATCATTACTTTATATATACTAGGGAATAAATATTTGCCTTTTAGCTTTAAGAACCATTATAAATTCTGATAATCATGCATATTAATGAGCATCATCTTCTTCTTCTACTAAACATCTTTTACTCATATTCACAAAATTATTGATGAAATTGCGTGAGGATCAGGTAATCTGCATCCTGAGGTTTAGATTTCCACTATAGATTTGGATGATCTAGCCCTTGGGATGTAGATTACCCCCTCCTAACTCGCAATGCACAAAAAAAAATATTTTAGTCAAGTTCCTTTACTGGTTGGCATACGATTAAGGATCGATAGCTTACATGAATATCAGGACTATGTTCATGCTGATATCTTGCATCCAGGTAACGATAAAATCCTTTTAGCTATTTAGTTTCTCGAATTGAACATGCATGATGATGAGTTAGCATATGAACAGTTGGCCCTTAGCTACTTGTAGAAGCTTAAATATGAAAATCTAGATATTATTATTTAGTGTCAGATAATTTGTTGAAGTTGTTCCACAGCTCCAATAGCTTGTTCCTTTGTTTGAGTAAAGTCATTGGCATCTTTGAAGAATAGAAACTCCCGCATATCTCCAACCGGAGGGGCCAACGTCTTCTGGCAACCACACAATGGCATGCTGGTCCTTGAGTTTCGTCACCAATTACTACAACTATTACAACCAAAATACTGACTTATTAGATCATGCCCCCACTTGCAAGTTGGCTTATCCAAAATTCATAAAGATGAATTAAGCATAATACATTAATTCATCATCAGCCTATGCCAAGGTTTATTCTTCAAGAAAAAGTTCAAGGGAAAATGTTGTAGGAATATGTATATATAGTAAAAGCTTCATTTGAAAGGGAAGGGTGAAGATAATCCTCCAGCGAATGACATAATTATTATCATTATCACTGCTACATTCGCTTTGGCCCAAGGAGAAATAATTCTCGCGTGGAAGCAAGAAGGGCCTTTACTTACACGAAACATTCCATTTGACGCGGAAAATGAAAAGAGAAAAAGGAAAAAACAACATCTCTATTTAATTAGGCTTGCTCGATGAAATTACGACTTATAGTACTGTCTTGCCACTTAATGTGTGTTCGATTAGTAGCTAGTAAAGTTCTTAAAATTTAAGATATTCAACTGCGTAATTAAGCTTTTTGTTTTCTTTTTCTTTTTTCAAAAAATTTTTATTTAATATGAAGTTCTGTTGCAACTATATATAGTCAACAATCAAATAAAGAAAACAAAAAGACACGAGTAAATATTGAAAAAAATTTAAAGGCCAAATTGCAACTTTCCCACATACAAAAATTTCTAGAGTACTTTTATTTATTTATTTTGCTTTTTTAAGAAGAAAATTTATATACTTATTATATACTTTTAACCGTTTTATTTATGTTATAAAATCTATATATTAACTTTTTTTTTTTTCTAAAAATGAAGTAGTAGACAACAAAACCTTCATTAGACTTGAAAAAAAGAAAGAGTAAAGCAGTCATTTTTTTGAAATGGTCAGTAAAAAAAAAAAAATTAGAAATTATTTGCGAATTGAAATTGATTTGGTGGAAGATGTGATTTAAAATTAAAGATAGGAAGTTGATCTGTAGTGGTCAAACTTCCATAGAAAGCAAAGATGTGGATGTGCTCAAGTGTCCCGATTCTCCTTTTCAATGGCATTTATTCCTACTTAAAATATATACTGTATTATATTCCATTTTCTGAACTGAAGGAGCTGTTCAAGTATTTATTTACCAAAGAAATATCCAATTTTCCAGTAAAAAGCAGTAGATACATACAGACATTCATGATCCAAATTCCTCCACCAACTTCAAATTAAATTGCCTAAGACACACTAATTAATTCTCTCACATCTTTATCTACACAACCTAATTCTTGATTAAGTTGCCTAAAACATGTTAATTAATTCTCTCACATCTTTATCTACACAACCTAATTCTTGATCAAGAATTCCTCTCTTGAATGAAAACGCTTAGTTTTCATCTGCTTACTAAACATTAATTTTCCACCTAACAAACAAACACTCATAAATTAATTAATTTGTATTGATTAATTATCCACACCTGATCAAGAAAACACTGAAATCTTGACCAGAGCACTCCTCCGGGCTAATCAAATGAAACGATTCCGTATCAGCACTCCCCACCATATGTTCAAAATTGGCCCTCATGTACATGATCTCTTCCGGATTACCTAACGACGCATACCCGCCTGGAATAACCCCCGCCCCCACCGTAATCGACTGAATTGTCTTCAACATCATACGCTTCTGATCGCTTACCTTTCTTCTCCAGGCAGATCCCACTCGTTTTCCATTGCAGTACAGTGTCCACAAGGGAACCGATAAGAGAGGGCACGAACTCATCTTGGAACTGTCGCACTCGAGAGCGATACGAACGAGTCCGCATTGCATTTCTTTGACCAGTTGGTGAGTGGGGAGTAAGAGTTCAAGAAGGAGGAGAGGCTTAGCGGAGAGGCGGTTGTTTTGGACGGAGAACCAAACATGGCCGCGGCGGTTTCCGAAGATAGTGCCTACGACCATGGTTTTCGAGGGGCGTGGTGCTCCCAAAGAAGATGCAATTGTTGATTCGGAGAAGACGGATTCTTTGTCTTGTTTCTTATTTTGGAAATCTTGATCGGTTATTATTGGATCAGGAAGATCATCTCGAAGGGAACTGCTAAGGCGTCTCTTGGGAACTGCGTTGCTGGCGGCGGCGGAGACACTGGTGGAAGGGTGGAAACAGGGGAGGAACATACGACGGAGGGCGTCGATCTTGGTCGTGGTTTTTGATTTTCCGATCGAGAAAAAGAAGAAGAGAGATGGTTTTTGATTTCGCTATCAAGCAAGAGAATTGAGGGATTATTTTTGGGTGATTGGGTAATAATACGATTAAGCTCTGGTTTTATATTGAAGAAGAAGGCGGGAAGAAGGAGATAGCCGTTATAGTTTTTGCTGGCTCTCTGATGAGATGATACGTGGAGTTCTATGGTGGAAGTGAAATCCAAGTTTTGGACTGCGAACAGACAGCTGTGTGAAGAAGTAAAATTTAAGTAGTAATTTAGTGCACCGGCTCGTATATTTAAATTTTCAGATTGCATAAATTTTAATTATTGAACAATTTATATATGTGCGCACAATGAGCTTGCCAAATTACTTCCTCGTAAAATTCTGTTACCATGTTACATATTTTACAGTTTTTTTTTTCCCTCAGTTTCTTTATTAAATTTACATCCAAATTTTGAGGTTAAAACTCTTGTAGCAACACTTAGTTTATTGGTTAAAGCTCACATATTCTGGTTTTAGCTATATAGAAAGATGAAAAATTCTTGCCAATACAATTTATGAGATTGCTTACGAATTAAGTTAATGTATGTTGCTACATATCAAAAATAAAATATTGTAAAAGTGGCTATTAATGTAAATTTGGCTTCTTTAATCATTTTTACGTGGTAATATAACATTAACTTAATATAAAAGTGATGACAATTCGGTTTCACCGAACTACGACTGAGATCCGACTTGAGCGAAAAGATCTTTCTCTCCTTCGAAGTCACCTGACAGCAAAGAAAACTACGATGGAGTTCCCAACGAGGGGAAATTCCAATGATCAAGTCAATAAAAATTCTAAAAAGTGTATTTAGGATAAGAAATTGGTTAAGAGAAAGAGAGTACCTTATAACCTGGCTATTTATAAGGATCACTGACCTATTCTACCTAGGACTTCGAGTATTTATAGGATTTTCATTATGGAAGACATATTGCGTAAGTAGCAAGCTGAACTAAACTTCTAGAATAAGAGTTCGACCCTCTTTAGGTGACTACAAATCCTTATTCAAGTATGACTTGTCAAGACGACAAAGTTAAAGGTATTAATTCGAATCCTGGGTGATCCGAATAACCAATAAATTGGGCTGCACATGGGAGCCCATATGTAGAGTTTGGTTATTATAAGTGTCCCTCGAAGTAAGAGACATTTATGTCGAGAAAACCAAGCATTTGTCAAGATACAGATAAGCCTGACTTTTGAGCAAAATGAGGCTTCCTTTCGATACCTATACTAGTAATGACTGAGAATGTCTCTTCGTTATGCGCGATGACAGTAATTGCAATAATAACCTTCCTTGAAACCCACACAATTTGCTATAAATGCCATTAATTTACAACTCCTACTGCATTTGAACCACACACGCGCCCCTGATCCAATGGTTTTATTTTCCTATAAATGCATTTTCCTTATCCTCATTTCCACCTTTCTTTGCCATTTCATTTCTCTGCTCTACCTCAGTTGGTTTTTTCCTTTGTTTTTCTGTATTTTACCCCCTCTAATCCCTTCCTAGCCTCTCTCGTCCACTCCTGCAGGTTTGCACACCCGTGCATGTGTGTTTACACGGTCGTGCAAAGCTCACAATATAAAATTTTGGCTGATAAATTTGAAAAAGGTTGTGAAATTTTATGTTTGAAGTGTTGTTCACTATAAGAAAATGGACTTTTAAGGACCAAAAATTTGGTCCTTAATAATTAAAAACTAGTCCTTAAAGATTAATAGGGATCAAAAATCTAATCCTCAACTAGTCCTTAAAGGCTCCGTCGGTAATGACTAACAAAGACCAGATATTGCACCTGGTTCTTAAAAGTTATTAAGGACTAGAAATATCCTGATCCCTAAAAAGTATTAACTATCAGATTTTTTATTCTAATTAATGATACTTACGTGACCCATACAATCTTTAGGGATCAAAAATCTAGTCCCTAAAATATTTTAAGGATGAAAAATAATTGATTCCTAAAAAATAATAAAGACCAAATTTTTTATCCCAAATAATTAAATCATATGACTAATCAAAATTTTTAACGACTATAAATCTAGTCCCTAAAATTCAAAGTGGAGAAATTTTATCTCGTTGCTATTTTGTTTTGGGACCAACTTTTAAATGCCATTGTAATCTAGTCATTAAAAAGTTAAAAGGTAAATAATTCCTATTAATTCTAAAATAAATAAATTTTTTAACTCTGCAAATTTAATTGTATTATATAATCATAAATAATAGATACATATATAAATAATAATTCCAAATTTCATATATATATATATATATATATATATATATATATATATAAGTAATTAATACAAATGTAGAGTTAAACATCCAAAAAAACCAATATATGAGCAAAAATATTGTTTATACAATCCCTTTTCAAAAAAATTAATAACTAGCAAAATAAGATAATTTACATCTGTACAATTTCTTAACAAAATGGCCATCAACATTTGTATAAAGCCTTCAAACCTTCATTATCAATTCTATATTGTTATTGCAACAAAGTACAATAAGAAAACAAAATGATTTAGTGATTGGCGAAGGGTAGTGAATTAACTAATTGTTGAGAAATTAAACCTAAAGAATTAAAACCTAAAATTGTTGATGGATGGCGATTGGCAGTGAATGGCGACTGACCTATTGAACAACGGCAGTGAATGGCGACTCAGCTTCCGAACAACGGCTACTTGCTTCGACCAATAACTACACTATATTATTCCAAATTACGCAATTTTAAATATGCCGAGTATTGTTGAATGCATAGACATTTATGCAAACCCATTTAAATCTTGATAAAAAATCAGAATAGCAAAAAGACCCAAGAAATTTTGGCAGGGATAGGTTTCGAAGGAATGACAACCAAATAAAATAATATTGCTTACCTATTTTATTTAATCGATTAAAAATCAAGAAACTGAAAGTAGCTATGAGATAAACTCGAGAGCAATTGAAGCTTTTACTACTACCATTTCTATTAGGTTAGATCAGTCTAGGTTTGAAAGTACGACCAAAAAGGATTTTGGGTCAATTCTGTATAAAATGCTGTTCTGTAAGAGTAATAAAAACAAATAAGTCCACTCTGCTTGGAATTGAATAAGAACAAATGTCTGAACTGATATGCAACAAATGCTTTTGAAACCTATATTTTCAGACATAGTAGCAGAAAATAACTATCAGTGAAGCACAATATGACTAGAATCAACAGCTCAATATCCAAACAATGCAAGAACAGAGTCATATATAAAGATTTCAACAGAGTCTAGTTGCAAAGAAGAACATATAAAAATGGCAGAATGATTTATCAACATCTATATTGGCTTGATTCTCCTACTATTTCTAATTTCTATATTCATCTTCAAATCAACTAGTTTTACCATACTTTTAAATACCATAATATCAAAAACCATAATCCAAACAAGCTCAAAAAGCAACAAATTAAAAATCAATCAATCAAACGACATAAAAACTAATAAAAGAAAAAAATTGAAGTCATGCAATTAGATAAATCTACCACTGACAAGGTCTTAATTAAAAGTCCTCTACAGAACAATAATTCTTAGTAAATAACAGATTACATTCATGCATAAAGCTTTTTCTTTTTACTTCTATCCTTAATTTTTAACCACTCTTGTAGTGTAAGACAAATAACAGTATATCATCGTCATTTGGCAGAAGTTTTGAATTCAATATATATAAATGGCCTTTTATGAATCAAGTGGGGATATTCCTATACACAAAGAACTCGTTGCCTTTAAACAATCAAAATTTAACTAAAATATAACTAATTTATGTTCTCATTATTTTAAAACTTCTACCAATTAATTCACTTGAACAATTCTAACGAATAAAAGATAGAATAAAATCCAGAAGTTAAAAAGGCATATTTGTTTTTGATAATCTGCTTGAATTATTGAAAAATAAGGAGACAAAATAGCAGTACATGGTGGCAGAAAATAACTACTAGACACGAGGACCAGAAAAATCCTCTACCAACACTCAATTACAAGACTAACAATTAAACCCAAGAGGCAGAGAGCAAACTGACAACTAGCCCAACCCAGAGAGGAAAACTGAAAACACCAAGAAGAATCTCAAAAAGACAGAACTGAGTGAATCTCCCTCTATAGAAAGGGCAACAAAAACTACTGCTAAAGCAACCAACAAAAGACCCGCAGTAGCCAAGCAAACAGCATAAACCAACAGCAAAATTTATGCCATAAAATCACCAGGCTGAGATAATCAGCAGACACCAGCAGTAGACTCAAATTGAAGATAGAATGTTCACACCCTGAGCAGTCTGCAGCCAACCCTTCTTCTTCTTTTTTTATACTGAAGCAGAAAATTGAGAAAAGAAGAACGAACAAACAGAGACATATGTACATATTTTAATTAGAAAATTAAAATGTCTTCTATGTATAGTTAAAACTGCCTTATGATTTGGTCTAAAGAGTTTGGTAGATTCATTATTTTTAAGTGCTCTTCGAAAATCATCACTCAGGTTCTTGCTAGCATCTAATGCCTTGATAATATATTGAGTTGCAGTAATGATATGCTGTTCTACCTCATAGGTTGGCATGATATACCGATTGACAGTAATGAATCACCAAAAAAATTTTAGAATCATAAGATCATATGAGAGTACATTTGAAAATAAGTTAATCATTTGAAAACCAACAGATAGAAAAAAATAAATCAACAAATTCTCATGATCAAACAATTAAAAGAGCAAAAAATAAAAACATTGCAAATTATCAAAGCCAAGATGATCAAGAGAGAAATCGTACCTTACAAATGGAATACAGAGCCAGAAAATTAGGAATCGTGTGTTGGGTTGAACGACAAAGACAGTGGCCTAAAAAAGAAATTCCTGTTTGCACAATTGTTTTGGTTTACCACAGCTGTCAAAGGTATTATTCCATCATGCCTGATGTTTCATTCATGGGATGCCTAATCTTATCTAGAAAGGCAGAGTATAATAAAATAGGACCAGGATTACTTAAAGAGCAAAGAGTGAGTACATACAGTTATTGTCACATCAGATCCCTCGGCAACTGGGATATCAGTCCTTCCTGCAACCTCTAACTAATCCATAAACAACAAACAGAAGTATAACTGTAGTTAGAAACAAAAGAATTCAATTATTTCAATTGAAAGAAGCCTGAATTAAGGACCCAAATCTCCTATCTAGAAAATCACAGAGCTTTATTGTTAAAAAAAATTAGAAACAAATTAAGAGAAATTTAGGAACAAATTAGATCAAAAGAACTTCTCATAATTCTATGTATGATAATCATTCTATTCTAGAAGATGTGGAGAAAAGCATACCAAAATTTGATTTAAACAAATTCAATACCATGACAAAAAACCATAAATGTTAAAAGCTATTATACATATGGATATTTATGAAAGAGGTTATATGAATTCTCGTATAAGAAACTAATAGTCATGCAGTCAACTTGTCTCGGTATGTTGTCCCGTGGTCTAGTTCCTTCCATACTGCATCGAGCTTCAATTTCACAGAAGCAACCTCTAGCATTTTCAAGCAGAAGGCCTCCTCACTGTCAGCCTTCCACTCTGACAAAAGTAGAAATTATAGATATAAAACTTATACATGTCAAGCAAGAAATAAAGTGCATATCAAGAAAATTTGGGGCCTTTATTAATAGAAAATAATTTTTTAAAGAATATCACTACATTAACTCAATTGGCTTTTTCTTTAGTGTGATCAAAAGCAGAATTGCCAAGAAGTGGTTTACACCAGCAAGGCAAACTGCCAAGGACATGAATGGTCTTGAAAGTAGAGCATAGGTCATTAATGAGAGGAAACATAAAAGATTCTATAATTTGAACAATCTCTAAAATAGGAATTGGAATTAGCTGCCGTCTTATGCTTACAAGCTGCGTGTTCAGAGAGGCATGAAGGCATAAGAACTTCTAACTGAATGAAATTATAGATGAATTCTGAAATCAAGCATTCAAAGAAGTGAAAGATTCAATTCTAAAGAGGCTAAAGCTAGATGGTAAATGCAAATAGAACTTACTCTGTATATAACTGCTGCAAGATTTCTAACAAGCATATCTTTGTAGATATATTTTCAAGGAAATTATCTTTGGCAGAAACCATGATTTTGGCAGTTGTTCCACCTGTTACAAGATTGAGAGTGTACCAAAGATAAACCTGGCAACAAAGAACAAGTGTCTAACCATGTAAAAAAACAATATAAATTCAATTGCAGCAAAGTAAAAATGCCTAGCAGATTGGAAATTGTATGAAACTGAAGAACTCCTTACTCAATTCACCAATTTAAATTAACAGAATCAACAGCAGAGCCTCAAAGACTAATAAATTGGCAACAGAATTATATGGAAGCTTAAAGTAAACAAAAACCAGTTCTTTGTCCTTCAAAGCTAAAAGGCCTAAGAAAAATAGCCACAGCAAATCCATCCCTAGATCTTACCTAGCTAGATATTACTCAAGCTTTGGTTGAAACAATTAGAAGTCTACTATTCTTCTAATTTCATCTTTTCGCCTCTAATAATTTAATTATGAAAAAAGTGTGTAGAAAAGACTGAAGTCAATTCAAGATACGAGGCATAAAAATAAATTAATAAGTCATGCGATAGACTGATACATCAATGATCAAATCAAACTATACATAGCACAAGTAATTGAAAAATAAAAATCATTTAAATATGAGTGGAGGCAGTTGGGTAAGCTTGATATTTTGACAAATAGGTTGCGGACCTACAGCTACATCTTTTCACTCGATAGAAAAGTAAGAGTTTGCAACTAGGCTGTTATCTATCAGCCAAAGGACACAAATATACAATGAAAACACATGCAACAATGCATATAGAGTAAATCATATGTTAAATTAGACATATATTAATGTATAATTTGAATAAAATGTAATTAGTGAGATAAAAGTTAATCATAATCTTGGAGAGTGGATGCCAATTGAGATTATAGTAGATAAAAATATCGTAAATAAATCAAATCGGGTTGGTAGTTTTGAGAAGGTAACTAAATACACTACATTTATATATAAAAATTACCAGCAGGATCCATTGCAAATAGCAAGGCTCTATCATATTTATTTTTTGTTTTTTGAGCAACATAGTTGAGTAAGCATTCTCGCAAACAGCAAGGTTCTATCATTTTTTTTGTTTCTCTATATAAAATCTCTACAGATTCCAAGTCCTCGCTTGATGGGGAATAATATGAAATTTCAAGCTGAATGCAGGAACTTAGAAAAACATACTAACAACCATAACTGATTTAACAATAGAATCTAAAAAAGCAGACGTAAAATTTAGTATGATTTTCAACCCTGTTAAGATTCCTCCAAAAATGTATATAAATGCAAACTTCCAATCGACCAAAAAGTGCACACGAAAAATAGCATAAAAACTCAGGAGATGTGTTACCATTAATAATGGTGACTAAGCAATGCTCAAGAAAGTAGATTAAAACTTAGGAGATGTAATTATGATCAATAATAGTGATAATTTCCATTCACTGATTTTGACTTTGAAAATTCAATTTACCAAATTATGATTATGGATTTAAAGCTCACCAGAAACCCAAAAAAAAAAAAGAAAGAAAAACGTTAAGAGAAATACCTCATCCTCATTCAATTTCATCCTACCTGATATCATTTACCTGTTATGTAGTAATTTAAGATAAGCACGTGAAGGAAAATTGCATACATCAGATCTGAAATCAAATAACCTTAGGGATAAATACCTGAGTTTCCTTTAACCTATCCCCGTTGCCCCACTCCTTGAAAGCCGCTGACTTTCAGCAAGATCAATGAGGTTTAACACACCTTGTACTTATTATTCAGTGTTCTAGCATTATAAGGAATAAGAACATGACAACCAAGAAAGCAGAAAAAAGTAGATAAATAGGAACTTACAACTTCAAGACAACCATCTTTGTCCTCTAGCTAGGAGAAGACATCAATCAAGAACACTGCATAGATATTTTTGTTTCTTTTCTTTATCCTAATATTTAAAAAAAAAAAAGAATTATTATCTTCTAATCTGCAAATATCTTATCACAGTCAGTGCACCATAAATAAGACGTTGGTGATTCCACACATTAAAGCACCTACCATTTACATTCTAGAAATTGAACTGGAAGAAAAAGAAAAGAGAGCACCAATATACATACAGAGAGAAGGGGAAACCTCCGGTATGATAATTTTGTTGATGAGAGGGCTTTCCCGGTAACTGTCTATAAGACACCTACCCCATTACATCCTTAGTAGAGAAAACCAACAACAAAGCTAGATAAAAATCATCTCACGATGGGAGATACCCGAATAAACTCAATGAAGAGAGACTGGGAGTTCTCATCTTCTAAAAAAAATCAAAATCAAGGAATTATAGAACCAAGAGAAACAAATGATAAACTCAACAAAGGAAAAAAAAAAAGTAGAACAAAGAAGAAGAACGAACGAATCACCTGTAACTGGAGAACGGCAGGTGGTGGCAACCTACAGTGGATGGTGTCGATAGGTAGAGGGAAAAAAGAGGTTGATTTTAGGGATTTGTTGGAAAAGAAACACCGAATAGCTTCATCACACAGCCAAAAGACTCCCTTCAGACAACAAATTTTGGAAATTTCAGGTCTGCCTTGGTTTTGGTTGAAATTCGAAGACCGACTAAAAAAGAAAATGAGCAAAGAAAAAAGGAATACAATATGGAACACAATTATAACTTAAAACCCTAGTTTCCACTATCCTTTATTTTTTTTATTTTTCTGTCAAATGGCGCATTTTTTTCCGCTAACAATGGGCATCAGGGACCAGAATTTATATGCATTAGGGACTAGAATAGATCTTTTCACTATTAAATTTGGAAAATTGAGAATTAAGGACTAGATAAAAAAAACAGCCCTTATTTGTATATTTTTAAGGACCAAAAAGTGAACTGATCCCTATTTTATGGTCCCTGATACCCCTTTTTTCGTGTAATGGTTGTTGTTATAAAGGTTTTTAACGCTTTTCAAGTTTAAAAAGTCATCTTTGGCATTTAGTTATTCACCTTTTCAAATTGATTTTGATTGTTTCAATACAAAAAGGATCTACGAATTCAACATCCGATTGTCTAATTAAGTAAGTACACTAAAAGTAATATAAAAAATCTCTTCTACTCGATCTGGTTCTCTAACAGTATAATATTTATACATTTACCATTTTAAATGTTGTAAACGTTATTCGCTGATTTATATATCATAGTTTGTCGTATATTTATTTATGTGGATTGTGAAATTCTTTCCAAGGATATTTTGTTGTGTGGTAGAAATTATTATGCTATTTCTTTAAATTCCGTTTTGTCTGTTTTAAAATTAGCTTTTTTTAATTTTGATTTAAAAATCACTTTTTGTATTTAGTAATCCATTTTTGCTCCTTTTTGGATTTGTTTTCGATAAAGACTTTATTTTAGAAGGAGAGAAAACTAGCCTTCGCTAGGGCAATACGGCCGTGTATTGCTTGGTGCACACCCGTGCATCATATGATGCACGACCAAAAATATATTTTCTCGTTTTTAAAATAAAGGAGCCAATCGCATGTCGCCTAATGTGCAACAGTGCATTTTCAACATACGTGCTAGGTTCTTATCTTTCTTTCTTTATTTATTTCATTTTGCCTTTTTTTACATTCTCCTTTTATTATTATTATTATTATTATTATTATTATTATTATTACTGCTGCTACTATTGCAGATAACCCTCTTGTACATGTAGCCAGGTCAGCACTATAGGTAAGTCCAGACTCCCCTCTCTTTATTATAAAGGCTTTTTCGATCCCATATGGAAAATGTCACAAAAAGTATTTATAGTAAAAATTAGGGATATTTTGTTAATAAAATTAGACCAACGTCCCATTTCTTACCTAAAAAAGTCACGTGTAAAAATTAACATTTAATAATGTAAATGATTTTTGCTTATAATTAAATAACATGGGACATTTCCTAAATAAAATTTAAACTGGTAAGTCCCTATCTTCAAACCCTCCCAATGAAACGCTTCTTTATAACTCACATACGTGGACCAAAGTCCTTATAAAAAAGGTAATAATGAATTGCTCGATTTATATATCTCTTTATTGCTTTATTTTATACCATAATTTACCATTTTCTTGCATGATTGGGTGCGCGTTTAATTCTATATTTAATCTGATCTTGTATATAAGAAAAAAGATAACACAATTAATTTAAAAATTATTATGTCACATTTATCAAAGGTAAAAATAAGAGCGGAGTTCCGAATCATCTATGGGTTTTTGACCTCATGAGGTCGAAAGACCCTTTTTTCCAATATTCTATTGGGTGGCAACTCTTTATAATCATCCTTGTGGTACCCAACAAATACATCCTGGCTATCGATTATTAACAATGAGATATGGACACTTCGAGACGACATTTAGAGTTAGGTCATTTTCCCTATCGCGAAGCAACTGGTCAATTCGGGCAAGAGAGCCTCAACCTGGTCGAGCCTTAAAAGTGGGGCCGAATCACTAATGGTCAGAGGTTTCTTCCCTCAAGCTCGATGATCTTTTAGTTTCAAGGGTGATTCGGGTAATAAAAGGAATAAAGCTTGCATCACAATGACGACTCCACTGGGGACGATTCGAGACTTTACTCCGAAACTACTTTTGATTTATGTGATATAAAAAGGCTTTTGGTTAAAAAATTTTATCTCTTCTTGAAATTACATTAAAATCATACTAGAGCCTTATAATATGTTAGACGCCCTAGTTTTTTTACCTTAGTACATTTTTGAAGCACTCCCTTTTTGTTCACTCTACCGAGGATAGTGCTAAAGATAATCACTAGCCCAAGTTTAGTACCTCTTGGTTAATCAAATGATGACCTGATTGGTTGTTATACATATGATGAGCTAGACCCATTACCAAGGACCATGCTTGGATAGCCTTGTAATCGAGTACTTAGACCAAAAGCCCATGTAATGACATAGAAACCTCCACTAGGATGTTCATAATAATCTTGCTTTGCTTGTGATGTATGTCCTTACATATTAAGCAAACCGAAATAAGTCCAAATGTCCGCTTATCAAAGGTTGTCATGCCTTGGTAAGCCCATTTTGATTTATTTAGGTCACCCGAATATGCATTAATCAAAACTTTTTTTATGTGCTTTTCTTAAGAGGCATTATGCTCTTGAATTTTTGCCATACTCCATACGTATTCATCAAGGTCCTCGGTTGACCCATGAATTAAGCCCACCTAGGAAAAGGACTTTAACTACATGTGTGGGAGAAATAAGATGGACAAGATTCTTGTGCATAGTTATCGATGTTGCATTTCAAGATCATGTATTTGCATCTATTCATGCATCATGCTGACAACCCCATTTTGATAGCCATAATAGAGCCATCATTGCCTATGTGATTTCGAGGCTTAGATAGTCATTTGGTTAAGAAATGATTTTCTGAGCAGACAAAAGAGTTGGTATCAAAACAAAGTTCAGAATTAGGATCTGAGTTGGCTATAGATAGTGTTTCATAAGAATTTTTAGAAAAGTATTCAAAACAGTTAGAAAGGAAAATCATATCTGAGCTCACTCCCCCTATTGGTTCCTCCGGTTCCCAAGATATAGATAAGAGGATGGATGAGCTTGAGAGGAAGATGATGTCAATGTTTGCTAGTCTCACATCTATTTTGATGTCAATCTCAGTTGCTTAGCCAATCACGCCAGCAGTTGTTTGGGTCAAACATACTCCTGATGGGGGGATTCCAACAACATTTGTCATGACATGCCTACTACCAGTGGATTCCAAAAATGTGGTTGCATAAAGGATGGAAGGAGATATCACTCGAGGTCGTCCTGAATGTGATTTCATATTTGATGAGGAGGATGAATTATGGGCCCCTCAAGTACTGAAGAATCTTATCCCTAAAAAGGAAAATCCTGCTCCGAAAAAGATGGAAGAGAAGTTAGAGTCTTTAACCCTGATGCTATCAATTAAGAAAGGAGTCAGCCATGAGGATGTTGATTTTGATGGTGAATATACTTTGCCTAGTCGATTCAAGATGCCTAATTTGATGATGTTTGACATTACATCTAATTCGCTGGCTCATATCAAACAATATATTTTGTTAATGAAAAGGATTACCCTTACAAAGAGGCAAAAAGTGGATCTCTTCAGTCTTAACCTTATGGGTCCTGCTGTTAACTAGTATCATAGTTTGGATAGAAAAACCAAGAAAGATTAGGATAGGTTGATGGAGGAGTTCTTTAGGCTAATGATTGTAACACACATATAGAAGTCACTTTGAAAAATTTGGCATTGTTATAGTAGAAACCTAGAGAGTCCTTTCATGAGTATCTCACTTGATAGAGGAACAAAGTAATGGAGATGAAGAACAAGCCTAACACATAGGACCAGATTTATTAGTTCATTCGAAATGCTAGTCCCTACTTGAAAGAGGGTCTCAAGATGAAAGGATTGAAAGATTAAAAATCCTTGAAAGGCATAACAATTAAATCTAAGGGATAATATCTGGTAAAGAAGGCTAACACTATGAGTTTCAATAATTAAAGTTATAATAGCAATAAGTGGGGTTTTGAAAGCTCGAGTTTTGGAAAAAATATCGATAATACTAGTGGTAATAAAGGAAAATATAGAAGAATTGTTGAAGTGTTGGTCATAGGGGTCAACTAACGATGCTATTCAAATTTGGAGAAGTCATTATGCTAGTGCCTTAGTCGTTTGATGAAAGAGCAAAAGTTACAGCCGATGCCATCCAAACTTGCAAGGAGTTAGGGTCAGCCAGGACATAGGTCTGATTGCTATTGTGCCTTCCACCAACACACAGGGTATAAGCATGATTATTGTTGTACCTTGAGGGATTGTATCCAAGATTTGATTGATTTTCGATAAATACCTAATTTGAAAAAAAAGCCAAGAAAAAGGAAGCTTACGACACTATGCTACCACCGGTGTTCATGGTTGGGTCTGGGTTACTAGAATGGTATGTTCTTAAAGATTTGTATGGTAATGAGTGCTTGTTGTCACTCGCAAGCATAGAAGGGTCAACAAAAGTAGGGGAATCAATTTGATTATTGGATATATGGGATACAGACAATGAAGTTGGCTCAGTTAAGGCTAAAGAGGAGCTAAAGGACATGTGAGAAACTGATGAAGATGAGAAGGAAGTGACAAATAAAAAAGCGGTTCAAGCCGTCACTAGGAGTGGTACAGTCATGCTTGAGGTTGAAAGGCAATAGGAACCCACTGTACTTACAGAAGAAAGAGCCACAGAGGATAACCTAGTCTTAAAACTACTTAAGAAGACACTTATTCATATTTTGATCTAGGATTTGCTAAGGCTATGACCTTCCCACAGGAAAAAACTAGTGGAAGCTTTATGTGAGTCAACAGCTGCTACCACCATATCTCTTTTCGAACTATTGGAAATGGTAAAAGGGGATTCTGAGGAAAAGATTATGTTTACTAATTTAGACCTTCCCTTGGAAGGATGTGAGCATAACCGCCCTTTGTACATTAAGGTTGAGGTGAATGGTAAGCACTCTTCATGTGTAATGGTGGATGATGGCTCTATCATCGATGTATGTCCCTTTACAGCAATGGTAGCCTATGATATTGATGAGTCCTTGCTCATTAAGTCTCGGCTTACTATAACGGCCTTCGATAACTCTAAGAGCTAAGTTACTGGCACTTTTAAAGCGGTAGTGAGAATTGGCCCTATTAAGGTAGAGGCAGAGTTTACAGTGTTACAGATACCAACTAATTTCTATCTATAACTGAGGCAACCTTTAGTTCTACAAACTAGGAGGGGTTCCTTCCACCTTGCACCAGATGGTCCAAATTTTGTATAAAGGTGGTATGGTTACTATCAAAGCAGCAAGAGAGAATTCAGTCTCTACTCTAAGCATAGCTAATCAGCCATTCAATGGTTTCTATATAGCTAGAATTGGTGTTAAAGAAGAACAAACATATTTTGCAAGCCCTCAGGCTATTAATATGATGAAGAAAATGAATTATCTACTAGGTGCCGAATTAGAAAAGAATTCTCAAGGGACCCCTGCACCCATTGCTCTCGTTGGTCATAATAACAGAAAGGGTTTGGGCTATTGTAAGAATGATGTCAAGAAACAACCCGACCTGTAGCCAGGATGGATTCCTCATTTCTTGGAAAGCTTTGTGCTAGTGTCCAAGGAATACAAGTATTGTGGGGAGGCAGAGCCTATAGTGATTCAAAGAAAGATTGTCCATGGATTCGAGATCTTTAATGATGTCTTTGATTGGTCAGCTAGAACCATTAAGCCTGTACTGGATTTTTAAGATGAAAAAGTTATGGTTAAGCTCACCGATTTGGATTTGAGTTATCCAGATGAGGTACTAAAGCCAGAGTAACTAGCCACCAAGACCAAAGGAAAGGAAAAGGTTGAGTATGAGATTGCAGTTTTTAAGAAAGAGACTATCTGAAGAAGGAGAGGCATTTGTACCTGCATCAGCAGTTTTTGATTAAGAAGATGATTCTTTTGCTGATGTAATTTACATTCCTGAATCATTTTGTGATGATCTAACCTTTCTTGCTCAAGTTAATAAGATGATAACTTTGTTTATTTGTGTAATATCTCATTTGATTGCATCATACATGATCATAATCATGACTCATTCATATTTGACTTTAATTTAACAAACACTACTCCATTTAATCTCAAAACCTAGGATAACCCTAAAGAGATCTTTATTGCATCCAATATAACTCATGAAGAGGGGAAAATTTGAGAGAATGTTAACAAAATATGACAAAGTCTTTGTCTAGACCTACGAAGACATGCTTGAAATTGACAGAGACATTGCAAAGCATGCCATTCCAACATATCTAAATAGTAAATCAGTAAAACAAAAGCTTTGAAGGCATAGGCCAGAATGGAAAGAAAAGGTAAAGGAAGAAGTGAAAAGGTAGATTGTAGCAAAGTTCCTGGTTGAGGTCCAGTATCCTACTTGGCTAGCCAATTTCATTCATGTTGCCAAGAAAGATAGAAAGGTACGAATGTGCATTGACTATCAAGATTTGAACAAAATGTGCTCGAAAGATGACTTTCCACTCCCCCACATAGATTTGTTGGTCAATAGTATAATAAAATGCATTGATGGGTATGCAGGGTACAATCAGATCTTAAATAAGATCGTAGATTGAGTAAAGATTGCCTTCATTATTGAATAGAAAACTTATGCATATAAAGTCATGCCATTTGGATTGAAAAATGCGAGAGCTACCTATCAGCAAATGGCTATTAATATCCTTAGTGACCTGATCCACAAGGAAGTCATAGTGTATGTTAATGATATGATGGTTAAATTAGACACAAGGAAAGCGCATTTTGAGGCTTTAGATAAGTTCTTCTAGTAGATCGATAAGTATAATCTCCATTTCAATCCAAAGAAGTGTGTGTTTGGGGTAACCTCAGCTAAATTGCTAGGGCATGTCGTCAGCCAGAAGGGGATAGAGGTAGATCTAGATAAAGTAAAAGCCATTCAGGAGATGCCAGTACCGAAAAAAGAAAAAGAGATTAGAGGGTTCTTAAGACGGATTCAATATATCAGCTGGTTCATTGCTAAGCTTGCCTCTATATATGAGCCAATTTTAAATTTTCAAGAAAGGATTAGCCAGTCAAGTGGAATGATGATTGTCAGAAGGTCTTTGATACCATCAAGGAATACTTGCTACATCCTCTAATTCTCCAACCGCCCAAACCATTAAAGCCTTCAATCTTGTACATAGTAGTAGAGCAAAGTTCAGTAGGAGCCATGTTAGCTCAAGAGGATGATACCAGAGCCGAATTCACTGTGTACTACTTGAGCAAGAAGTTTTTGCCATATGAAACCAAGTACATAGATATGGAGAAGATTCACTTAGTGGTGATACAGGCCTTAAGGAAGTTAAGGCATTACTTTTATTCCTACAAGATTCAGGTAGTGGCTAAGCACAACCCATTCAGATACCACTAATCAACACTATCCCTACTGGTGAAAATGGAAAGATGGTTGTTACTCTTACAAGAATCCAAAGTGGAGTATATAACCAAAAAGATGATCAAGGGAAGGGCAGTTGCAAAATTTCTTGATAATCACTTGCCAAAAGGGGACCAGGTTGAGTACGAATTCCCAAATGAAAGCGTCGGTGCCATAACGATCCAAGATTGGAAAATGTACTTTAATAGGGCTACCAATAACAAAAGAGCTAAAGCGAGAGTCATTCTCATCTTGCTCGATGCAGAACAACTCCCTTTGGCCAAGAAACTAGGGTTTAAAGTGACTAATAATGAAGTGAAGTACAAAGCCTGCATATACGAGGTGAAAGCCTTGATAGCACTAAGGGTGAAGACTATTGAGGCATTCAAGGATTCATCATTAGTGATTCACCAAGCGAAGGGAGAATGATCCATCAAAGAGGAAAAACTAGTGCCCTATATGGAATCTCTAAGGAGTTTGAGTGGTTAGCTCGAGATGTGCACCTTCAGACATGTACCACCGGATAAGAACCAGTTGGTAGATGCCTTAACAACCTTGGTATCTATATGGGACAACCCTGGGGGGATAGTTATAGGGCCAGTAATAATCATGAGCTCAACTAAGCCATGCTTTGAGAATGAACAGCTTATGAGTTTAGATGGAACCGACGACAAACCATGGTATTATGACGTCTAGAATTATTTAGAGAGTTCCAAGTTCTCTAAAAAAGCAACAGAGAAAGATCAAAAGATAATTCAAAAGTTAGCTAGCCAATTCATTAGCATAGACTGGATCCTATACAAGAGACAAGTTGACGGGATTCAGTTAAGGTGCCTAGATAAGAGAGAAGCAAAGAAAGTCATGGAAGAAACTCATGCAGGGGTATGTGGGGCCCACATGAATGGATTAGCATTGACCAGAAAAATCATACAGTAAGGGTTCTTCTAGTTGACCATTGATGCTGATTGCTTCAAATATGTGAAAATGTGCCATTAATGCCAATAATATGCAATTTAAGTCACATGCCTATTTCAAAGTTGTGCAACTTATCCTCACCTTGGCCCTTTTCAGCTTAGCGAATAGACATCATTGGGGAGATCCATTTAACAGATTCTGATGGTCATAGGTACATCATGGTTGCCATCGATTATTTCACAAAATGGGTGGAAGCCAAGTCCTTTAAAAGATTAGGGGCACGAGAAATGGCTTGATTCATCAAAAGGAATATGATATGTAGGTATAGTTTGCCTTGCCATATAGTGTTAGATAATGGGGTTCAATTCCAAGTAGAAACTAGACACATGCTATAAGACCCTAAACCATACCTTAGTAGGATTAGTATGTAGTTGAAAGGGAGCTTAAAAGAGTTTTAGTGTGAAAGAATCAGTAATCATGCAATCGGAAATATAATCGATATTAATTTAAAAGTGAAGGGTAATTTCCAAAATTGTCAAATTAGAGTAAATGTGCATTGTTAGGGAAGAAATGGGGATTAATGTATTAAAAAAGAGTTAGAGTGGTGTATAATTGGTAATTAAGAATAATTAGAGAGGGGTCAAGTGCAAATTGCTCAAGGCTGACAGGTGAGCCAATTAGGTTATAACATGTGTTTTCTCTAGAAATGTGATGAGATATTTGGAAAAAGGGAAATAAATATGCCTTTTTATGTGTGTTGGCTGGCCAATTTATGGCCAAAATCTCTAAAAATTCTTCCTTTTCTCTATACCACTCTTTGGTTCATAGTTTACTTAAAAAGAGCTATGTATATTGATTAATTTAAGGAGAGTTTTTATGGGATTTTGGCTCAAATTTGATTGTTCATTTTTTCTAAAATATGAGAAGCTAGAGTTATAGATGGGATTGAATATTGATGTGTATTTATGATGTGTTTTAGCTGGAAAAAATAACAAGAACAAAGGGAAGGAGAAGGAGGAGCTTTGAAGGAGCTAATTTAGATCCATTTTGAGGTATAGGAGTTCTTATTTTATTTGCATGTGTTTAGCTTGATTTAGGGATTGTAACTACATTTTAAAGGAACTATATTTGACGTTATAGTTCATAAATGATGAATAAATGTATGGAAAGAGTGATTAGTGTCTTAAAGAATGACTTAGCGAAAATCTGCCCTAGGTTCACTTGAACCAATTTTAGTGTAGATGCTACAAGTCTTTCTGTAAGTGTCTAAATGAGGTAATTCCAACTATAAATGAACTATAAGACATAGATTTGCAATTTTTTAGAGACATCAAAGCTTGAATCTGCCTCTAAAGTCTTTGAAATATAGCTTGAAGTTGAATAACCCCTGCTGCCCTGCCATCTAGAACAATTTTCACTATTTTATCAGATTTTTAATGGTATATATATATAAACTATCTACAAAATTCATGGGGTAGAATGGTATACACTGTTGAGACCATTTTGTCTTAGCTATGTGGACCATTTTATATTGATTAGGACCATTATACACGACTGAGACCAATTTGTCTCAGCCGTATGCCTTTCTTATTACATCTTATACTTGATTTTTAGGCCCCTATGGTCATCAAAATTGACCCAAACTTTCTCGAACACATTTAAAATATTTTTAAACATAAAAACAAGGATAATATATGGCATAAAATGTATGTAGAGCATAAGGAATTGTTGAAATAAAATTATACATTAAACTTAACATAATAAGAACATAAGCACATGAATATTTACAAGTAATGAATGAAAATGAACATGATTAATGATATTCATAGCATTATATGTTACATGACAAATGATAACCGTATTGAAATGTATCTTAAGCTTAATTGAGCATGGATTATTTTATGATCTTGTACATGCTCTATTGTGTATATTAACTCTATGATCCTAAAAGCATTAAATGTGATATTCTTGAGTGACCACAGTCTTATTGTGCACCTGAATTTCACATAGTAATGGATAGATAGGCATGCATATAAGGGATAGTGATTACAATTATTAGTGTTGGCATCGAATGGTGTTTAGAGTTGATACCTTTTGGTATCTAGTAACCTAAGACTTATGACTCCAATGTCTAATACTAGTCATCAGTATCCAGTATTTGTCCCGTTATCCACCATTTATGGGAATTCAGGCTATAAAATAATAATGATGTGATGAGTGAATGATAATGAATGAACAATTGTCTGAAAGTGTTAGTACCTCAGTGTAGTGTTAGTATTTCTTTTTGACATTGTTAGTGTTATTAATTGCAATAATGACATTGAAATGTCACTAAATTCCTAGAATTATTACCATAAGTGTGTGTGTGCATTATAATATAACAAAGTGTGCTATACATTAAGAGTTATTATACAATGATAAATGGCATATTGTGTTATTTGTGTGAGACTTCATCAAGAAGTCTATTGCATTATTTTTACTCCCCACTAAGCTATTTCTTAGCACAGGTGTTCTTCTTATGTAGGTACACAGGTGTAGAGTAAAAGTGTCGGTTTTCAAGTCAATATCTGTAGGCCATAAGAAATAGAGCTTGAAGACTAATTTTGGTATATGGTCAATTTTTGTAATGTATAAAGTAAAGATTATGTAATTCATGTAAAGCACAAAATGATTGTAAATATTTGTTGAATATTTTGAGTTCACATATGTACTTATTTGTGTATGTATGCAAAGCCTATGCATGCCCATACAAAGTGTCGGGAAATTAAAACTCGACAGTTTTTTCCTTCTTTTCTCTTTCTTTCCTTCCTTTTCTTCTTTTTCTTTCCCGATTT
Source organism: Excoecaria agallocha (assembly GCA_037975025.1). Lineage (NCBI taxonomy): Eukaryota > Viridiplantae > Streptophyta > Magnoliopsida > Malpighiales > Euphorbiaceae > Excoecaria > Excoecaria agallocha. The sequence continues at coordinate 53,208,387 of CM075806.1, read as the reverse complement.
CAATATGGTACAGTCCGATTTTTCACATTTTTCTTGTTTGTCTGATGATGTTTTGTGATTTCGATCCGGTACTTTGTTGGGTTTTTGTGTTGCGCTCATTTCGACGTCTTATTTGTGCATTTTCATCGAATTTTTGCTTTTCAACCAAAAAAGGTATATTTAACACTTTTTTATCTCTTTTTATGATTCAAATGGAACCAAAATGCTATGAAAATGATGGTAGAAGTTGCTGTAGATGTGTGTGATGTAGTGTTAGTAGCAGTTTTAGTTTTGGTTTTGGAAAAAGTCCAAGTCAATATGTTATGGTTAGGTTAATACACTTTGATTTTAGTTTAGTTTTCTTATTTTGTTATGGCACATATTATTATTTTTTAAGCATTTGATTGATTTTTTTTAGTGAGATTATGTATATAAGTAGCATTTATACCTTATGAAAAATTGAAAGTTAGCATAATTAAAAAAATTAGTCATAATAATACAATAGCGATAAAAATAATGATAGTAGGTATGTATTGATTCTTATTGTTGTATATAACATAGTGATTAAAAATAGAAAAAAAAAGAAATAATAGGAAATACGTGTATAATTTTATTGTTTATACAATAATGTGTAAATAGATGTAAATATCAATAGCAAAAAAGAAAAAGAAGGAATAATAGAGGGTAACAAAAAAATAGCTTTAGAGTAAATAAAGCTTTATCCTTTAGAAAAAGGGATACATATGTTGATAGAGGATGTCCTGAGGCCAGGATTTAGGGAGGAGGAAGTTCCTTTTACTGATTATTTTATAGGTGAGGCCTGTTGAGAGCCAGTCGAGGCACAAACCATGCAAGCTTTTCCCACCTTCTAGCATAAGCTGCCACCCAATGACTATGGCCACCCCAGTGTGATGTCATCTTTAGTACAACCTTTACCACAGCCAGAGGCACCTATAGCTCTATGGTATGCCATACTACAGGGCATTCAGAATATAATGGTATCTTAAACTGCCATAGTTGCTGATATACAGGTGATTCACTAGGAGCAAGTTAGGCATCATCAGATGTATTTGAAGAGATTTGTTGACATTGATGTCAGCTAGTGCTAGTTGATAGCGAACATGGCCAAGAAGGAGACAGGGATTCAGAATGTTGATAAGAGTGTACAAAAGGCTACAGAGAGGATCCAATCATTGGAGATCGCATTTCTTATAGCTAGTGAGACAATCAAAGGGGCTAGAGATGAGATCGAGAAGAGGATTGAGAAGCATGATACTAATTTCAGAGCCCATGTGACAGGTATAAATGGGATGGTCACAGGTCATTTCACAGCACAAATAATCGAAATGGCTTAGATCTGAAAGGAGATGGGGCTTCTTACAGGCTACCTTGATGAGTTCCTTCATCCTGTCGTCGTTCACCCCCCGGGACCCGCATAGCCAGGTCCATCCCCTCTTAGGCACCGAGCTCACCATTTTACAGGCACCACTCTCATTCTCCACTAGAGGACTCGATTGACTACAACTTGCATTGAGGCCACATGACTTCAGGAAAATGACATCACTCCTACCCGCTTTTATCTCACATATAGTTTATATATTCGTACATTTGGATATTTACTTTGGAATGATGTTTATTTCTTTATTTTGGGATTTTCTTTTGTTTTGTTAGGGATTTCTTCTGAATTTGCCTTTGGATTTTTATTACTTGCCATGTTTGATATAGCTTACTTGCTTATTTATTTAATTGTGTTATATGGTGATATTGTTTATCTCTAACAAGTTAATCACAATTTTGAAATACTTCAATCACAAGACAAAAATAATTGAATAATAATAACCTATACATACACATGTCATGATAACAAACATACAATAGACTTAACAGAATTCACATTTTATATTGTAATGATGAATCATAATTGATTGTCTTATCAAGCTACACAGGGGGCAACAACTCCCACCTAACCTTTTCAACACTACAAATGTAGGACAAACATGATATAACTAGCTATACAGCATCGACCAGTGCAGCCTCACAGACGGCAAGTGGTCATGCAAGTTAACTCTAAATTCAATCAACCTTAACATATATAAAATTTTTGCAAAATCAAGGTATAACTACAGAGTGGGATCCCCTTCGAGGTTTAGCCACACAGTGGGATCGCCTTCAAAGTATAGCCACAGACTGGGATCGTCTTCAAATTAAGGTAAAGCCACAGGATGGGATCGCCTTCAAATCAAGGTATAGCCACAGAGTGGAATTGACTTTAAATCAAGGTATAGCCACAGAGTAGGATTGCCTTTAAGTATAGCCATAGAGTGGGATCGCTTTCAAATCAAGATATAGCCACAAAGTGGGATCGTCTTTAAGTATAACCACAGAGTGAAATCACCTTCAAATCAAGGTATAGCCATAGAGTGGGATCGCCTTTAAATCGATATATAACCACAGAGTAGGATAGCCTTTGAGGTATATCCATAAAGTGGGATCGCTTTCAAATCGAGGTATAGCCATAAAGTGGGATCATTTTCAAGGTATAGCTATAGAGTGGGATTGCCTTCAAATCAAGGTATAGCCACAGAGTGGGATCGCCTTCAGGTTGGGGTATAGCCAGAGAATCACCTTTGAACCAAGGAACGCTTTATGAGTTGGCGTCGATCACTCAGCAAACCTTCTTAAGAAGTAGCAGGGAGCTCACCTCCTCAGGTAAACGTCTCTCTCTCTCACTCTAAGCTATGACTTGCCTAGGCACTCGTGTGCACTAGCTTATCCAAAGTTGGAGACAACTGTAGACACTGGATCCTAAGGAGCCTTTTGTCACGGTTATCTAATAAGAAAAACTGCTTTTTAAAAGAAAGTAGGTTAAGGACAGTGAGGTCTTTTCTGCGTTGAAACCTTTTTTCTCAAAAATATTTTTAAAAGTATTTTCGTGCTTGATTTGGGTGTTTGAAGGAAGCAAAAGGTCAAACAATGAGAAATATCCTCGATTAAGAGCTTAAAAGATAATTTAAGCAAGTTTTAAGCCTTGTACACCCATGCATAAGGAGAATACCATCATTGTTTGGCCAATTGCTAGCTTTTTCCATTTTTGGGTTTACACACCTGTGTACAAGGCCTCGTACAACCGTGCAGACTAAAAATCTTACCTTTTCAGGCAAGTGGCCTACAGTACTTAAGTTGCACGCTCGTGTAACATGATTGCATGCTTGCGCAATCGAAAAACAGGTCAACTTTTTAGATGTAAATTTACAAGTTGGCTGACTTTTGGGTTTGCACACCCGTGCATGTGTGTTTGTACTGGTGTGCAAACCTTACTATATAAAATTTTGGCCGATCACTTTGAAAAAGGTTGGAAAATTTTATGTTTGAAGTGTTGTTATTGTTATAAAGGTTTTAAAAGCTTTTCAAGTTCAAAAAGTCCTCTTTGGCATTTAGTTTTTCACCTTTTCAAATTTATTTTAACCGTTTCAACACAAAAAGGGTCCACAAATCCAACATCCAACAGTCTAATCGAGTAAGTACACTTAAGATAATATAAAAGTTATCTTCTACTCTATCTGGTTCTATGACATTATAGAGTTTATACATTTACCATTTTAAACATTGTAAACTCTATTTGCCAATTTATATATCATAGTTTGTCACATATTTATTTCTATGCAGTTTTAGGTTGTGAAATCCTTTCCAAAGTATTTTGTTGTATGGTAGAAATTATTAGGCTATTGTCTTTAAATTTCCTTTTATCTGTTTTAAAGTTAGTTTTTTTTATTTTGATTTAAAAATCACTTTTTGTATTTAGTGATCCTTTTTTGCTTCTTTTTGGATCTGTTGTCGACAAGGACTTTGTTTTAAAAGGAGAGAAAACTAGCCTTCACTAGGCCAATACAGTCGTATATTGTTTGGTGCAAACTTATGTGTCATATGATGTATGGTCCAAAATATATTTTCACTTTTTTAAAATAAAAGAGCCGACTGTATATTGCCTAATGCACGCAAGCGCATTTTCAACATACGCGCTGGATTCTTTTCTATCTTTTTTAATTAATTAATTTATTTCATTTTGCCTTTTTTTTCATTCTCCTTATTACTACTACTACTACTACTACTACTACTACTACTACTACTACTACTACTACTATTACTATTGATAACCCTTTTGTGAGTGCAGCCAATGGAGTGCTACAAGTAAGTCCACACTCTCCTCTCTTTATTATAAAAAGGTTTTTTCGATCGTAGATGGAAAATGTCATAAAAAGTATTTATAGTAAAAAATTGGGATATTTCGTTAATAAAATTAGACCAACATCCCATTTCTTGCCTAAGAAACTCATATGTAAAAATTAACATTTAATAATATAAATGATTTTTATACATAATTAAATAACACGAGACGTTTCCTAAATAAAACTTAGACTGGCAAGTCCCTATCTTCAAACCCTCACAATGAAATGCTTCTTCATAACCCACATGTGTGGACCAAAGTCCTTATAAAAAAGGTAATACTGAACTGCTCGATTTATGGATGTCTTTATCACTTTATTCTATGTCGTTATTTACCGCTTTCTTACGTAATTGGGTGCACCTTTAATTTCTATATTTGCTCTAATCTTGCATATAATAAAAGAGATAACACAATCAATATGAAAATCATTATGTTACATTTATCAAAAATAAAAATAAGAGCGGAGTTCTGAATCATATTTGGGTTTTTGGTCTCATAAGGTCGAAACACCAATTTTTCAATGTTCTATTAGGTGACAACTCTTTATAATTAGCCTTGTAGTGCCCAACAAATGCCTCTCGGCTATCCATTATTAGCAATGAGATATAAACACTTCGAGACGGCATTTCAAGTTAGGTCTTTTTTCTTATCGAGAGTAATCGGTCAATTTGGGCAAGAGAGCCTCAACCTGGTCAAGACCTAAAAGTTAGATCCAACTGCCAAAGGTCAGAGGTTTTCTCCCTCAAGGTCAATAATCCTTTGGTTTTGAGGATGATTCGGGTGATGAAAGGAACAAAGCGTGTATCACACCCCTTCATAGATCAGGAATCTCGCCCTTTAGAACTTTCACTATACTGACCTATTCCTCAAGAGTTTTCATTGTCTTCCCTTATTTGAGTGGTATACTTCAATCACCTAGCTTCATCCATACAGATGTATTTGTAAGCTTAAGTCATAAGCTCAGTGAAATCAGATGGGGGCTTTTTGTTTAGAGAGTCGCTGAAGTCCTAGCATCTCATGTTTTTGTTGAGTGCATTAATGGTGATCTCTAAATTAAAATCCTGAATATCCATTGCTATCACATTAAACCCTTCTACATAACTCCATAAGGGCTCTCTCTTCTCCTGGACGACCTGGTGTAGGTTGAATAAAACTTTAGTAGGTCAGATGACTGCTATGAACTTTGCTACAAATATATCACTAAACTGCTAAAAATTATTTATTGAGTATTCTGAAAGATTTTTGAACCAGATTTGGGCTAATTCTGTTAGGATTTATGGGAAAACCTTGTAAAATGTGGCATCATCCGTAGTGTAAATCAACATCGTGTGATGGAATTGATCCAATCGAGCACAGGAGCCTGTGCTTCCATTATACCTTGATAGATTAGGCAGCTTTACATTTGAAAAAAGGAGTTGAGAGTACAACTTTAGAGAATGGAGAGCAAAAACTGCCCTGGTACTATAGTGTGTTATGATTACGGTGCTTTAACACTCTTTCTTCAAAAAGTTTTTCAAACTCGCTCATTGTGAGGGTGATTGTGGGTGTTGAGGCATTAGGTGGGGGCATAAAGTTTTGGGTTTCAGTATTCTAAGTAGTGTTTTCTATAGTGGTAGTTTAAGGTGATGGATGTGGTGGTGCCTGCGCTGCCAAATGCGATAGTATCACCAAAAGAGTCTGAGCAAGCTATGGGGTAAGGTCGGGTATAGGGGCTGTAGCAATTTTAGAGGGTAAGTTAGTGGTGGAGAGATTGGTGGAGGTAACCAAAAGAGTTGATTCGAATGGTGGGAAGACAAGTAGGTGTAGAGGTGGTGGTGTGGCACTTTAGTCATTTTCGATTTAGGTGTTTGGGGTGTTTTCCTCTTGAGGATCCATGTTTTTTGAGGATAGAGGATCTACACTCACTGCACTAGATGATAATAGTTCAATTTTATTGGGTTGTTATCGAGATCCAACTTGAGTGAAAAGGTTTTTCTCTGCTTCGAAGTCACCTAACAATAAAGAAAACTATGATGGGGTTCCTGTTGAGTGGAAACTTCTTCGGTCAAGTCCATAAAGATTCTAAAAAGTGTATTTAGGCTAAGAAATTGGCTAAGAGAGAGAGAGTACTTGATAACCTGGCTACTTATAAGGATCAGTGTCCTATTCTAGCTAGGACTCTGAGTATTTACAAGATTCATATTAAGGAAGATGTATTGCCTAAGTAGGAAGCTAAACTAAACTTCCAGAATAAAAGTTCTACCCTCTTTAGATGACTACAAATCCTTATCCGAGTATGACATGTCAAGATGACACCGTTGAAGGTATCAATTTGGATCCAAGGTGATCTGGATAACTAGAAAATTGGGTTGTACATGGGAGCCCATATGTACAGTTCGATTATCAAAAAGTAATTTCATAAACACAGTTTAAGCAAGATAATACGTGGGTGAAAATGTTTTTTGACAAAAATATCTTTTTTTATATTATTGACAAAATTATCCTTAAATAAATAATTACTATAAAGAAAGTATTGTTTCAGTGAATGACATGCAAAAAATAATTATTTGAATATGTATTTCCATTTCAAGTCCAATCGTTGAAATGCCTTAAATCCATTAGATTCATTTATTTATATAAATTTTAAACAATATACAACTATATATGTTAAACTCATATATTTATTCCATTCAGATATAAATAAATCATATCTATTTCTAACTCCTAAATCAAATAAAGGCTTGTAAAAAATACATATATACACAAATATTTAACTTTTTTTCATATTTTACAATTTTATTTAAATTGTAAGCTTATTTTGATATTTTTATGATTTCAATAATTAGTTTAAATATATTTGTATTGAGTTGAAGTTTTTCTATTCTTTATATTTATTAATATTGAGAAAAAAATTGATAATTCTTGAAAAATTAGAAATAAATGAGGCTGGATGAGATGACCGATCGAAGCAATAAGACTCAATGAACCTGCAATAAAAAGAGTCTGAATGGATTAGGCATAAACCCATCGAAACTCAAGTCACTAATGCTTAAAGAGAGAATATATATAGAGAGAAGATCTCAAGAATTCAATACCTAATTCTCTTGTACTTTGGGCTATTTATAATGTATATGGTAGATATACCTATAGAAACTCAAATGCTAAGAGTAGGTATACTCAAGTGTAGAATGGGTATACCTAAACAAAAAGGTAGATGGTGTGTAAATGGACTTGACAGGGCATGGCCTTGTCAGTACGGTCATATTACCTATGACTATGTGGATTAGCTAGGCTTTGAGTCTTTGTTTGGATTTAAGCCTTAAACTAATAGTGGGCTAAGTTCAAAATGATAATGGGTATCTATTATAATTGGTCTATCTCCATCACCTTTTGTTCATCTAGGTATCAATGATATAGAATTGTTTTTCAACTATTATGACCTTCGGGTGGCTTGGATCTATATTTAGTGGGTGTGTTATGACTTTAAGGTCTATGATTGGGATATCTTCTAATTTCCTTGTGAAAGAGTCTTGGTTAAGTATCAATACCAATATCACTCCTTTCTCTACCATCTCAACCATATCCAACTCAATATTAACTTTCTTGCCTTTGGCCAATTCTTTCATGATGAAATCCCTCTTTAGATTCTTCCTTGGCCACTCGATCTCTTATACTCTTTCCAATCCAAGCTTTATTAAGTATGTTTGCTTTTCTTCCTTTACTATTGCAATGTAGGCTTCTTCGAAGGCTTTCTAATTTCCTCTTAAAATAGCTACTCCATTCTCTATAATCACTTTTACAACAATGTATCAGATCGTGGTTACTGTACTGCTCTAAAATAACAGTGGTCTTCTAAAAATTGCATTGTAATCAAACTTCATGTTTATCACTATGAATGTAGTGTTGCACTTGTGGGTCATTGTTTCATATCCTAGCTTTACAAAAAGATCAATTGATCTTACCACCATACCGGTGGCATTATTGAGCCTAATTAGTGGGGTGGTATTTGACTTCAATTCTTCGATCAAAAGATTCATCTTTCTGTACGCTTCAAGGGTAAGGACATTTACTATATTTCCATTGTTAACCAAAATTGCGTTAACAAAGAAATTATCAATCGTAGCTTGAACAATCAAGGCATCTTCATATGGGAATTTCAAATCACTTGTATCTTCAGGAGAAATGGAGATGGGTCATGGCTTCTCTGATTTTGCTGAGAAGTACACACCTTTCCCTTTTTCATTTTGGAAAAATCTTCTTTGTTGATGGTTCTCTTATTATCATGTTATGGCTTCTACCCTTTTTCAATGTCGATTAATATCTCTAGCATACACCCTAGTAGCAATTGAATACATGTAACGTGTATTAAAAATATGACATAAAGAGATAAGCTATTAAAGTGTAGTAAAAGGCATATAAGGAATTAATAGAGAGATAAAGATAAATTGGTAAATTGTCTGAACTAATATACACATGTATAAATGGTGTAGGTCATATATTAAAATGTAATAAAAGGAATAATAGCATATGCAACTAAAAGAAGAAAAGTAGATTAGGGATTAAACATGAATTTGCCTAAGGATGACATATGGACCAATAGGATGCTTGCATATGCCCTATTCTAGAATGATGTATTTACTTTATATAATAGAAAAAGGAGAGAGAGATGGTTCATTTGGGGGTAAAAATGTAGAAATTTATGCTCTCATTTCTCTTTATTCTCACACACCAAATTTCATGCTAAGAGCTTAAGTGTCAAGCCAAACTATCCATGTAGATAAGGTAAGTTTATATGAAATTTTGCTCTCTTTTCCTCTTTTTCTTGCTCTAAAATATTAAGTTGGAACTTTAAAATGAATTGGTGTAATATATGTGTGTTTGATTTTAATTTAGAAGGAGATACAAGTAGAAGCAAAGGAAAGCAGTTGTAAGGAGAACAGAAGAGAAAAGTTGGCCAAAATAAGGTATTGGAATTACTTGATTTTCAATATGTGTGTTTTGTGTGGATTGAATTGACATACATATTGTAATAGGTGTGAAATTGATGTTGAGAATATAATGATAATAAAGAGAAATGATCATAGTTACCTGCGTCTATATTTAGATTGTAGATAGATATGTATGCCTATAAGGGTGTAATGCAACTGCCATATGGCCAACCCTTTTTGGGTCCACATGAATGACCCCGTTTAGGTCCATATGTATCTTAGGATATCTATAGTATATGTACCTTCGAGTACTTATAGTATCACCAGTTATCCACACTTTTAAGAAAGTGCAAACTTAGTACATGCAAGCTTAGTACGTGCAAGATTATTACAAAAAATAATTAAAGTATTGTTATTAGAAATATGATATTAATAACATTGTAATTACATGATTTGATCTGAATGACCCTTTCACGTGAATCGATCTTTTGTAATAAAAAATGCAAATTGGATGAATATTTTATTTGGACATGTAGATATATAATATTATTACATTAAATATATGTGGATATGATTATAATTATATGATATGATATTTGTAGTCTTGATGTGATTAAATTATAAAAAATAAAAGTGATAAGAAAATGTACGAAGGACATTATATGATGTATATGCATGAACAACATGAACTATATATAAAGACTTGTAATATATGGATAATTACATTGAAGTTGTTACAAGTGTTCATGTTTACTTGACTGCGGGATTACACATATTATATTTGTGATCTATATTTTGTCTTATAAACTTTGTTGTAATTGAGTTACATGAAGACATTAAAGTATAAGATACATGAACCTATAACTAGTGTGAATTTTGTATAGTTTATAAAGTGGATGTGAAACTATAATCTAGAGATGTCTATATGAACTAAAAATTATATATATATATATATATATATATATATATATAATGAAGAAATGTATTGTATGTATTTCTTGTGATATATGTTAAAGTAATATGCATACATATATAACTATATAGATAGTATATTCATATGTAAATAAAATACATATATTAAATTATGATCTAAGTTTTACATAAATATATAGGAATCACATGAATGTGTTAATTGATTAAACCAATAAATTTTAGATAAGTAAGTTGATTCGAATTATGAGAAATATTGTTATGTACACCTTAAACCTACCAATTACATGATTATAATTAATAGAAGATGTAAGCTTTAAATGGCATTAAAGACTTATGAAGAAATTGGTAATTAGTATAATTAATGATCGGGGTAAAGGAAATGTATAAAAACCCCAAATTATGATAATTATATGATTTGTCACTTATTATATGCACAGTGCTTTGTAATGGTATGAACATATTCTCTATAAATGATATTAACTTATTATGCACTTAACTACACACTCATATGTGTGTGTGTGTGTTATTGATGACTTATGTGAGAGGTTGTCCTCATGATTTTGTTCCTTACTAAGATAGTAAGTTTAGCGCGATTTTTTATCTATATAGATTCAGGTGAAGGGAGTTGATAGCGGGGATTATTTGCAAATTTAAAGGCTAACACAAGAGGAAGTTTGTGGATTTAAGGTTTAGACTTTGTTAGAATGATTGTATAAAAATGTAATCATGTTAAATATATGTAAATAATCAGTTGTAAATATGTTTTGAACATGTAAAATGATAGTAAAATCTTATTGTATTGATGTATAAGTAACTTAAAGCATGAACTGAGATAGTAAATAACATATAGCAGCACCCAAAAAGTTAATCCAGCTTTACTGTATATGTAAACGACATGACTTAAGAAAGCATATTACATAAGTAGTTGACTAAACTTTTAATTGAACATGTATTCTGATACAATGCATATAAATTAGAAAGTATAAGTAACTTAAAGCATAAACTAAGACATTAAATAACATATAGTAGCACCCAAAAAGTTAATCCAGTTTAACTGTATATGTAAACAACACGACTTAAGAAAGCATATCACATGAGTAGTTGACTAAACTTCTAAGTAAACATGTATTATGATATAATGCATATAAATTAAAGAGTAAAGTATAAGTAACTTAAAGAATGAACTGAGACAGTAAATAACATATAGTAGCACCCAAAAAGTTAATCCAGTTTTACTGTATATGTAAACAACATGACTTAAGAAAGCATATTACATGAGTAATTGACTAAACTTCTAAGTAAACATGTATTTCGATACAATGCATATAAATTAGAGAGTAGGGAGTTACATAAGCTTTCTCCTTTCCTTGTCTTCGTAATTTGAATGGTTCTTCTCTTCTATAGGAGGCTTATATGGACTCTTCGATGCTGGGCCCATGAATCTCTTTATAGTCCCTTTTATAGAAGCCTCTCGATTTTATCTTTTAATGCATTACAGTTATTGGTCATGTGGCCAACACCTTTATGGAACTCACAGTACTTGCTCTTGTCCCTTCTGGTATAAGTCTAGTTGGACATCTTCTTTGGCCAATTGACCTTGTTGTGCTTCTCATTTATCCATATCAAGACTTTAATGAGAGAGGTGTTAAGCATGATATAGGTTCTAGCTGGATTATTGACATTGCATTTAAACCTTCCTTGCTTTATTTCCTTTCTATTACCCGAGCTCCTTGATGTGCTACCTTTTTCGAGGCTCTTTGTCCATCTTTCTCCCCATCCAACTGGCTACATTCTTGCTATAATGCTCAACATTCTTCCATTGGCTCTAAGCGTGTCATCCAGCTGGATATAGTGGTTAGCTTTATCCATCAATTCTAAAAAGTTTGTTAGTGGCCGAGTGGTGATGGACTTAAACAATTGAATGATTCTAACACTTTTAGCTAAGGAGTTTGTGGCTACCTCTAGGTGCAAATTCCTTATCTCTAACACCATTATCTGGGATTTGTTGATGTAGTTTCTTAAGCTCTCATCAGCTCCCTGCATTAAATTGCACAAATTGTTGACAATTTTTGGCATTTGGATTTCTGCAATGAATCTTGTTGTGAGCAAATCCTAAATCTAACTAAAAGAGTGGATTGATTCTGAAGGAAGATCACCACATATTAGCGTCGTAGGAAAAACCCGATAAAATATCATATCATCAAAAGAGTACATCTGGATATGCATCGAATACTTTGAAATTTGGCATTTCGGATTGGATATGCTTGTATATCTTAGCATCTTTATCTTTTTAAATCTACTTGGAGGTTCTATTTTTCTAATCTCCTAAGAGAATGGAGAGACAATATTTCCATCAAATATGGGCCTCTTAGGATGACTAGGCCCAGACTTTTTGATTTGTTGTAAGAACCTCATTTTTCAATCCTGTCTCCTGTAGGATCTTTAACTTCTTCCTTTGTTTTTTTTAGAAAATCTCCTATTGGGAGTGCCTATGTATTTCATATCATCTTCTATGGAGACCAAGGGTGATGGCGATTGCCTTGAGGTGTACATTTTCTCTTTCCCCTTCTCTCTCTAGTCAACCTCATATACGTTGATAGTGTGCCTAATCTATTTCCTTCTTCTATTCTCGTACACTACAAGAAAATCTGTAAATAGCAACAGAAAAATAGCAACGGAATTTAATCCGTTGCTAATTTAGCAACGTAATTCATTTTTCGTTGCTAATTAGCAACGAAAAATAAATTCCATTGCTAAATTTGGTTAATTTTTATTTTTTTAGCAACGAAATAAAAATGGTGGTATTTCGTTGCTAAAAAGAGAGGGAAATTTTAGTGCCATAATATGGCCACGAAAAATAGCAACGGAAACCTTTTTCCGTTGCTAAAAATGGCGACGAAAAATTTTGCTAGCTATTTTAGCAACGGAAAACCAAATCCATTGCTAAAATAGCAACGAATAAAATATTCCGTTGCTAAAATAGCAACGGTATCAAATTCCATTGCACTTAGCAACGGATAAATTTTTTGTTGCTATATTGGTCCTAGAGAGATGAAAAATTTGGATCAAAAAATAGCAACGGAAATTTATTTTCGTTGCTAAAAATATATTCTGTTGCTAAATTAGCAATGAAAAACAAATTCCGTTGGTAATTTGGTCCCAAAGAAGTGAAAAAATTTTTTGTCCAAAAATAGCAACAAAAATAAATTTCGTTGCTAAATTAGCAACGAAAAATATATTCCGTTGCTAAAATAACAACGGAATAAAATATCCGTTGCTATTTTTGGACCCACAACTAAATATTTTCAAAAATAGCAACGAAAATTTATTCCGTTGCTATTTTTGGAAAACCTTGGGTATAAATATTGCTGCCTCTTTCATCTTTTTTTGTTCTTTTACGCCTCTCGCCTCCCAGGTCGCTCTATACCCTAGTTTTGAGAGAAAAATCACAGACTCTATTTTTTGATTTCAATACTCAGATCTGGTGATTCATACCTGTTGGATTTACAAGACGGGGGTAGATCTAAGTGTAATGACTATCATAACAAGCAATTAAACGATCTCCACCGTTTCTGTGTCTGAATATGTGACGTTTCTCGCTATGGTATGCCACTACTCTTCATTTCTTTTTCAATTAGGATTTCTGCAATTTCATTTCTGTTTGTATGTTATAGATCCACCTTTTTTGTTTTACATTTCAAACTATCGATCGTTGTCGTAGGCTACCCGCTTGTTGTTTTATCAAAGTCAAATTTGTAATTTTTTTGAATGTCCTGCGTGCTTTGATGTTCTTCTGTAAGAGAGAAAGTTTAAGTTTTGAATTTTAACTTGGATCGACATGAGCTAAAAGTAGGAAATTTGATATTTTGGATTTTGATTGTGTGAACTCTGCTTTATGGATGTGGATGTGTACAATGGAGGCCTTGTTTTTTAGTCGACTCTCCCCTTAGACAATGACTTTTAAACCACAGCATAGAATTATTGGGATTCTCAAGGGCTTGTTTCCTTAAATTGGATTTTTAAAGTTTTTTTATATTGATTTTTTTTTTTATGAAAAACCTTTAATAACTATTTTTTCCCTTTCGGCCATTAAAGTTTTCTACTTTACTAATGTTATTGATTGAAGCTGAAAATTTAGTTTTCTATGTTCTCTGTTGGTTTTTTCTTTTTCAATGAAATTGGTTGCATGATTTTATTTTAGTGCACCCACCAATAATTCCAGATATTGTATTTTAAGTTTTTAACCTCACACTCTCTCTCTCTCTCTTTATATATATATATATATATAAGATAACGGCACTGCATTGGCAGTGTTTGTCATAAAGGTCATATTTTTTTCTTGCTTCTAATTAAAAATTTAAGCTCGATATTTCACCTATTTCAAATGTAATATGTTGTCCACATTTATCCATATTTGTTGCACTCTATATGTATTATAGATTAGGTCCAAATCAATTTAATTCAATAATAAATTATCAACGAGCTATTAATTTAATTCAAGCTTCTAAATTACATTATATATTAGTGTATATACAATGAAACTGTAGGCCCCCACCCAAACATTGAAACAGGAAGATTATATTATATAAATTGATTTGGTTTAAATTACATTATATATTAGTATATATTACATTATATATTGTTTTGGTTTAGTTACTTTGTTTGTTGCATTAACCAATCTTTAATGGTAGTGGAAATTATAGTAAAAGGAAGATAATAAACCGTTGGCCCCCTCAACATTGAAACAGTGAGAAAATCAAACCGTTTGTAGTTCTCCCATACCGTTCAGGTTTTGGGAAAATAAATAGAAAAACTCCAAACTAAGGTGACGTGTTGCCATAGAATTGTGTTATTAATGTGCGTGGGGACCTATGAATAGAAAATCCGCTTAAACGTTCCATATGATCACTTCATTTGATTTCTTTTCAATATTTGCTTCTTTTTTTCTTTTTTTTTAAATGGTTGTGGTTGTTGGTACATTTGTTAATCGATACTCTTGCATGTGATCTTGTTTGGTTGATGATTAATTTTTGTTTAGGTTTCTGGTTTTACATCTTTTCAAATACTTTCAGTGGCAGCATCAGTTTTTATTTTTTACTGTGCGCCCTCCTTGGGGCTGAGCAAAAAAAATCATATAAAATTTTTATTGAAATTCAAATACAAGATTGAATTACATTCTGTTAGGCTTAGCCTTTTATTGTTTTCTCTTTTCAAAGTGATCTGCTGCTCATGAATGTTTGGTTAGTTTAATAGCACTTCTCTTGTGATATGTTGTACCTTTAACTAGCGCAGTCTAAGTGAAACATTGGACTTGCAAATTGTGACATGGTCTTTCTAGTGTTATTTATGCTGCTCGGTTTGCATAATTTTAATTCTACAGAACGTTTGCTTGGTGTTTAGCCAACTTCTTTTGGGAAACAGTAGCTGACCCTTAAGAATCTTATAGTTGATGGGTTAAAATCTCTTTCCACATGTATTCACTTACAATATATCAGCAGAAATTCCTTCATATCATGCAATTAGAAAGTTCATTGAATTATGCAGTTAGGGCCACATGTTTTAGACATTGCCATTGAACTTGGTGGGTGGAAGCCACCTCCCCATGTGATATTATATTATTCTTACAGCTAAAAGATGAGTTGAACGGTTCTCGATTTCCCCGATCATGTTCAATGTAAATGCATTTACAGGAATAGCAGTAGAGTTGGTTTCCAATCAATTATTTTAATGTGTATTTTCGAATAGAAAAGAAATTGAAATATATTATCTTTGTGTCTATATTCACTGGCCTGGTGGAGTATGCTTGTTTCAACTTAAAAAAAAAGTTTAAGCAACTCAAAATCAAAGTCGCTTTTTATGATATTTGTTCCAGCTTTGACTTTGAGTGCAAAATGGCTTTTTTTCTCTGCTTTTCCCTTTCGGTTGGTTACATTACAGACAAATATCAGTGTTGTTCTCTCTCTCCCTTATAGTTTTCGTATTAATTATTTATTACCCTAGCTTTACTTGCTTTGACTGTGAATATTGCAACTCATGAATAATGGCTTATCTTCATTGGCCTACTTATTTGTATGGATTGAAAGAATGAGCTAAACTAAAATGCATAGTCTGATTTAATAACATACAAGGGCAGACCCGAAGCATGCATGAGCAGTTTTATATTGCTGAACTAGAACTTTCTGCAGTTGTATTGATAATAACAGTTTTATTTATGTTCAATAAATAATGTACCAGATTTTTGAGCTTACTTTACTTTTGAGATTAATCACTTGTAAAATCTTTTGGTATTTATATCAGTTTTGCTTGTCTAGAAGCAGGGAGAATGAATAGGTCTTCAAGCTGGCTGTCATCTCTTCTAGAGGTATGTGAAAAATTAAACTTAAGTTTATTTAAATTCTTAAGCTGCTATATTTTCCATTGTAATGATGTTGGACTGGGATTAATTGGGGATATAATAGATATGTACAAACTAAAGGAACTGCTATGGAATTCTGTTTTTAATTCTTCCAATCCTGCTGATGTCAGGTCTGTTGTTTTTGCCTTCACTCTTTGAAATCGTTTTGTTTGTGAGGTTTAACCTGCAGAAATGATTTATAATAAGTAAAATTGTTTTTGAATCCTTGGCTGGCTGAAGAAGAAATGGTTCAAATCATGATTTAAGATGGGATGGTTGTCTTAAGACTTAATAAAAATGTGAAAATTTATGTGAATGTGAATGGAGCATCATGATATTGGTTAATACTTATTATTAATGATATGTTTCAACTGAATGTATAGATTTTTGCATTGTAGTTCATAGTCCCTTCACACTGCAATTTGATTTAGCCATTAGCTTTGTATTGCCAAAAATTCTGAAAATGGTCTGAATGTTGTTATGGAATCCAAATTATGAATTAGATTTATTTAGGAAATTCATGACTAATATTGGATTAAGTTCTGTAGCTAATATTTTTTAAATAGATTAATGGATTTATTTCATAACAAACTATGATACATATTATAATTATTTTGTAAACATAACAATCTAATAATAAAATTGAAAAACACATATTGGTGTACCTAATCTAATTTTAATATTATCCATTTCAGGGTCATGTCCTTTACAAAATAGATATAAGATCCATGAATTTGAGGTTTTTCTTGTCTAGGAACAGTCGCTACTGCTGCTATTATTATTATTAAGAAGCCTGAAATTGGTAGAAAGCTCCTTCCATTAAGGCAATTCAAGTAACTAAAAGTAAGTGAAACTATTTGGTGAGAGGTATGTACCTAGTGTTCATTTTCATTTCATTTAATTTCTCTTGATGTGATCATTTTATATGGACTTTAATTTCTTCTTTTAAATAAAATCCTTAAATTTAATTTTATTTAATAAAGTCCTTTATTAACTTTTAATTTAATTTCTTTTTTTTTCCTACAAATCAACATTTATATTTCCATGATTAATCTCTTTTGAACACCTATGATTTTTTAGGATATTACAATGACTAGGGATATTTTTGGTATAAATAAACTTACATGCAATAGGAATATCACATGTTTTTGGTATAAATAAACTTACATGCAATAGGAATAAATAAACTTATATTGTGTCACTGTTGTATCAAGGTATATAGGCTAAAACGATTCGAAATTGAATACCCTGCATTACCGATAAAACGTTATGTACTTTTTATGTGTGAATGGTTTGATCCTATTCCTAATGTTGGAACAAAAGTACATAACCAATATAATCTCATTGAAATCAACCAACGGAGAAGATTTAAACAATTTGAACCGTTCATGTTGGCAATGCAAGCGACGCAGGTGTATTATGTCCCTTATCCTAGTTTAAGACGGGATAAGTCAGATTGGTTGATAGTCTGCAAAGTAAAACCAAGAGGTATTTTTAAAGGACAGTCAAAAGGAGAAAGCAAGACAAATGAAAGTGAAGCATTTTAGGAAGAAGAACCAAGCGCCTATGAAATAAATGCATATTTTGAGAATGAACTTTTAAATGATCCAAATAATGAATTTGTGAAAATTTTATCTGGAGATGATGACGAATCCATATATGGACCAAATTCTAAAGATCAGCCAAAGTTTAATTTCGAATATTCTGAAACAAAGGATAATTTTGATGTGCAATTAAGTGATGAAAGCGATTAATTTGAGTATATTTTATTTTATTATATCATAATCCAAATATGTTATTATTGCTTCAATTAATTATTATTATTATATGATGTAATTATATTGTTCTATTACAAGAAGAATGATATATTTATTTAAGTTTCAGGTACGACACATGCCACCCAAAAGAAAGAACAACTTGTTTTCGCCCAGGCTTAGATTAACATCGGATAAAGATGACAGTGCACAAGTGTACCCATCTCAACCTGTGGGGTCTACAGGTTTAGGTCTGTATTTAGATTCTCAATAGCCATATCATGCATCACCTTCACCTACTACAAATCTCGATGGCTCTCCTAATCTATCAAGTGATTCAGCATCCAACAATCCAAATATATTAGCATCAGACTTTAGATCTATACCAACAAATGAACCAGTGGTAGATTTCGAGGATGAAGAAGAAGGCTTTCAACCTGGTGCGAAGGGAGTTGATGGAAGAATTTACATTAAGATTATCAATGATATGTGAGTATTGATTTAATTTTGTATTAGAAGATAACATTAGTTTATATATGTTGTTATGGATCTCTAATTTAAAATTGATCTAATTTTGTTCATATTAACAGGTTTATTCCATCAAGTATTTGCTCAAGAAAAATTAGATCCAAGTTCAAAGAGAGAATAGAAATCGAGGGTTATGTATGGAAGAATCTCTCTTTGCAGACAAGAGATTTTTACTATCAAGAGTTTGAGTTAAAAAAAACAAATTGCATTATTTGTGATGAAATAGCTTATTTCATAGATTAATGGCATATCTATTGTATTTTACATTAATTAAATTATGTTCTTTTTCATAAAGAATTTTTTTGGGATGCAAAATTTAATGGTGTCATTTATCAAGTTTGGGAAAAGCGTGCTTGTCAACGATATAAAGAATTTGTTACTAAATTACACAAGAGTGGTGAACGACCTTCTTTTATTTCTGAAGAAATATGGGGTCGTTGGTAGGAATACTGGGCATCACTTGAAGCAATTGCCATTTCAGAGAGAAATTCTTCAAATAGACGGGGATGTTCAGATAGAGAGAGTTTAGCGGTGCACACTGGAGGAACTTTGAAGCCATCATGAGTATGCAGATAAACTGGTAAGTATTTGAATTTTAGAAAATTTAAAATAATGTTTCAATGTATGAATTTAGAATAATATTTGATACTATTGGATAATGACGATTTAATATATGTAAATTTCTATATCACATGAGGTAATGATAATGTTTGATAATGTTGGACAATGATAATGTTTCATAATGTTCGACAATGATAATGTTGGATAATGATGATGTTTAATAATTATAATGTTTGATAACTGTTGGATAATGATAATGCTTGATAATGATGCATTTTGTTAGATAAGTTTTTCATTTCATAGGAGGTAAATATCATAAATTTAAAGGAAATTCTGCTGAATTTTTTATAAACTTTAGTTTATTTGGTTATGCAGGAAAAGTCCTTGGGTAAAAGGCCAACATATCCTGAAGTTTTTATGTACACCCATACAAAAAAGTATGATAATTAGACATTTGTTAATGCTCGTTGCAGACAACTCAATTTATGTTAAATTTATATTTGAATATTAATTATTTAAAGAAATATAGTTAATTCATTGTAACTATTATAATTATAGGAGCAATTACAAGATACTCTCACTCAACAGCGACAAAACTCTGAAAATGTGGATAAGAGTCAGATATTTCTTGATGTAGTTGGTGGTAAGAATAACCGAGAAAGGATTTTTGGCTTAGGATCTATTGCAAATACATCCCATTCGCATTCCTCTGCATCATCCACAGCTGCTTGTAGTAGGCGTTCTGAACCTTCTAAGAGAGTCATTCAGCTTGAGAATACTGTCAGTATGTTACTCGATACTATAATCCAACTGAAGAATGAGGTAAAAGAGTTGAAAAACAATGACACCTCTCAACAGTCAGATCGTCCGCCTTCACCAACTACATAGTTTATATTTATAATATTTAGGTATTGGTACTGATTTTGAGTTGTATTTTCTATATATTGATTTTTATGGATTCTACTATATTATTTAGGTATCGATACTGAGTTTATGTTATGTTTCTACGGATTCTTATTCAGACTATGGATTATACTATGCTATAATTAAGTTAATTGCATTATATTTGTTTAATGACTAATCAATTTAGATTGAAATTAAAATTTTATTCAGATCCTCAAAATTTTGATGATTTCAATGGCTACATTTAGTAACGACAATTATCGATGGAAATTTATGTATCATTGCGAATTTTGATTGCTAAAATTAGCTACGAAACGGATAATATTTTCTTTCCAAATATTAGCAACGGAATTAACAATTCTGTTGCTAAAATTAGCAATGGAAGTAACCTTTCCGTTGCTAGATTTAGCAACGAAAAATACAATTTCGTTGCTAAAATTAGCGACGAAAATTCAATTCTGTTGCTAAAATTAGCAACGAAAATATCAATTTCATTGCTAAACTTAGCAACGAAATTTCTATTTCTGTTGCTAAACTTAGCAACAAAATTGTACTTCCATTGTTACATTTAGCAACGAAAATAGAAATTCCGTTGCTAAAAATAGCAACCGCCGGATTAGCCATTGCTAAATTGTATTTTTCTTGTAGTGGTATCATTATCCATTTACCTTGTAGTGCACCTGATTTGTTTCCTTCATTATATTCTCATATCATTATCCCTTTACTTCTTTGTCTTTTATCTTCTCTTTTGCCACTTTCAACCTCTAAATCTCTTATTAAAGTATGAGGTTTCTTGCCATTTTCAAACGAATTGTATGATATTTCAGCCAAAATCACTTACTATTGCCTTTAGATCCTTCATTATGATTAGAGTAGAATCTAGTTGTGCCATGAAGTCTTCATAGAATGCTGGAAAGATTGTTTTGAGCAGAAGATCTGAGGGGACTTGTCGGGTTCCTCTCTCTTACGATGGATCATGGTCTCCTTCTATCATTGTCAAATTGATTACTCGCTCCACTTCTGGAGTG
The DNA here is from genome assembly GCA_037975025.1 of Excoecaria agallocha. Lineage (NCBI taxonomy): Eukaryota > Viridiplantae > Streptophyta > Magnoliopsida > Malpighiales > Euphorbiaceae > Excoecaria > Excoecaria agallocha. The sequence goes on along the minus strand of CM075806.1, from coordinate 53,187,175 downwards.
CTTGGATTGTCTTGTTGAATCTCCCATCATCTCCCAATGAGAGTATCAAATGATAATTTTTTAAAGATCAAAAATAGATGAGGCCAGATGGGATGACTGATTGGATCAGCAAGACTCAATAAACTTGCAATAAAAAGAGTCCGATCAAATCAGGTGTAAGCATTATGTACAAAATTTAAGTCAGTAATGCTTAGAGATATAAGATCTCAAAGATTCAATACATAGTTTTTTTGTATTTTAGGCTATTTATAATGTATATGGTAGGTCTACCTGTAAACCCTCAAGTGCTAAGACTATATATACTCAAGTGTGGAAAATGGATATAGCAGGGCATGGTCTTGTTAGCCCATTTAGATCACCATGATTTATGTATCAATTGGGCTTTGAGTCTTTGTTTAGATTTGAGCCTTAGACTGCCTGATAGCTACGCCCAAAATGATAATGGGTATCATGAATAATTTTATAAAAAAAAATAATAATATTAGACTTTGTGACGTAGAATCAAATAATATAAGAAACTACTACATTGGTATAAAGACTATCATTTTAGTTTTTTTTTTTTTTTTCAATTGATGCAAAAGAAAATATTAATAAATTAGAATCTAATTCTTAGTTTTGTATAATGAAACTTTTTTATTTTTACTTTATTTTATATGTGCCCATATTTTTAAATATATAAAATATCTTGTATGTACACTTCTATCTAATTATTACAATAATTTTTTTAATTTGATCTTATTAAAGTTATAAATAAAAATATATAATTATAAATGTTATTTAAAATAGTTTCTTTAAGAAGAAAATAACATTTCTTTAATAATATTTTTTAGTTATTTTTGTAAAAAAAAATAGGACCATATAACAGGCCAGGAAAATGAGTAGGATACTGCATTAAAAAAAAAACCCGAACCCACCACTAGCTACGATTATTGAAGATCATACATCAAGATAGTAAATGCTTGTTTGTTGATATAGTATGCATTTCAAAGTATAAAATGACAAGTTTCTGTTTATTGATAGAGAAACATATCCAAATATCAGAAAATATGAGCCAGTTTGCCATTACTGCACTCCACTCCATCTAGCCCAATCTACAAATTGCATTCCACCATAAACATTGTTGGCGAATCGCACACCAACTGTGAAAGCCATTGCAACAGATGGAACCTGCTTTGCTAATGGTGATGCTTCTACCACGCGTTCCAGTCCATTAATAATCTGGTAGCGTGTGTTGGATGAAACTGCAAGAAATACGCCTGCATTTTTGGGGGACAAGTAAAAACGATTATATGAATTCACATGAACTTCAACCAATCTCCCCCTAGCAAGTAGTTGGTTGGTGTGCAAAGCCTCCAGATGCAATAACAAGCAGCAAAAAAGAAAAAGAAATCACCAAAATGTGAGGAATGCCACTTCAAAGTTCCATAATAGCAACTCATTTTGCTTCAAGTGAAAACTTGTACAAGCATCTCATTAGGACTGAGCACCGGTTGGTTCCGTTTAGTTCAAAATCAAACCTAACTAATTAAACCAAAAACTGATATATTTCAATAAATTACAACCAAATCGATTAAACGGAACTGAACAGAATCAAAATTATTCAGTCAGTTCAGTTTGGTTTCCTTTAATCATGTCTTGTGGGTCTGTTCTCATTAACTTTGCAAGTCCTATTAGTCAAAAATAAATAGAGGCCAAATAACTTCTTTGCAGATGAAACAAGAAACAACCAGCAAGCAACACAGACATTGCTCATATTAGTACAAAAACTTATTTATATACATTTTATTCTATTGTAACATTATTATTAAATCAACCTGTTTCCACAAAAAAAAAAAAAAAGACTTGTTAAGATTATAATTATTACATCAAATTTCAGAAATTTGAATCTTCTTTAATTTTCAGTGTGTAGCTACTTGGAAATTTGGTATTACTGTTCACTATTATTCATAACTTACCAATTGAGATGCAGGAAGAATTCAAGCAAAATGCAAACTAATCTAAGAAACAGCAAGGCATTTTTCAGAAACAAGAGAGAGAGAGAGTAAATCCCAGAAAACCAAGTAATTCAAGCAAAATGAAGAAACAATAAGGCATTTTTAGCTTAACAAGTAAACATGCAAATGCAAAATTTTCTAAGAAACAAAAAGAAAAACACTGATCAGGTTGAATATTACCCAAAATTAATTTCTTTTCCTAAACCAGAGACCAAGAACACCAAAGAAACCAAATCAGCTATCAATTTCATAAAAAAGAAAAAAAAAACAAATATTAGGAGAGTGGGCAGCGGCATTCAGAAAGGAAAAGGAGAAGGAGAATGAGATGGGCATCGCATTTGGGCGGCGGCACACAAACAATAGGGTTTTTTTACTTATAAAGGACAAAAAACGACATAGTTTAGTAATATTTCAGTCGGTTAGGTTTTAACAGTTTTTGAACACTGAAAACCGAATCAATTTACCGAATTTTTCTTCAAAACTGAACCAATAAACCAAAAACTGAAAAAACCGAACTAAATACACTAAATTGGTCACGGTTCGATTAAGTTTCGCTCAGTCCTACATCTCATTCTCTATCTTTCAACTTGGTGATAATATACTTTTGCAGAAGAGTAGACTGCCAAGCACCATGCAAGGAAATAGATAACCCAAAAAGATACATCCATATTACAATGCACAAAAGTTCTTTTCTAGAATTCAATGTTTTAGCTTATACGTATGGATTCGAGCAAATATAAAAGGCTGTAAACAGCAACAGGTAGTAATATCAAAAAGATTCTGGGTTAGATAAAATGTTACAAAATCTAGAAGGAAGATCATTTTTCAAGCGAATGGAACTTTTATAGCTCCACACATGCCAACACTGCATCACTGTCAAGTAGCGCTGCCTCAACAGTGTAACTACGTGGCATCAATACTCATTATAGTGAATTCACTATAGAAGTTAAATAAAATTTAGTTCTGCCCTTTCGATAGCAAGATGTTACCTTTGTACCGTAGATCAATGCAATTATGTAATACATACACCATATATCTACCCCATAAATTGAAATGTCACTATGACTTGAGATACAGTCACACAGATTTAAGATGACATGCAAGATCAACCTATACAAGGAAAAGGCCATCAAATAGCTAACACATTATACAAACATATAAATAGAAACAGTTGCAGTATATCATACCAATTGGGATAATGCACATGACAACATGTAAAAGGTCTAGATGTCAAATGTAGAGGGGAAAAATAGAAACATACCCCAAAGAGCTGCACTTTTCAGCAGAGGGGGCACAGGAATGTCATCTTCTGATTTCTTTATGCTCCTGGCACAGCAAATTACTTTGTAAGAAATTATTCATACCAAGAAATGTTCTTAGGCATTAATGTGTGGAATAGATAAGAAAAATGACAATTCAAAGAAAACTTAACAGAAACCAGATATGCACCACATCGCGAAGAATTAGAAATCCATATCGTATAGAGGATTTTTCAAGAAGTAAAGATTTCAATTATAAGAAGAAAAAAAAAATCATCTAGGCTAAAATAGGACTACAGCCATCCAAGTAAAGACTAAAGAAGTCCATTTTATGCAAACGAGGAGAAAAGGGCACGGCAGTAAGCAACTACAGATTCTAACACCGACTTAAGATATAAAAGTACCATGAGAAGAGGAATTGATCTCTTTCTCTTTATTTTCCTTTCTTTATATCCATTTCCTTTCCAATCTTATCAAGCAAAATATCTATAATACCTAAATCATAGATTAGTATTTCTTTTAAGCTAAAAAAAGTGTGTTTATGCAGATTTTTTAACACCAAATACTAGAAGGAAAAATAAAAAATAAAAAATAAAAATCTGGACTGAAGTAATACCGCTTGGCAGTCATGATAAGATTCGCAATGCCTTGGCCAATAATACCACATGCAAAGCCAACTGATCCATACAAGACTCCCTGAAAATAAAAGATGTAACTCGTCAATTATAAATTCGCATCAAGTCCAATGTAACTCAATAGACTTGCAAGAACATGTTACTTTATAGAAGTATGTTCCAATTCTCTGCTTCACAGTGAATCTACATCCTGGCCTTTCAGCTTCAAATACACTGCATGATATGATTTTTTATCACTTCAGAGACTTTAATAAATGATATTCTAAAGCTGTAAATGAGTTGTGCCAAAGTGTGAATATGGAAAATACCAAGCATGGAAGCATCATTAATATACACTTAAGATCAAGTTAGTTGAAAAGAGAATCCAAGTTTTTTCATAGCAAAAACAAAAGAATATTATAGTGAGCCTGACCTACTAACCTACTAGGAAGAGCTCCATAAGCATGTTGCAACCGTCCAAAGAATCCTTTAGATGCAGATGGTTGGCCAATACGTGCATATGGTGCTAACATGCCAACTAAAGCAACATTTACCACCACACCTACCAAAAGATCAGCAATATACAATTCGAATTCTGCCCAAAAGTCTTTACCCCTCTTCTGAATTTCCGCAAATGTAGCACAGCATGAATCAATAACTATCTGCATCACAATAAGCCAATAAAATTTAACTTATGTACACATAAAAAAATATGACAATACCAAACAAACTAAAGATTCTCTTTTTTTTGTTAAATTACACAAAGGTCATGACATAGTATAACAATGGACTGCATGGAAGGTTGTATAAAATGTTTGTAGTTGCCTTTAACTTTCAAAAGATGCATAACCACACTTGCTAATATATCGAAGGCATCATCAACCCCTTTCCCATATTTGAGTAAATATACCTTACCGAAGTTACCACTAGAAGGACTAAATATTGAGGTTCATCAAACAGCCAATGAACTTGCCTATAAATTTCAAAATAGTAAAAGAATTTCATTTTGTACATAAAAGTCAGTGCCAAATTTTTTATGTTTCAGCGGAGAAAATATTTTCTTGATTTGTATATATAAAGGTAGACCCAAGAAATTCCTACCTCGACCATTACTCTACTGGAGTACGTCCAAGTTGACCTCCTTGAGACATTCAAATTAGAAAATTTCTATGTTACAAATTGATGTTAACTGACCACATTCAAACCCAGAAAGAAATTAGTGGTTAAATGCTAACCAACGATCATACAAATGAATTTAATCCACATACGGCTACTCTCCAGTGGCCACTTTTAGCGCAATCCCATCCCATCCAGATATTTAAAAAAAAAGACGCAGAATATGCATGGATTTTATCTTTAGAAAAAAAAATAAAAATAAAAAGAGGCAGAAGATTAACAAACCTCTGTTCCAATTTTAAAGAGGAAGGATGGATCAGCCAGCATTCTGTTGCGTAGCATGGAGCATGATTTCATTGCAAAACCCAAAAGCCCACCTGACCCCTACACCAAGTCAAACAAACTAACCACTAAATATATACATCATAAAATATTCAATGAAGAATAATAATACGACAAACGTAAATACAAGAATGCTCTCGCCATTACTAATTTGCATCTAGTAAAATCTTACCTGCAAATCCAAATATCTAAGAAGAAGCAGTTTGGGAATCCCCACACTCTTAGCAGCCTCCATCATATCAGAAGGAAGACGTGCTCCACGCGCCTCTGCTTCTTTCATCACCTCTTCGAACTTCAAAATCGGCCCAAACTCTTCTTCTTGTATGTCCTCTCCTTCACCATCGCCGCCGCTGCCTCCGCCACCTCCCCCACCACTAGGAAAATTTCCATTTCCACCACTTCCATCAAAAACATCCCCACCATTGCCGCCAACATCAGTTTCTTCTTCATTTTCTTTCCCCACAATCTTGATATCTTTAGCTACAACACTTCCATCTCCTTCATCTTTAATTATCGTGGTTGCGGCCACACCCGATTGCGGCTCTGCTGGTGAGTGCTCGAATCTCACCACAAGCCTCCGTCTTTTAATAGAATCGCGTCTACCCCGCACGTGTAAAGTTACTTGCTTTACTAATGCTTTGAACCTAACGTCGTCCCCGATCAGCCAGTTCCGACCACTTGAAAAGACACCGCTTGGTAAATTCAAAGCGTTTGATAGTCCAAAATGCGACGCAGTAGCCGCCATTCCAGTAACAAGCACGGAGAAGTCGACAAATTAACGAGTGTACTAATCACAAAACAACATTGAGAAAAAAAAAAAAAGAAGAAGTCAATAAAGAATCAGAAACCAACTCAAATTTGAACTCATTCAGGACAAAACAGTCTACCTCGTAAGAGAAAGAAGTGTATTAAGTGAGGGAGGCAGCGGAGGAAAAGATGCCGATGAAGAAATGGAGACGTTAATTTCAGCTTTTCCTGGACCGGCACGCGGAAGTGTGAGGTTTTTGAGTGGGTTTTGGAAGAGTTGGCATATATGCTGTCGTGGCACGTGCGGGAAGATATTCGAAGCGTGTGGGACATATTTAGGGTTTTGCTACCTTACGCTGTCGTTATGGCGCTATACTTGCAGAGAAATAATGTTCAACTTTGCAGAGAAGAGGGCAAGAGGGGGGGCTGTGCTACACACTGTGCGCACTTTAGCAAACACGCCAGGGAGAGTACAAGCCTACGACCGAAATTTCCAATTGGATAAATGAGTTTGGCTAAATTAGCTGATTGGTGTTATTAAGTTGTAATTGATGAGATTAAAACTAAGTACGTAGTAAGTAGTACTTAGTTAGGCAGGCAGTTAATTGCGATTTTGTTTTTCTCGTTTGGTTAATTGATTGCGATTGTTTTTTCAAAAAGACATTTAATGCTCAAATGTAGTTGTCACATTCTGTAATTGACTCGTGAGTCGCTTGTGTGGACTTTTCATTGCTTTTTTTTTTTCTTTCCTCCTTTTTTTTTTATAACTGTTACTACTGAGTTGGTGAATTTTTGTCCCAATATAATTTTATTTCTATTTTTTAGTCCATTTTGCTTCCGATTTTTTTTTTTATATTTTTGCCTCTAAAGTATTATTTTACCCCTCAAATTAACAGACTTGCCACGGAATTAATGACATTCAATGAGACCATGGTATATTAACACACACGTGACAACTACTTTAATGACATGATAAAAATGAAAAAAAACTTCCTCCATCCCCCACTCCTCTCTCTTTCTCTTCCTTCTAGATTTTTCAAACTTGACGTGACTTGTTTTTTCTACCAATGTAATATCTACCAAAACTCTTATCAAATTAGATTTTGATGAATAATTAAGAGACATATATTTATTCAATTTAAACAGTAGAGATTACTTTTAAAAGTTTGAAAGTTGAGATTTTATTGCAAAAAATTATTTTATTTTTGTGAGTATTTTATATAATAACCATTTTTATATTTTTTGACAATTTAATAGATATTTACCGTTAGATTGGGCTGATTTTTAGTAAATATAGTCAAAATTCTTTATTCTTAAATTTAAACGGTGAAGATTATGTTTGAAGGTCTGTAAGTTCAATTTTTATTATAAAAAAAGACTATTTTCTGAATTTTTTATACGTTGACCAGTTTTTATCTTCTTTGATGAGCGGACAGTTATATGTTATTAGATCGAGCTGATTTTTGGTGAGTATGGTCGGAACTTCTTGTTCTTCAATTTGAATGGTGAAAATTGTATTTGGATAATTATAACCTTATTTATTTGCTTTAAACAGAAGTTGCAACTAAGGGGCAATGTTTTTCTTTCTCTTTAATTTTTGAAAACCAAGAACATATAATTGAAGGGGAAATTTTATGGGTTTGCTATTAGTTTTTATTTTCCATTGTTAATCTTTTTGGAATTTTGTGTTTGAATGTTTGGGAGTTGGTGATTTTTGAAGAAGAAAAAGAAGAATGGGAGTAGAGAGAAGAGGAAGAGAAATGGAGTTTTTCTTGAAAAATTTAAAACAAATTCTCTTGAAAAACAAACATGAATGCCATGTCATCAATTTTTTTGATTAAAAAATTATGCTGACTAGGAAAAAAATATATGTGGTAGATGAGGTGTCGTGTTTTTATTAGATACCGTTAGTTTTGTTAGTCACATCAATAATCTGTCCATTTTAGGAGCAAAAACACAAAAAAATTGAGTTGGGAGGTAGAATGGGCTCACAAAAAATAAGAACAAAATTACCCCTTTTAAATAGTAAAGGGGCAAAAATTCACCAAATTCCTTATTTTTGTGGATTTAAAGGCCAATTAATGATTAATGTTAAGAAATGTAAATTGAATGCTAATACAATCGCAACACAAAAATCAAGGCATCAATAATTATTGTTAAAAGATTAATTACAAGTCTTTTTTTTATGGAATGCTAATTATAAGAAATAATAAGCATAAAAACATGAAACAAGCTGTACATGAGTTAAAAAAAATATCTATGTATCTAGCTAATCCATATTATATTAAAAGAAGTATAGTTTTGAAGGAAAAATAAAAAAAGAAAAGAAAACTATTCTATTGGTTCATTATGAACTATTGTCATTGGATTGTATTTACCCTATTTTTATATTTTATTTTTTTATTTGAAATAATGCATTTCCAAACATTTGAATTTATCAAATATTGTTTTTTTCTTCTTTTATGTATATTTCAATTATATTAAGCTATAATAGAAAAATATTATTTATTAGAAATTAATCAAAGACATTCTCTACATGCGTAGAGCACAGGTGCGTGCAAACTAGTTAAACTGTGAGGAAAGGTCTTTAGGGTCATCTTGACATTCCAATAAAGATTGAACTGCTGAATCCATGGTTGGTCTTTCATTTCTGTCTTCCTCTACACAACATATCCCTACTTCAACTAATTTTATGGCCTGTTTTCTGCTAAATTCTCCATCCAACCTTTGATCCACTATTTCTTCTATCCATCTTTCTCCTTCAAACTTCATTTTCCTCTTCACTATTGTTACTAACCTACTTAGCTCTGATTCCTGCCCTTCAGGATTCAAATTTGAAACCCTGCTTCCTTTCAACATCTCCAGAATCACCACTCCATAACTATAAACATCTATTTTTGCGGTGATTGGAAGATTTAGAGCCCATTCTGGAGCCATGTACCCCTTTGTTCCACGAATTTGAGACACTTCAGAACTGTTTCCATCTCTCTTTGACAGCTTGGCTAGTCCAAAATCTGAAATCTTTGCCTCAAAATCAGTGTCTAGTATTATATTTTCAGGCTTCACGTCACAATGAATAACCCATTCTAGACATTCATGGTGGAGATATGCTAAACCTTTAGCTGTACCTAAGGCAACTTGAAACCTTTCTTTCCATGGAAGAAAGTTTGGATTTGGAGGAAACCAGTGCTTGTGTAAGGATTGGTTTTGCATGTATTCATAGACTAGCAGCCTGTAATTTCCCTCTGAACAGAAGCCCAACAATCGGACCAAATTCATGTGATAGATTTTACCAATTATGCTTGTTTCTGCCCAAAACACATCTTCTCCTTGCCATGATTCTCCCAATCTCTTCACTGCCACTGCTCTTTCATCCCTCAAGACCCCTTTATATACTACTCCTGAGGCTCCTCTTCCTTGAAATTCCCGGTTGCCTTCTTCAGCTCAGGATAACTAAATTTCCTAAACTGACTTGATAATGCTCGGTGTCCATCTTCCACAGGATCTGCCACACTTTGCCTTCCAAAAAGAAACCACCAAGCTGATCCTATAAACAACACTTCAATTACACCAATTGCAAAAGCAAAAGAATACAGATATTTCCATCTCACTCTTCTATTACCAGTATCATACATAGAAGATGACCCTACCATGATTAACGATGGAGTAGACCCACATTTCAAATCGGTGGCATTTAGATTTGCTGGTTCAGAATTCCCTAGGCTTGCTGGCAATTTTAGATATATACTGCCTGGAAACTCTGGAGACTTATAACCATTGAAAAGTGCACTTTTTGTGTAACAAACTCCTTCTCCTGACAACCTATAGCTGAATGCTACACACCGTAAATCCTCCAAGCAGAGTTTCGAGCAACTGTCCATTGGAATAGGTTTAGTATAATTGAGATCAAAATCCATAGAAATCTACCTGCTGGAACTGCACAAACTTCACCTGCAGGGAATGGAAAGAAGATTCATCAAACTTGGGTTTGCAGCCTTTGGTCCAATCGCCCGGCTCGGTGACGGCATAACCTGGAGGACATGAACACTTGGGTTCAGTTGTGTATGTGCAAATCCCATTCCTCCCACAAACCCCATGCACTTTACATAGCTCAGACATAGCTACCCATGTTATCACCCACAATCCAGTCTCATTATTTAGGCTATAAAGCCTCAGATTGCCATCATAATCCATTGTTAGTCTCCTTCTAATCCCAAAACTCATGTCAGAAGCACTAAATTGCAACTGATCACTTGATAAAAATGTGCCCTTTTCATCAAACACTGCAATTCTGCTACTATTATAAGTTGTTCTGCCACTACCAAACACACCCAGAAATGGATCTGGCCAGTAAATGCTGGAAATTTGAGGCCCATCATACATTAATGTCAAAGCATTATTATTGTAAAAAAATATGCTAAAATGTCCAAAACCAAAGCTACCTCTACCTAAGGCAGAAGTCAGTCTTGTTATCCAAAAGCTCAGCAATGCTAACGTCAGTGGTGCTTGTGTTTGTTATCCATACGATAGAGCCATCAAAATCAGTTAAAACAAAGGCACCATCTCGCCGAAGAGAAATTCTTGAGCCTTCCCTGTTTACAGGTCTATCTCTATTAGCCATCCAAACAACCGTCGTCCTTAGAATTGGTGAACCAAATTGAGAACCAGTAAGCATTTTCACCCATACCATAGAATCCACAGGTGAAGGTTTTATCTTTAGAGATTAGGATGTCTGAATCATGTTCTATAGATAGAGAGAAGCCTCTTGGCAGGGAGCTTTTGGTCGATGAAATTGCAGAAGAGAAGAATATAGATAAGGTAACAATGAAGACAAAAAGAAAATGTGATGAAGAAGAAGAAATCTGGATTTTCATGGTTTGCAGTTGCAAAAGAACTCTGTAGGTTAGTGATATGATTTAGCACATAAAGATAAAAGAAAGACACAAAAGCTGCTCCAGTTCAAAAGAACCTCTGGAAAAGAAGACTAGTCAACAGGTCTTTTCTTTGCCTTCCATTGCGGTACTCTTTCTTTCTACCGGCTCTTCTGAGGATATTAAAACAGGAGTAGAATCTTCCTGGGAAAAAAAACACATTATTTCTGAGATTGAGTCGAAAGAGTCTGTTGCTTCCTATCCACTCCTCTTATCGTCTACTTATTGTAAATTTCAAAGAATTCATTGGTTAGAATTTTGCAACCGAATTTCAAAAGAGGTGATTAAATGCGTTAAAGGGTCAAAGAGGCAATGTTCCATGGGGTAATTGTCATTGTTCAAAAGATACTTGGGTTAATATATAAATTTTTCTTTAAATTATTATCATTTATCAAATTTTAATTAATTACATATCAGATTACTCTCTTAAATTTATTAAAAATATTAGATTATTTCCTGATAAGACATACGTCAGTTCAAAAAAAAATACGTAAAAAATACACGTCAAACAGTAACAAAAAATAATTTGATATTTTTAATAAATTTTATGAGGTAATTTAACATTTTTAATAATATAAAGTATATTTTTTACATTTTAAAAAAATTAAATGATTAATATAATATTCTCAATAAATTTAGATGGTAATTTAATATATAATTAGTTTTAAAAAAATATAATAAATGAATAGTTAAAAAAAAAATTTATGTATTATACCTTGCTCATTCTTTACCATGCGACATTAAGCATAACATCAAGACATAATAAGTTGCTTTTAGTGTGAATCATTGGACTTACTTGGCTTCTATATAGTTCTTTTTCCTAAGAGAGAGAACTCGCAGATGATGCAATGATTGTGAGGCGAGAAAGCAAAAGCGTCTTCCTAACTTCGGAGTAAGCTAGCAGATTATGGATGCTACCATTCTCCATATTATATAATACTTTTTACTATAACCAGCTAATAGAGCATCGTTTAAAATATGATTTGACGGTTAAAAAATGAAAATTACAGGATGACTAGGCTTGCCGAGACCCTAACTTGGAGAAATTTTATTTCACACAAGAAAAGGATTAAGAGCCGTGGTCACGACATGTACACCCTATTCGTTGTAGAATTATTTGCAGTTGAACCTAATTAAACGATAAAAAGGCTGCCGCAGAGTATGAACTTATAGGCTTTTTCAACACATAAATCATAGCTAACAAGTAGCCTATGATAAAGAGAACACATCACATTTCACATTTCATTTGCCTCTTTAGTAGAAGAATGTTAGAATGTAACAGTTGCCACTTTTGAATTGCCACCGAACTATGTACATCCAGCTGATTTCACAGTATCAACTTCCATAACTATTGAAGCAAGCTGCCAATAGAAAACATAATGAACGCGAGACTGATGCTTGCACACGGTAATAGCGCATTCTCCAAGTATTTTTCTTCAACTTTTTTTTTTCACTTTTCCTTTGTTGACAGCTCATCATTTCTTAAATTACACAAATGAGAGTGTGTTACAACGACCTCCCTTCAGTAGAGGTTGACCTGTTGAAAATACTGGTCACTCAAAGAATAACTGTACAAACAAATAATTTCCCAGGATATAAACAAGTCACCAGCAACAGTGTAACCAGCTTGGTTATCCTATGGCTGGCACTGTTGTTCATCGCATTTGAGAAGCGCCATCCTTTGAGACCGTGAATGGCCCTGCCTATTATTAAGGATGTCAATGTAAGTTCGGAGTCTATACCGATCTGAGTTTGTGAGAGAAAATGGAGGGTTGAGAATGAGGGACGGTGCTTCCACTAAAAGGAAGACCAACAATCCAACTGCTTTTGAATATAACAAAGATGCACTTTCCATTTCTCCCATCAGCTCCTCAACCTGCCAAAGCATGAATAAAACTACTTTCAGAAAGCAATGCATACTTTGTTAAAACTAATAATTATCCAAAACTATTCAACAAATGAAATCATTTCCTGGTTTCCTGAAGCATCATTGTGATCCTTCATCAGAGCATACTCAATAACGATAAAGATCCTTCTAAGCGGCAAATGAATTTTAAAATGATCAATAATCAGAAGTTAATAACCCTTATCTATGTAACTTTTGATCCAAGTCAAAGCTACATCTAACTTTCTTTCCCTTATTTTGAAAATTTCCCAATTCACTGACTGCACAGCAGAAGCTCATGCCATGCTTGAGTTTGCCTGAAATGTAGCCTCATTCCTGAATTATCACCTTGATGTCTCTGAACCATGAAACTTCGATCCTCAACTTTGGTTCAGAGTTTCGCACATTCTCCACATTCTCGTACTAGCTAGTTTCCAGTTAATCCATTAAATGTCTCCTAAAAATATATTAAAATGCATAATTGATGTAATGGCAAAGCAAACAATCAAATTATTAAAATACTCACTCCTCCATGTCTTCCGAGAGAAAGGGCAGATTGAAATATTGTCTCCATTGCATCAGGCATCTCCACATTGCCTGCAACAATAATGCAAAAAATTCAATATTGGAAAATCGAATGTCACTGAACAGATTGCAACTATGAGATCAACTAAAAACAATAATAAGTCAGCAAATAGATGCCTGATATTCAAGTCCCTAAGATCTTGGAAGTCATAGTTAAGTGGATACAGCTGTGTATATCATGGAGACATTACTGATTTTTAACAATAATTTTACAGGGGGATCTTCCTTTAGAGGCACCCTCACTCCAACCAACAGTTCTTAGTTTCCTAATTCTGCAGTTTATGTAACCAAATATAATTGGTAACCTTAAATAAACAATAGATGTAACAGCTACTATATAACAATCAAGTACACATTAATGCTTCAAGTGGAGGATTCAATAATAAAAGCTTCTCGAGTATTTATGAAGTGTCCTCACAAGAACCAAGGAACCAGCACTTCTTAATTCATCAAGCCTTTTAGCTTTATAGATCAAGGTAGAAAATGAGGCACAAAAGAGAAGGAATCATATCGGCTTACATGCTTTAAACGCTCACGCATGATCAAAGAGGAGATAATATAAATGCTCAAGGTAAACAAAATTATTGAACCCATACCAGGTTCAACAGTCTTGGCAAGTTCCTCAGCATGCTCAACTTCCCGTAAAAATTCCCTCTCAATCTGAGTGGATATATCCTCTGGAACAGCATCAGTACAATCTTCTGTGTCAGGTGTCCCATGCTTCTTGCTGTTGCATCTCAATCTCATGCTTTCTTGGCTTGGACTTCCTTCAATTGCTGAGGCAGCCTGAGTGTGGCATATATGTAGTGCTTGCTTCCAAATTGCAAGAATAACAAGTTTTATTGAGAATGCTTCCAGTTGCTTACCAGCCTCAACCTAATCCACAAATGATAAAAACGTATTAATTGAGAACAGAACACATAACTCATACGAGTAGGACTAGTGGCAGCAAAGGGAAACACGGTAAATTGCAAATACAAATAGAGGCTAGTTTTGCAGCTTTATTTAACATAAACACAAGTAGATACACACACACACAAAAGAGAGAGAGAGAGAGTATGAAGTGTCAACTGAACCATTAAATGAAAAAATCAATAACATTATTAACTTTATAATTTAATAATATACAATAACAACGACTAAGTCTTAATCCCATGGTAGATGGGATCGGCCATATGGATTCTCTGTTTTCATTTCCCTCTGTCCAAAGGCATATCCTCTTCAATATTACGCAAATCTTTGAAAATTGTTTCTCTTTCATAAAGTCTTTGGTCTCCCTCTATCCTTCTTTTCTTCTTTTTTACTTCTTCCACTAAACAGTCACATATTATAATTTCATAATATAATATGGTGGGAAATCTGCCCAATAACTTAAGACAACAATTAAGATAAGATCATGTCAACTGCATGGTTTACTTAATAGACCATATGCTACCCTATAAACAACAGCTGTCAAATTTTTCATCTATCAATCACCCCTTAGGTCACCCTAAACTTTAGAACTACCCAGTCAGGCCTAGACACAGGCTATTTGACATGGGGATCAACCAGTCAAAACTGTACTGTAAACAGCGGTGGTTAGGACCCTGTACCTTCTTTAAGAGAACCAGAGCTGCAAACCAGACCACAGTTTCAAAATTGAGTTTTTTGAAAAAAAAAAAATTAATGATTGAATTTCCTTCAATTAAGTCTTCCTACAATCAATCAATTTGAATAAATCTTTAGCTTAAAATTTAAATATATGAATAATCATCTTTCTTCAATTTCCTATAATTGAACTTTCTGTAATTAATTTTCATTAATTTCTTTTAATTAAGCCTTCCTGTAGTCAAATAAATCCTTTAATTAGGCCCTACATAATCAATAAATTTTGTTCAAGTAGTTAGAGCCTTGAAAATTCTTTTAAATTAAGCTTTCAATTTTTTGTTTAATGTTGTACAGATTTTTTTAATGAGAATAACAACTTCCATTCTGGTTCCAGACTGGTGCAGAATTGCCTTCAGAACCAGACTAGACTGGCCAGAATAATTTGATTCATATGCCATGGAAGAAAAACCGAGGGTTCTAACACCACGGCCAACCCCACCTGATGACTGTTTGGTAAAGAAGCACAAAATCTTGGTTTTAGCGCACAAGAAGGCAAGTAAGGACTTACTTTTTCATGAACTAATTCAGATATGGAAGATGCACAATGCTGCAATGACTTGATCCTAGTGAAAACAGAATGAGTTGATGGCTGCTCGAATACATCTCCAACATCCATAGATCCTTGAGAAGTTCCAGGAGCAGAGCTAGGACTCTCTAGGTTTCGAATATGGCTCAAATTATTGTTAGCAGTGCTAGTTATTGGCATGGGAGCAGTATTTACATTGATAGATGCTTGAGGACTAGATGACTTGTAGGGTATATGGCTTGGTTTGGGGGTACTTGCAGAAGAAGAAGACACATCCAAAGGGGGATCAGAAACAAGAACATAATCCTGATCTATCAACTCCGGTGAATCCATAACTGCATATCCCACATGAATAGAAGAATAAGAAAAATTAACAGCAACAGTCAAACTAACAGCATCAGTCAAATATGTTCTGGATTTCCAGAATACACAAATGTAGAGAACAGACCGTGATGAAGTTATTTGTACCTCTTGATCGGACATTCATTGATCTCTGGTTCATGGACTTTGGAGCTTCATGTACATTTTCGTTAGGGACCTTATACTTGTCAGGCTTAAAACTAGTATTTTCCAAGTCATGTCTAGTACTATGATATCTTGGAGTAAAATCCATGTCATTCAAAACATTAGGTTTTGCTTCCCTTCCATCAATTATTATATCAGGAGAAAACCCATATGTAGACTTCATTGAGGGCCTCATATTAGAAAATGAAGGGCTACCCTCTGGACCACTGGAATCATCATCCAGAAAGAAAGGGAGACAATCCTCCTGAGAGATTTCTTCTGGGTTCTTTACAGAATTGCTAGCAGACAGAAAGAATTTGTCAACTGATTTTGCAGACCTTGTACTCCTGCATACCACATATTATTTTCAGAACTAGAGAGAAAAAAGATTCAAGTGCGAAGACTAATAATTTATCTCCTTTACCTTGATAGTTCCTCCATTTTCCTATTGGAAAGGAATGGGTGGTTAAAGAACTCCTCAAATGTTAATCGCTCCACTGAAGACAAAAATACAGATAAAGATTGAGATTCCAAGCAAGTATTTGCAAGAAAGTTTATTCACGGTTAAAAATTATCACAGTTGTATGATACTATACCCTGCACACTAATCTATAAGAAATTGTAAATGTTGGACATCTTTAAAAAAATGATTCTAGATGTGTGCAAGCAGTCAAAATTAAGCACTATCATTGCCAACAATGAACTATATAAGGGAGAAAAGATGGGTACAAATGTACAGATACCCCAATTCTTATTTGAATGGATACTGACGCAATCAAAGATATGTTTGCATAAGTGCCAAACAGCTATATCAAACCTGATCCATTAATTCAAAGTAGTATACAACTTTCAACCCCATTTAAGGGCAATAAAGGGTATAAAATACACTCAATACGATTTTTACATAAACAAAACCTTTAATTTGACTCACAAAAATACCCTGACATGAAGCTGAGACCTCTGACCTCAGACATAATAAAGTCAATAAAAATACCATCATAATGCCAATTTTTACATATACTAAATCTTTAATTTGACTCAGAAAAACATTCTGCCATGAACCTGGCCTCAGACATAATAATATGTAATACAATCATAATATCGATTTTTACATATACTAAATCTTTAATTTGACTCAGAAAAACATCCTAAGATGAAGCTGAAACCTTTGACATCAACCATAATACTAGTCATTTTACCAGACGTTTGGAAAAAAACTTCACAAATCCTTTGATTGATTCTCTCCTTCCATTTACATGCACACAAACACATACATCATACAGTTCTCATCCAACTTCATGCACTTCAAAACTTGCATGGTTTAAATTCACAGTTTACATTCTTATAAAGCATGTGACCACACAAACACAAACAACAACATACATGGAGCAGCAGAAACGCATATTTTTTTCTTCAACTTTCCACTGAAAAAATTTCTTAGTAGGACTGTCCTGCAAGTAATACCTGGATTGCGACGCAGCAATTTCTGGCACAAATCTCTGCAATTGGCACTCAAATCCTTACTATCCAAAGGAAATTGCAGTTCAGTTGACTTCACAATATTTTGGAGCAACTAGACACAAAAGGTAGAAAGCTTAATAGGTTAGAGTAACTGTGGAAGAATTAAAAGAATCATTAATCTAACTATGGCCCGAGAGTTACTTTATAAGCCACAGATCTTAGGCATTTCTAGTGCAGAGAAATCCATTAAACAACAACATATACTTTACTAAGAACATCAGACCTGTATTTGATTATTTCCAGTAAAAGGGGTTTTCCCCATCACAAGCTGAAATAAAATGGCACCAACACTCCAGAGATCTGCCTGCGTATTCAGTTCAAGGTTTATACAAAGTACTACATGAAGGAATTGATAGACTTTCCCAAATTAAATTGAATATCACCTTTGCATCATACTTCTGAAGTTGCATTATCTCTGGAGCCATGTAAAGAGGTGAACCACACAACGTTTCTGCAAGGCCTCTAGGTTGCAGAGATCTAGAGAGAAATCATGATATTAAAAAAGTTGCAATGTAATTTAAAAATTAAATATAAAGACAGCTAAAAATATTTTCCACATGATCAGATGTATGAAGAACAGAAAACATTAAAATTTCTTCAAAATACTAAGAGATTTTTAAAAAGAAAATGAAAATAAATAAAAATTGAAGTCAGGTGCAAAAAGTAACAAAATTTCTTTTATCAAGAATCTTATATAGAACAACTGAAAAATAAAAATGAACTTTGAAAATAAAAAATGTACTAGAACCAATTGACCAAAAAACCCTGAACTCCGAATGTCAAGTAAGAACTAAGGTTTTGAACGAAAAGCTTGAAACTATAATATAGCATTCTAGAATTACATTATTACACTTATTTGCAGAATTAGAGATGATCACAGTTTCATTGGGTGAAGCAGTGTCCAACACATAGAAATACAAGAGACACGGATTAGACACTAGAGAAGCAATTGCTTCAAAAGATATCACAGACAAAATAAAAAAAGATCAAAGAAAAAACAGAGAAATTAAAGGGGAAAGATTACAATGATAGCTAATGATATTAATTACCTGGCAAATCCAAAATCAGCAATTTTCAAAACTGCACTACAGTCATTGGTGGAAAGGAGGAGATTCTGTTACAAAAGTACATATCATAAGTGGAAAAACATCATGCAGAAAACATGTCTGCATGACAAAATTAATGAACACAAAAAAGAAAATGCACTAACATCTCTAACCTATTTCCTACAATTTGTGAGAAATAACTTGTTCTTTACTTTATTAGCCTCTATAATTTAGCAGAAAAGTAATAAGTTGGATTACCATTCCCAGCATTACAAATCTAATTTAACTTATAATTGACACATCCAACCAAAGAAAAATGTACTTTCGGTGTGCAACATAGGCTGCTGTTTTGACTAAAATTTATTTCACAGCTATGACTTTAATTGAATAGGAACATAAGCAAATAAGAATGAGCTAAACCTGAGGCTTCAGATCCCGATGTATAAGATTATTGTCTCGGAGGATTTGCAGACCCGCCGCTGTAAACATTTTGAAACCCAGATCATTCAATTAGCAACTAAAGGTGCTCAGATTGGGGTGTATACCAGATAAAGTCCAAGACATTACCTAGTTGCTGCATGAAGTGCTTAGCAGTTGCTTCTGGGACTCTTTCATGGCGTTGAATATACATAGAAAGATCACCACCTTTGCAATACTCCAATACAATATGTATTCTCCCTGGCACCTAATTGACATTAAAACAGAACGAATATTAACAGGAGTAAAAACTGTCACAACAAAGGCGTGCTACTGGATCATGTTTACCAAAAGATGATTCAGATATCTCTTTTTTTTTTTTTTTTTGATAAAGAGGATTCAGATATCAAACAGAGCATAAGCGAAATTAAATCATAGGTTTATTTCTAACATCCTATAGCCAAGCTATACTAATCTCTAGTGCAACGATTTATGATTGGCATTAAACAATTTTCTCAGAAAATGAGAGCAAACACGCTTTTTAGCAACTTCAGAAGCTCTAGCCAGCAACCATGGCTAAGGCCCAGCTATATTGAACGGGCATAGTTTCCAACTTTTAGACAGCAGTACTAACCATAATCAATAAACCTACGTTCTCCCATCAATATGCAAAAAAGCAAAACAAATTTCTCATTCTACTTTCTAGGCAACCAAACGTATCAATATGTAAACAAAAGAGCAAAAAGATCAACTGAACAAACCTCAATAATATCGTGCAAGCAAATAATATTAGGATGATTAATCCTCTTCAATATAAAGATCTCAGACATGAGACTATCCTGCAACTTCTTATTGAGTCGACTCGTGGTTATCTCCTTAATGGCCACCTCGGTGCCATGAACCCGGTGTCTACCGTGCCAAACCACTGAAAATGAACCCGACCCGATTTGTCGACCCACCAGGTAGTCCCCGACAACCCTGCCTCTCCCTGGCGCTTGAGCCATAATTAGAAGCACCAAAACCCTAAGATCGAACACAAAACCAGCTCCAGATGTGGGAATTGAAGCTCCAACAAAAATTATCAATAGATTGTAATTCAGGTCGGGATTGGCTGGATTGATATAAATTATGAAAGAGAGAAATGGAGAGAAGGCCTGTATCTTCTGTATTAAAAGTTAAATCATCTTATTGTGAATTATTGTTGTAATTACTGATGGATTATTATAATAATGTGTTTTAATTAGGATGGTGATTAACGAGCATAATTGCGTTTTTTTTTTATATATTTTCCTTTCTAAGTAAGGAGGAACAGGGAAAGGGTTAAGACGAAATCGAGACTAGGTGAGTCTGGTCGGGCCCACGGCAGTAGTAATAATTCTGATGTTTCAGAATCTGTTTGACCAAACTCATAAGGCTGCGGTTCCTACGCTTCACAAACTAGGAAATTTTTTTTTTTTATAATTACATTTAAATTTAAATAAAATATTGCTTTTCTTTTTATAGCCAAAAATATTACATTAATCTATGCCTATCTATTTATACCATCTATATCAATATTCTATATCTATGCTATACATAAATGTACAAAATAAAGTAATAACTTTTTTACACTAAATTAACCTCCATTATTTATATTATTAACAATAGAGTATATTTTAATTAGATTATTAGAATTAATGACCAATAATATAAAAAAATTAAAGAGTCCTATTAGAAAAGCGGAATTAATGACCAATAATATTAATATAAAAATAAAAAAAATTTGCGCATGAAAGAAAAACAGTTACAAAAATTGTCACTCAGCAATATTTTTCTTCTGGGTCTGCCTTTAAACAAAAGTATCAATACTCTTGTTATTTTTATCTGTAATATAACATGTATATCAATCTATTATTTAATTTACCTAATTTTATATTTTTTTTTTTACATTCCGCTATTTTTTATCAATATATTTATTTGTAATTCAATCTCTCTAAACATAACTTTTTAGTAATGTCCCTTTTATTATGCAAGTAGTATACATTTTGTATTGTGCATTAATTACAATTAAAATTATTGAAATTTTCCTTTTCTTTTTCTTCCTTTCTAAAAATTCATTTGCAAGCTTATAATTCAAAATGTAGAATTCATTTAATTAAAAATTGAAAGATTTCATACATAATAAATTAAATATAACTATATCAATTAATTAAGGAGAAAAATATATTTACCTTTTGTAACGCAAAGACCTTTGAAAGAAAAAGTGAAAAATCTTGTTAGGTTTTTATCCACGAGTAACAGATGCGGGATAAAAGCATCAATTTCATGATCTAAATACCCTATGAAAATTGTGAATTTATGAGAGGAAGAAAAAAATACTTTATTCTTTTTAGAAAGAGCATATTGGATACCGGTAATATATTCAATAACCGCAAAATTAATTTCCGATCCCCTTTATATAGAAATATATTAAAGTTTTTTTTCTTAATATAACTTAAATTCTTTCTGAGATAAGATCAAATAATTTTAATTAGATAAAGACACTTATATCTTTATTTGATTGTAACTCATCAAATATAAAGTCATGGGCGTATCCAAACTCTATCACCTCCAACTCGCACATGATGGAATAATTTTCAGTCATAATCTCCAGTCATGCAAATAGATAGACCGTGTGATCAGCATATCTTGATAGCACTAGTGTTATACACCGATTAAGAATATATAGCATATCGAAAAAATAATATCCCACAAATGCTTAATCCTAAATTGTCTTCTTACATTCACTATTTTGACTCATGATCTCATAAAATAATTTTTCGTATTCACTGCTATGTCTTTATTCATAGAAACTATAGTAGACATGCCGATGAACTACGAATCCATTGAATGTGATCAAAAGGCTATCTCCCCCTTTTACTATATGCTAGGGGTGTACATGGTACGGTACGATTCGAAACTTTATAAATTTTCGTATTGTCTTAAAATTTCGAATATTTTAAAAATTAAGTATTGTTATTCTCTTGGAAATTTGGGACAATTCAATATAGTTTTTCAGTTCTTTCGGTATTAAACAATATAATATAATACAGTTCGGTATTTGGAATAATTCAATATTCTTAAATTTTTTTAAAATAAAATCACACAATAATAAATACAAATATAATTAAAATATCTTAATAAGTATAATTAAAGTTTAAGTCAAAGTATACTATTTAAAAATTAACATTCGACAGGTTTTTTTACATTATACTAAAACTGATTTCAGAATTTTAAACAATATCTAAAAAGAATAATATAAATTTTAAATAATTAGATCACAAATAAAATATAAATATTAATTAAAAAATTTAAAATTTTACGCAAATATAATAATTATCTAATTTAAACTTTTAAATTTTTCAGTTGATGCCTCTGAAACCAAAAGTTTAGCCGATATCAACTAGTTTTAGCAACAAATGAGAACTTCGGTTGTAATCGAAGTTAAAGAATTTCTAAATTTGTCTAAAGTATTTCTTCTAATGCTAAAAGCTGATTCAGAAATTACAGTTGAGCATTGAACATTCAAGACATCTCTAGCAACCTTAGCTAAATATTGAATAATTTGACTCATTTATCTTCCATCAACTTAAAGTGTCAAAATCAAGAGAGTTTTTTTATTAATTTATCAGTCAAATAAACATCAAAATTTCCTTGAGACACAACTTGATCTTTATCCTCATTTTCTAAAAATCATGTATCAACAATATCATCAATTTCATTAGAATTAGGCAGTGGGGCTACAATTTGATTAACATTAACTTCTTCCATGTTTTTATCTTCTTCTATCAGTCCATTCAAAGCAGTTGTCACTTTAAAAACTAAGTTCTCTAACTCACACTCACCATAAAAGCCTATGTTTTTTGAAACTAGAAATTTTATTTTAAATCTAGAATCCAAGACCACAGCTATGAAAAAAATAATATTCATCTTGTTAATCAAATTTCAGTACTTATCAAATTTCAACTGCAGTTATTTTTCCATTTCCATTAAAAAATCATCACCACTAGTTTGAAAATATTATAATAAATTCAAAATACACACAATCTCTGGAAAATACAAGTTTGAAGTTGAATATAATGATCCAGATAATTTGCAAGTCACATCATAAAAAAACATTAATTGGTAAAGTGATTATACACTCACATAATGCATTAATTGGTAAGATTTCATTATATATAATAACTATATTTAATTACATTATTAATTTAGATATTTATATAGGTATTGTGCTAAAAATAGATGAGCATTAGTTAAGTAATACTAAGAGTAAATGAAATTAATTGGTAAGATAAATATATACTCATTATTACATTAATTGATAAAATTTCATTATATATAATAATTGTATATAATTACATTATTAATTTAAATACTCGATTACTCATACAATTATAATGCCAAAAATATATGAGCACTGTTGGTTGAGTAATTCTAAAAGTAAATAAAATTATTGATAAAATAATTATATACTCATATATTTATATTAATTGATAAAATTTCATTATGAATAATAACTATATATAATTACATTTCTAATTTACATACTCATATTGTTATTGTATCAAAAATAGATGAGTACTAGTTGAGTGGTATTAAAAATAAATAAAATTAATTGATAAAGTATTTATTTGATAAATTGCTTAACTTACATTTGTATATAAATATTTGTAAAAAAAAGAAAAGTGAGTGATATTAAAGATAAACTAAATTAAATACAAATTATTTTAGTTTTATATTCATATTCATATAGATATAATAATAATTATAATAATTAAATTTCTATTATTAATAATTAAAATATTTAGTTTAATTTATTAACTAATTATTATCTTAATTTTGTACATTAAAATATATAATGCAAATAATAATAAAATTGTAACACCCTTACCCTGTACTTAGCTATAACACTGTGATTAATATTAATCAAGCATGCTTATCAACATTTCATCTGATAATCCACTAAACAGATATCCAAAAGTTAACTATTAGAAGCTTCACTTACAGGTGCAACTTACTAACATCAAATATTACATATACAAAGCATCTGTAGTAAATACAAAATTTCCAACATATTTAGAGTTTCCACAACTACAAATCATAAGGACAAAAAGAAGACTCTAATATCAATCTTCTAAGACTTGTGTTGGCCAACCTGCTGCAGAAAACAGACCTGGAAGAAAGTCCTATTCTCCCAACCTACACGGATAAACAAAAATCCGTGCTAAGCTATAAAGCTTAGTGGGGAATACTATAAATGATAACGACTACTCACAGTGGTCGTCAACAAGCATACATTATAAACTATAAAGTATAACTTATACTCAACAATTAACCATATAAGCATAATTGTCCTTTAATCTTGCGATTCATTCATTGATTATTTTACCACTGTTTATACTTAGTCATTCCTTCCACTTTTTCATATAAGATAGGAATATAAGCATATACATATTCACATATGAGCTATGATCAACATTCACATATAAGCTATGATCAACATTCACATATAAATATTCGCAAGTAAAACAAGGCATTAGTACTATAAAAGTTCATCATTTATCAATCAAGAAATATATTCGAATTACTTATTGTACCAATGCATACATAGAATTTCTAGCTTGCTTTTATATCCAATACCATTTTCATGTGAACTTTATCTCTTGTAAATCTGTAAATGCTTTATGTGTATGCACAAGACAATATACATCATTTCTTAATCAAGAGCAAGAACGAGTAAATATAGGGAAAACATATAACTCAACTATATTAATTTGAAAAGCAATCACCAACATGAATACCCATTCATAAACTCTTATATTCATTTGCTTTAGAGAACATACTATCTCTAATATAGTTCATAATTATATATTAGTGATGCACTAGTTCATTTATATAACTCTGTACGTACTGTTTCTATATGCGATAATCATGCATAAGTGTATATTGTAACATCTTTTAATACCATAATTTCCATTTGTGCTGTAAAGGAATTTCACATATAAATTAGATTCTGAAATCAATTTATGAATTGTTATGCTTTATAAAGCTTTAAATTAACATCAAACTATTCTTGACTTTGGTATAAGGCCTGCACTATTCTAAAGAGGTGGATAACGGGTTAAACGATGGTACCCAAAGGCACAAGCTGTTTAGTCACCCAAACGGGGCTGACTACAACCCAAACGGGGTTGAACGATGGTACCCGAAGGCACAAATTGGTTTAGCCACCCAAACGGGGTGACCACAACCCACACGGGGTTGAACGATGGTACCCGAAGGCACAAGTTTTGGTGTATCTATGGTACCCGAAGGTACGGGGCTTAACGATGGTACCCGAAGGCACAAGCTGTTTAGTCACCCAAAGGGGGCTGACTACAACCCAAACGGGGTTGAACGATGGTACCCGAAGGCACAAATTGTTTAGTCACCCAAACGGGGCTGACTACAACCCAAACGGGGTTGAACGATGGTACCCGAAGGCACAAGTTTTTCTGCAGCTGCATGGTACCCTTATAGGCATGCCTATCTATCCACTTTCTAGACTCAACGCAGGCAATAAGATCTATTTACTTTATCTTTCATTTATTCATTCATATTCTTATATGCACATGTATACTCTTGTATAACTATGAACAATGTACTCATACTCATGTTCATATATAACTTTCTGTAAATCGGTGAACATTTCACTGTTGGGTAATGCTATTTTGTTCTTGTAATCATATTCACTTATGTGGCTAGTTCGTATGTCAAGATTATACTTATATAATGCCATTTGTACCCATACATGATCATGTAAAATATATAGATACATCTTCTTTAGTACATATACATATATGCACTAATCATAAACAATTATACACTTTTCTCATATAATAATCACATGACAAGATACTCCTTCTGTGATGCATACACTTGTATACATAGTCTTGTATGACATTACCATTATATACTTTAATAAAATTTCTATAATGGTGTCTATAGCACTGTAGATCTGTATTTTAGCATGCTATCATGTGACCACACATATGCTTAATCATATCATTTCAATTAAGTAAAGACGTATTCATACGTTTCACTTTACTCATTTTCTTTGAATCATTACTCCCAAACTTCTTTCAACAGTCAAACCCAATCATGTAAGATCATATTATATTTATAGACATATGTTTATATGTTCACATAATCCACAAATCACATTAAGCATCTCACATGTTCACAGTCATGCTAAAACATTTTCTATCTCATAGTACAAATTCATGCTCATACACTCATGTACATAATTATAGATGTACGTACCTGTTGTAACACCTTTCTCGAAACAGTCTTTTCCGAAACGAAACTGAGCCGAAACCGGTAAGTTTTTTTTTTCCTCATACAATTCAATCCCCTCGAAAAACTTATACCGTAATTACAAAATCAATTAACCATCTTATGAACATACATTAATCATCAAATCAAAACTTATATTAATCCATACATCCAAGACAAATAAACATATAACCAAAAATATCATTCAAACTCTTACCTTAATAGTCTAAGTATATACATGCCAAAAGCTTACACTAAAAATCACAAAAGTCTTCTCTTCCGATCTGGTCCTTCAATGTATTGTGCTCCTGCAACACTTCAGAACCTGCACGCAGTAAACACTACGTGTTGAGCATTAATCATGCCCAATGGTGACTACTAATCCAAGAATTTCCCAAGAATAAGCATAATTACATAATTTATGCTTCTATTTTTCTTATTTCATTAAACATTTCCTTTTATTCAGTTATCATTATTCATATTCTGATAATCATTGTTCCTTTTATTCTAAACTTTTAACTGTACTACAGTATCTTTTTAGGTAGATCAATATCAGATTTACCTTTTATCTTTACGTTAATCTTTACTATCACTTTTACTTTTTATCAGTACTTTCATTTTATCCTTTAGTCATAGCAATTTAATAATCATTTCATTTAATGATGTGTATTGGTACTCATGTCTTTACTAGTACCAAAATAAACTCCTTTTACTACTTGCTTTACTAGTCAATTATTCAATCTATATTTTGACTTCACTTTTTACCATTTATTCTATTACTTTACTTTAACTTTGATCTAATAATTACATTACTGTTACAAGGCTTATAAGCTTCTTCGCAAAGCGATATAGCCATTTTGGAGTACTTTGCAGTCAAAACTTCTTTTCTTCTTTTATACATTATTCATATTTAATTATCTAATTAAAACTTATGTCTTGTACTTTACTTTTATTGCATAATCTTATGCCTTATATCGTTTTACTTTTTAGGTAACTTATCTTTCAGAGTTGTCATTATCTTGACAGTGGTATATGGTACAAGAATTATTAAGCAATTATAATTATCTTTTTCACATAAATCAAGATATATTCGAATATCTTGTAAAAGCTTAACTAACATTGATTTAATATCATACTCTTATAAATCATTTCTTTTTAGTACTAATTACACTTTCAGAAATCTTTACAGATTTATTTTGACTTTGCATTTTATTTCAAACGAATCGTTTCGTTATAACTTTATGTATTCAAGTCAATAAAACAGTACTTAATTATTCATTTCGATATGCCCCTAATGCAATATAACAGGTTTCCCATAAAGGATACACGGGACTGGACCGAAAGGTCCCACGTAGCAGATAGAGAAATGATCTCGAAAGATCAAGTCCCACATAACAGATACAGATACAGATGCACTTTCACTTTTACAGAAGTTATGGAGATCAAAGATCCCGCCCATAGCTAAGCAAGTCGCCATGACTTGCACCGCGGTACAGAGATGTCCCTATGACTAGCCAATTATATCCAAAACAAGAATCATACTACCTGTCTATCGCTAAGGGCAAACATAATCAATATCATTGCAAACATTTTTGAACATTTAAAACTTTTAATTTCTTTCTTTTTTTTTTTGTTTATCACTATACATTATTTTCGTCAAATGCACTCTTTCGTGCCTGTGACTACTCAATAACTTTTTATTCACTTTATTCACTTTCTCTTTTCCAGTCACTTTTGTGAATTATTTTTCGATAATTCACTCAGATACTTAAATTTTTTAATTTTTTATACGGATTATAAATTATGAATTATAACATAATAATTCACAATTTTCTTTTTATTCTTTTTATATAATTCTTTGCGAATTATTCTCTACTCATTCAATAGTTGACTTCTTTTTCTTTTATTGTTCAGGCTTTTTAATCATTCGGTATGCCAACTTTATTTCGTCGGCGAAACATTTTTATAATCATTAATTCTTTTAATACTTTTTGTCGACTAATTTATTCTAATAAATTAGTCACGTCTTTATTTTTCTACTTTTAGGCATTTAGGGACTTAATTAATATCATTTATTATTTTAAGTCTCGAATATACATAATTTGTCTTTTTCTATCAATTTATTCATTTCAAATGCATAATTACAATTTTGCCATTATAATCATTTATTTTCATTTTTATTATATAATTTCCTTCATTATTCATCTTATATTCTTAATTTTACCATTTTCGGGTAAAATTACGTTTTAGTCCTTAAACCACGGAAATTCTATTTTTCGAAACTGTTAGGCCACCAAAATTACCATTTTGCCCTTATTACTATTTCTTATTTATTTTTACTCATTAATTATCCACTTTGGCAAAATTACCCTTTTGCCCCAAATCTTTTAATTTCATTCATTTGAGTCTTTTTTTTATATAAAACTTCATTTTATCTTTCTTTTATTTACTTATTAATTTATTTTTATCATTTTCATTTATTTTAAGAATTATCTACCGATAATTCATTATTCTTATTATTTTTGCGGCCTAATAATTATTCCGGGAAATTTCTCGGTTGACTTTTTATTCCTCGCCATTGACATTAATTTAATTTCATATTAATTTATCACTTTTGTCATTTTTATGCAATTATGCATTAAAATTTAATTATTTTTATTATACATATTCACACAAAAATTCCAATAAAACCTCAATCAATTCAATAAATTCCAATAAATTTTGTTTATGCATTATTTATTGGTTCTTATCATTTTTCATCAAAATACTCATGTAATTCACAATAAATCACAAGTTTCATTATATACATACACTATAATTAATCATAAAAATTCTCAAATAATTTCTAACTATTCTCTAAAAATTCATAGGCATCATTTATCATGTTTATTGTTATTTTAAACCAACATATATCATTTTCATGCAAATTTCTCACCATTTTTCCTTAGCATCAATTTCGGCCATAATACTTTTCTTCCTAAGGATTTTTATTTCTTTCCTTTTTACTTTCCATTCATCATTTCTTTAACCCCAATTGCAATTACCCTAACCTAATTGCATCAATTAACAATTTTTCATATTTTTATTTTAGTTACATAATCAATAAAAATTCATATTAAATGGGAAATTAAGGGATTTGGTAGTCACTTACCTTTTTCCATGCTTAACCTTCCTTAAACTTCATTTTCCATGCCTTAAACCAAAGAAAGCTTTCCATCACCATAAAGAAACCATGGGAGCCGAAATCTTCATCAAATAAAACACTATGATATCAACCTTTTTAGCTCAATTAAACTACAAAAATGGATTCTAGGCACCTAAAACTACTTATAGGTACCCTTAAATAAATTTAAAACCTTGAAAATCTCTTACCTCATTTTGATACCTAAACCTTTCCCTCTTGATTTCTCTTACTTTCCTTCTTCAAATCAAAGGATTGATGGTTGATTAATCATCTAGAGGGATGAAACTTCATATCTTATGTTGAAGTTTAGAGGAATTTTTGAGTAAAAGAAGAAGAATCAAAAGAGAGGAGATGAGGAACCTTGGTTCGGCCACCAAAGGAGAAGAAGTGGCTGGAGACTTCTGGAGATAAACTCCAGATATTTTGCTCCTTTTATCTCCTATTGATGGGCCAAATTAGAGCTTAAATGAGTGGGCTTTGCCCACTCAAACATTAAGGCCCAATTAGGCCTATTTAAAGCCCAAATCAATTTCTCTCTCTTCCTCACTTCAAATTATTTCAATTTTGATTCCATCATTCTTAAAACATCAAAAATAGGTAGGAAATAAATTTTCGGCTCAATCGGAGTTCGTTATCGATCCGATTCAAACTTATCGGTCCGATTCGACAACTATCGGTGTCACCGAAAAATTCCATTCTCAATACCAAAATATTCTACATAAAAATTCATGTAGGTACGCAAAATCTGGCGATATTCGGAGTTCGTTTACTATTTTTAATTATTTAAGCAAAATCAAGTCCCCTTCCCTACCAGTGAAATTGACTCGCTACCTTTTTCGTATTTTTGACTTTCGGAAGTCTATTTGACCTCAAATGCACTTCAAATTTCAACCATAGACTCACCATAACTATTCCTTCCAAATGGTCCAATAAAATATTTTCGACTTCCGGGTGTCCTTTCAGGCCCGGAAAATACTATTCACTGCCGGAAAGTACTATTCACGACTGACCCGGTGTTGAGGCCATTACAATTCTCCCCTACTAAAAGAAATTTCGTCCTCGAAATTTACTTATATAACAGAGTAGAGGATACCATTCTATCATATTATATCTTGAATCAAGTCAAAACTTGCAATCTCATTTTTCACAGTCATTGCCACAATCTCATACACTTTATCATACTCCTTCTTTCGATATCTGAACATTCACTTTGACTAATCCTTAGTCAAAGGTGAATCACTATGTCAATACGGAGATATTACCCATCTTCCTCTTTGACACTTAACAAATCCGATGACAGATTCTTCAATCACATTATTCCATTTCTGAACAAATATCATTACAAGTCAGAGCAATTCTCAAATAAGTCTAATGCTCCGCGTCCATGCAACATTTACTTATACTGGTCACAGCACACTTTCAGTCTAACTTCTAGAATTAAGTTTTTAATCCTGACACACCTGATGATGTCAGGCATTACTATCTCGGTGAACTTTAGTAAGAATCTTTCAATTTACTCACAAAGACTACTACAAAAACATTATCTTTCGGAATTATCGTCTTTACCTACTGTACAAAATTAATTTCACTTATTTTACAGTTAGACAAGCTCCATCAAGAGTCAAACTTAAACTGGCTCTCACAACTTGAAAACCAAAACATTATCATTAACCATTTACACTTATCATTTCCATTGATTCATCAATAAGGTTACTATGCTAACAAATTTATTGACATGACCAATGTCTCACCAAGGCCACATCAAAATTGGAAAACAATCTTAAGCACACTATTTCATATCTCATTCTTAGATTATTCTTATGCTCATCATATCTCCTGTCAGTTTCATCCTATCAAGTGGGGCCTAAACACATTGTATAATGCATATCAAATGCTGTCAAACAATATGGAATGCTATGCAATGAATGTATGATTTCATGTATGCAGATAGAATACTGTCAAGTATCCTCATATAATGCAGAGATCATAGCCCATCCCAGAGCTATGAGAAATACAATCAAATCCCCACTCCTATAAGAAAATCACTGACAGATATATATATAGAGCATCTTAAACAACCTTAACCTTTAACAAGTTGCTCATTAGCATTCTTAAATCAAGGCAATCCAATCAAAGTATCTCCTTAACCTGTGCCATTTATCTAAACTCACAATACAATTCCTTTATAACTTCGAACACACTGTTCATCTTGTGCTTCTCTTAACTGTTTCTAATTCATATAGATACTTAAACTCTCACATTTTCACATATTGTCAATCAACTTTTCTTTTTCCTACTTGACTCTCATGACGTCTCAAGCAGTAATACTTCCATTCTTATTCACTACCATTTCTATTGTGCAAAATCAATCCTTTCATATTTGACAAGCTCAGTAAAATGTCAAATGTCAACTTTTCCACTTTAACACAGATAGGGGAGCAAGTACCCTTCAGATTACTTAACACTTATCCACTTATAATTGGCATGTATATACAGACAAGCCTATCACTTATCCTTATCCCACTCCGATCTTAGAACTGCCTAAACCTTAGCTCTGATACCACAAAATGTAACACCCTTCTCGGAACAGTCTTTTCCGAAATGAAACTGAGCCGAAACCGGTAAGTTTTTTTTTTCCTCATACAATTCAATCCCCTCGAAAAACTTAAACCGTAATTACAAAATCAATTAACCATCTTATGAACATACATTAATCATCAAATCAAAACTTATATTAATCCATACATCCAAGACAAATAAACATATAACAAAAAATATCATTCAAACTCTTACCTTAATAGTCTAAGTATATACATGCCAAAAGCTTACACTAAAAATCACAAAAGTCTTCTCTTCCGATCTGGTCCTTCAATGTATTGTGCTCCTGCAACACTTCAGAACCTGCACGCAGTAAACACTACGTGCTGAGCATTAATCATGCCCAGTGGTGACTACTAATCCAAGAATTTCCCAAGAATAAGCATAATTACATAATTTATGCTTCTATTTTTCTTATTTCATTAAACATTTCCTTTTATTCAGTTATCATTATTCATATTCTGATAATCATTGTTCCTTTTATTCTAAACTTTTAACTGTACTACAGTATCTTTTTAGGTAGATCAATATCAGATTTACCTTTTATCTTTACGTTAATCTTTACTATCACTTTTACTTTTTATCAGTACTTTCATTTTATCCTTTAGTCATAGCAATTTAATAATCATTTCATTTAACGATGTCTATTGGTACTCATGTCTTTACTAGTACCAAAATAAACTCCTTTTACTACTTGCTTTACTAGTCAATTATTCAATCTATATTTTGACTTCACTTTTTACCATTTATTCTATTACTTTACTTTAACTTTGATCTAATAATTACATTACTGTTACAAGGCTTATAAGCTTCTTCGCAAAGCGATATAGCCATTTTGGAGTACTTTGCAGTCAAAACTTCTTTTCTTCTTTTATACATTATTCATATTTAATTATCTAATTAAAACTTATGTCTTGTACTTTACTTTTATTGCATAATCTTATGCCTTATATCGTTTTACTTTTCAGGTAACTTATCTTTCAGAGTTGTCATTATCTTGACAGTGGTATATGGTACAAGAATTATTAAGCAATTATAATTATCTTTTTCACATAAATCAAGATATATTCGAATATCTTGTAAAAGCTTAACTAACATTGATTTAATATCATACTCTTATAAATCATTTCTTTTTAGTACTAATTACACTTTCAGAAATCTTTACAGATTTATTTTGACTTTGCATTTTATTTCAAACGAATCGTTTCGTTATAACTTTATGTATTCAAGTCAATAAAACAGTACTTAATTATTCATTTCGATATGCCCCTAATGCAATATAACAGGTTTTCCACAAAGGATACACGGGACTGGACCGAAAGGTCCCACGTAGCAGATAGAGAAATGATCTCGAAAGATCAAGTCCCACATAACAGATACAGATACATATGCACTTTCACTTTTACAGAAGCTATGGAGATCAAAGATCCCGCCTATAGCTAAGCAAGTCGCCATGACTTGCACCGCGGTACAAAGATGTCCCTATGACTAGCCAATTATATCCAAAACAAGAATCATACTACATGTCTATCGCTAAGGGCAAACATAATCAATATCATTGCAAACATTTTTGAACATTTAAAACTTTTAATTTCTTTCTTTTTTTTTGTTTATCACTATACATTATTTTAGTCAAATGCACTCTTTCGTGCCTGTGACTACTCAATAACTTTTTATTCACTTTATTCACTTTCTCTTTTCCAGTCACTTTTGTGAATTATTCTTCGATAATTCACTCAGATACTTAAATCTTTTAATTTTTTATACGGATTATAAATTATGAATTATAACATAATAATTCACAATTTTCTTTTTATTCTTTTTATATAATTCTTTGCGAATTATTCTCTACTCATTCAATAGTTGACTTCTTTTTTTTTATTGTTCAGGCTTTTTAATCATTCGGTATGCCAACTTTATTTCGTCGGCGAAACATTTTTATAATCATTAATTCTTTTAATACTTTTTGTCGACTAATTTATTCTAATAAATTAGTCACGTCTTTATTTTTCTACTTTTAGGCATTTAGGGACTTAATTAATATCATTTATTATTTTAAGTCTCGAATATACATAATTTGTCTTTTTCTATCAATTTATTCATTTCAAATGCATAATTACAATTTTGCCATTATAATCATTTATTTTCATTTTTATTATATAATTTCCTTCATTATTCATCTTATATTCTTAATTTTACCATTTTCGGGTAAAATTACGTTTTAGTCCTTAAACCACGGAAATTCTATTTTTCGAAACTGTTAGGCCACCAAAATTACCATTTTGCCCTTATTACTATTTCTTATTTATTTTTACTCATTAATTATCCACTTTGGAAAAATTACCCTTTTGCCCCAAATCTTTTAATTTCATTCATTTGAGTCCTTTTTTTATATAAAACTTCATTTTATCTTTCTTTTATTTACTTATTAATTTATTTTTATCATTTTCATTTATTTTAAGAATTATCTACCGATAATTCATTATTCTTATTATTTTTACGGCCTAATAATTATTCCGGGAAATTTCTCGGTTGACTTTTTATTCCTCGCCATTGACATTAATTTAATTTCATATTAATTTATCACTTTTGTCATTTTTATGCAATTATGCATTAAAATTTAATTATTTTTATTATACATATTCACACAAAAATTCCAATAAAACCTCAATCAATTCAATAAATTCCAATAAATTTTGTTTATGCATTATTTATTGGTTCTTATCATTTTTCATCAAAATACTCATGTAATTCACAATAAATCACAAGTTTCATTATATACATACACTATAATTAATCATAAAAATTCTCAAATAATTTCTAACTATTCTCTAAAAATTCATAGGCATCATTTATCATGTTTATTGTTATTTTAAACCAACATATATCATTTTCATGCAAATTTCTCACCATTTTTCCTTAGCATCAATTTCGGCCATAATACTTTTCTTCCTAAGGATTTTTATTTCTTTCCTTTTTACTTTCCATTCATCATTTCTTTAACCCCAATTGCAATTACCCTAACCTAATTGCATCAATTAACAATTTTTCATATTTTTATTTTAGTTACATAATCAATAAAAATTCATATTAAATGGGAAATTAAGGGATTTGGTAGTCACTTACCTTTTTCCATGCTTAACCTTCCTTAAACTTCATTTTCCATGCCTTAAACCAAAGAAAGCTTTCCATCACCATAAAGAAACCATGGGAGCCGAAATCTTCATCAAATAAAACACTATGATATCAACCTTTTTAGCTCAATTAAACTACAAAAATGGATTCTAGGCACCTAAAACTACTTATAGGTACCCTTAAATAAATTTAAAACCTTGAAAATCTCTTACCTCATTTTGATACCTAAACCTTTCCCTCTTGATTTCTCTTACTTTCCTTCTTCAAATCAAAGGATTGATGGTTGATTAATCATCTAGAGGGATGAAACTTCATATCTTATGTTGAAGTTTAGAGGAATTTTTGAGTAAAAGAAGAAGAATCAAAAGAGAGGAGATGAGGAACCTTGGTTCGGCCACCAAAGGAGAAGAAGTGGCTGGAGACTTCTGGAGATAAACTCCAGATATTTTGCTCCTTTTATCTCCTATTGATGGGCCAAATTAGAGCTTAAATGAGTGGGCTTTGCCCACTCAAACATTAAGGCCCAATTAGGCCTATTTAAAGCCCAAATCAATTTCTCTCTCTTCCTCACTTCAAATTATTTCAATTTTGATTCCATCATTCTTAAAACATCAAAAATAGGTAGGAAATAAATTTTCGGCTCAATCGGAGTTCGTTATCGATCCGATTCAAACTTATCGGTCCGATTCGACAACTACCGGTGTCACCGAAAAATTCCATTCTCAATACCAAAATATTCTACATAAAAATTCATGTAGGTACGCAAAATCTGGCGATATTCGGAGTTCGTTTACTATTTTTAATTATTTAAGCAAAATCAAGTCCCCTTCCCTACCAGTGAAATTGACTCGCTACCTTTTTCGTATTTTTGACTTTCGGAAGTCTATTTGACCTCAAATGCACTTCAAATTTCAACCATAGACTCACCATAACTATTCCTTCAAAATGGTCCAATAAAATATTTCCGACTTCCGGGTGTCCTTTCAGGCCCGGAAAATACTATTCACTGCCGGAAAGTACTATTTACGACTGACCCGGTGTTGAAGCCATTACACCTGTGGGTACACTCGCATATAGTAGACTTACTCATATGAGCATATTTACCAAATATATATATATGTATATATATATATATCTTTATCATCATTAAGATCATGTGCTACACAGAATGTCAACATGTTTCCATATGGGCATATACACATGCCAAGGTCATACTATTGCAGTCCTTATTTCATAGCATAAATACATGTCAAAATGTGCACTTTCATGTCATAAGGTTACATGTGTATAATATATATATCAATTTGGCATGTGACAATCATGTACAAAACTATTTACATGTATAAGTTAGATATTTCATCATTAGTCTTTATTGATATACACAATTGAATGCATATGTATTCATATAAATCCTTCATGGATAGCCATATTACATGCTTTAACCAATTAACTTTACTGTCACATAAACAAATATCCCTCTCAATTTATTAAAGAAATCATATTATCAAGTGTAGCAACAATATGCACATAATAGTAAATTCTGTTTCTGTGAGCAGTTTAGGAAACTAGTCCGAATTCAACCCTATATTCCTCATACTTAGGGACAGATTTAAGTTCAGGTTTCTTCATATAAAATATAGGTATGGAAGTCTATTTTTCAATGCAAAAAGAATCACTCAATTTGCTGTTCTATAGCTCAACTTATGAGCAAAACATTCCAGACAGGTCATTCAGTCGTGAAGGGAGTTCGACTCGTGAAGAGGTTCACGAGTGAAGCAAACCAAGCAAAACTCACGACTCGTGAAGAAGCTCACGAGTGGAGAAGAAAAGCAAAAATCACGACTCAGACAAAGATTCACTAGTGACCCAGGAAGGCAAAGGCACGACTCGTGAAGATCTTCACGAGTCGGACAAAAGTTCACGACTCGTGAAGGTGATCACGACTCGGCAACAACTCTAACAGGAAGCAGATTCACGACACGTGAAGAGCTTCACGAGTCGGACAAAAGTTCACGACTCGTGAAGTGCTTCACGACTCGACACTGACTCTCACAACTGATGAAATATGTTCTTCCAAAATCAACCCGAAAACCCAGCAAAAACCAGAAAAAAACGTAACTTCAATTTCTGTAAATTACATCCAAATTCAGCAACCAATTCCACATGCAATATGAACAACCTACATTCCCATACCTTAGCTGAAAATTCCTTTGTCTTAAACCCCTTGCAAGCCCTTTTCCTTGCTTCTTCCACCTTCTCTCTCTCCTTTACATCATTTCATACATACAACAACAATCATCCATCATCAATCAAATTAAGAAAGAGATGAAGATAAAGAGATGAACTAACAAGTTAGGATATTACCTTATAGTTATACTAATGATCTAGATTGAACAACATGCAACAATTCCTCTTCAACAAGACCTTGAGAATTCATCTATGGCTTTAAGAAATATGAAGAAGAAAATGAAGTTGCTGTAACTCTCTCTAAGATTTCGTTCACCACCATTTCAAAGAGTTTTTCTTTCATTCCACTAGCAAAAGACTTTATATAATAGCTAGGAAAATTCCCTCTTTGATCCTTCAACAAAATACATGTCCTTTAATCAACCCACACCTTTTTGCATGTTATAAATCAACCTAATCACTTATTCTTTCTCTTAAATTAACCTCTCAAATATTCATTTATTCACCTTTGACCTTTAAGATGCTGAATTTACAAATTAACCCTTAAACTAATACTTTGAACTTCAATTACACCCTTGAATGTTATTAAACCAACAATAATAATTTAATTATGACCTTATAAAATTCATACCATATATCTTACACATTTATCACAATTATCGAACTTAATAACACTTATATCCTAATTGATCCTTGAAAAAAAATATTATTTCAATTACACACATAAATAAACAACTAGTTTATCCTTCAATATATAAGCTTATAATAATTCATCTAATTAAGCTTGATTAAACATTAATAATTGGGATTATGTCCTTGAATTCTACTAAGGCCTAATTTGAGTCCTTACAAAAATTAAATTTATATAGTACATATAGAATGAAAATTATAAATAATATTTATATATAAATTATTAGTATTATATATAATAATTAATAAATATCGGTTTTTTCGGTACAATTCGGTACCAAAATAGTTTGGTACAGTTTAATACATTTCTCAATCCAGTACTAGATAAAATATACATATTCATTCTAAATAAAGTCAATGGGACAATCTGTAATACCCTTACACCCCTCAGGAGTATTTAGGAGTGTTACTCTCGCAATAGTCATATTGATATAGCTAATACAAGTTTCACTACAACAATTTATTCAAACTTAATACCAGACATATCGTTAAATTCAAATCTTTATAACAATTATAGAATTTTAATTACATATATACTTTTCACTAAGTCTTAGTTAGATATACAATAAGAGGTGTACAAAATGTACTGCTTTCTAGATTATACATTACATCTTCGAGAAATTCTTCGCGAGTGCCAAAGATTTAGCCTCCAAAATGTCTTCAACTCAAACCTACTTATGCAATACATACGACTAATTATTTATAAAGATAATAATAATTTAATCCGCATAACTAAGGACATATTTACTTATTTGCTAGAATCGTCCTTAAGCATACAAACAAATTGACTATTTATTTCTGTTCAACTATCTCCACTAGTCATTCATTCCACTCTATTTAGAATACACTCACTTAAACTATTATATTAAGTTAGTACCCCAACGTTGTTAATAACACTCCAAATACTCTTACAAGTCACTTCTTTATAAGGCCACTAACACTAGAATATTTAAAATTACATTTAACATTTGGTTTAAACTTGAAATTTGTATTCCAAGCTTCCTACGTATCCCAAAATCGGGAATTATAACCACGTAGTTCTAAACATATATTTATACTTGGTATTAACTAATAGGTAACACATCAACCATACATTTCACAACTCATTCATCACTCAAGCATATTTCATTACCATCATTGTAAACTTAATTTTGCATATGCATTAACTACATTATATATACACAAACTGTATAAATCATTAGTTTTAACAATAATATCCATGAATAAATTAATAATCTTCTATATCATGCCCGTCTCTAGCACTACTTTTATTCTCTCATAATCACTTTTGCAACTTAAACTTGGTATAGGCGTGGACATTTGGGAATACTAGATACCATATAGGTATCGTATCACTAAACACAATTGCGGATGCTAATCACTAGATAACCAAAGGCATCCAATCACTAGACACCAAAAGGTGCCAATCACTGGATACTTGAAGGCATCCAATCACTAGACACCAAAAGGTGTCAATCACTAGAAACCCAAAGGCATCCGATTACTAGACACCAAAAGGTGTCAATCGCTAGATACCACAAGGTATTGATTCACTAGATACCAAAAAGTATCGAAACACTGGACACCTCTAGGTATCGACAATAGTAGTTGCAATCACTATCCCCTTATAAGCATGCCTATCTATCCACTACTATCTAAAATTTAGGCTTAATAAATCTTTGATCACTCCAGAATATTACATCCAATGCACTTTAAATCATAAAGTTTACACATGATAAAACATGCAAACAATATCCCCGTATGATACATAATTAACTTCACTTAAAATACACTTCGAACATAGTTACCATTTCATGTACACATGTAGCACTTGATCACATTGCATAACTATACACTTAAAGGATCATATATGCATATATTTTTTTAATCTCATGCTTAATGTAGCCTTATTAGGCTTAAAAGTATCTTAAAGGGTTGTGGTAATGTTTGGAATACTTAAATATCACATTGGCTTTAAATAGGGCATTTCATAGTGGAGGTGGGCGTGTTTTATCGAGAATGCGACAGGGGTCACGACTGCGATAGATGGCTTATTCCCTCCGCTCACGAAATCGTGCAAACTGCTTTCAGTGTCTAACTTATACCTCGATTTAGACTACTAAAAGACATTTTTAGGTATCAAAGAAGTAAAGGCATATTTAGGAATTTCTTTTTCACAAAGAAAATATGTACTTGATCTCTTAATTGAAATTGGAATGCTTGTCTGTAAACTAGTAGAAATGCCTATGAAAATGAATCATAAGCTTTGAATTTCCTAAATCAAATTCCAATAGATATAGGGTGATATCAACGGTTAGTTGGAAGGTTAATTTATTTGTCTCATACAAGGGCGGATATAGCATGGGCAATAAGTGTCATCGGTCAATTTATGTATCAACTGAGTGAAGAACATATGGATGCAGTATATCAAATTTTTTAGGTACTCAAAAGCTCTCTTGGAAAATGTTTGTTCTTCTCAAAGAATAGTGTTTCCAACATTGAAGGATATACAGATGCGCATTAGGCAGGCGATCAAATGATAACTTCAATTCAGTGTCTGTTTTTAGTCCCTTTTCAATCTAGTTTCAGTTTCTTTTACTTTGTTTTTGCTTTAGTTTGATAATTTATATCTGAATTTAGTTAATCCCAGTTTTTATAAGTTTTGAAGAGCTTTTGATGGAATTTTATGCTGAATTGGAAATTTTACAGGTACCTCACGGTCAGCAGGTTCTTTTGTTGTTCGTGACCTACCCTTTTTGCCAAGGGGAATGACGGTCATTAGTGCCATTTCTCTTAAAGAAGTATTTACCGTGACTTAGAAAGCTCCTCAATATAGAACCGAGAAAAGAAGGACCTCACGGTTAACAGGCTTTTGATGTTAACTGTGAGGTAGTCAAGTTTCAGTCCAAAATGCAAGGGAGAGCTATGCCACGATCAATAGATTTTTGGTGTTAATCGTGACCCCTGTCTAGAAGCTAGTGAAACATTACCTCACGGTTAATAGGTTTATGGTGTTGATCGTGACCCATAGCAGTCATTCAAGGAAATTTTAATAGGTCATGGTCAACATGAATTTCTTGTTGACCGTGACCGTATTTGGCCTATATAAAGTGGATTTTTCTGCAAAGATCAGGAGTTCTTCCTTTTTAGATTTAGGTTTTCCATTTTTGTTCTTTCATTCTTTCCTTCATTTATATACATATATACTTAGATTACACTTAAAGATTGGTATATTTACAACAAAATACTTAGATTAAACATAGATTTTATCTCAGATCTTCATTCTTTTACATTTGCAAGCTCATTTACACAGAAGATTTGGAGAAGGAGATTAAAAAAGCTTGGGGTTTAGCTGGGTGTTCTTCTTCCACAAAAATTCTGAGTTTATTCTTTCCTCTCTCTCTCTCTCCTTATTTTTGTAATGGCTAGTGAATAGTCCATAGTTGTGTGGGGGATCTTTGAATCCCCTATCTCATGTGAATTTTGAACAATATTTGAATATTTTATAGATGAATGGTTTTTTTCACTGTTGATTCATTTATTCTTTCATCAGTCTTTATTATCTTGAGCTGATTTTCAGTCTTGATGAATGAGCTATCACTTATTATTGTTGGATTTCATGTTTGGATAGTTAATTGCTATGAATGCATTTATCTCTTTTTCTTTAATCATGATTGTTGTGGATTTGGATTGCTCCGAAATGGGACTCTTAATATGCAGAATTTTGTGATTTTAGGATTATATTTTGGAGTGAAATAAATGAATTTTGGGTTGTTTGGCTCTGAAATGGGAAAGCAACCTGGACTTAGGATTTTAGAATTTTGCTTAGGCTAATTGTAGGGCCTGCTCCGAAATAGGACTCCTTGTAATTAGAGTAGCTTGCTCCGGAATGGGACGCTTGAGTTAAGAGGGTTATCCCGAATTCATTTATATGTATCTTCAGGTTAATTGAGTTCACATTTGATTAGGAGAGGATAACTAAACCCATGCAACTCTGTTATATCATTGAATTTTATACTTGTTAATTTTCATTCTTATTTATTCCATAGAAAATTACTGCAAAAAATTATTTTATTATTATTCTTTCTGAATGCCATTTAGTTGATAGATTATACACACACAAAAATTTGGAAATTCTTTAGCATACAATTAATTTTTACTGCTTGCATTCTCAATCCCTTAGATACGATATTTATGGGTCTCAACTATACTCCACTTTATTACTTGACGATTCAATGCGCTTGCTAAACACGCGTCATCAAACAACTAGAAAATCTATATCTGGTTATTTTACTTTTGTGGAAGGAAATCTTGTAACTTG
Source organism: Excoecaria agallocha (assembly GCA_037975025.1). Lineage (NCBI taxonomy): Eukaryota > Viridiplantae > Streptophyta > Magnoliopsida > Malpighiales > Euphorbiaceae > Excoecaria > Excoecaria agallocha. The sequence continues at coordinate 53,144,594 of CM075806.1, read as the reverse complement.
AAAAAACAAGAAGCAAAAGGTTGTCACAAGGTCAAGTGCAAAAGTTGAATTTCAAGGTATGGCTTATAAAATATGTTAATTATTATGAATTGTGTGTGTTCTATTAAATTTGAGAATTAATCATTCAAGACCTTTGAATCTATATTGTGATAATAAGGCTGTTATTGAGATTGCACAAAATCTTGTACAATATGATCGTACTAAATATGTTGAAGTGGACAGACATTTTATCAAGGAAAAATTAGATCAAAAGATTATTTAGTTTCTTTATGTCAAGTCACAAGATCAACTTGCAAATGCCCTTACAAAAATAGTTTCAAGAAGAACATTTCATAATGTGATTGGCAAGTTGGGCATGTCATATAGTTATACACCAACTTGAGAAGGAGTGTGGTAGTGAGCTATATATAAAATTAAATATAAAAGTGCCTGACTAAATAAATATAGAAAAGATTTTGTTAGGAAATGATTGAGTAATTACTGGAGTCTGCTGTAGTCCTGCCTAGAATAGATTTCTTCTAAAAGTGTAATTGTACCTATATATATTGCCTCCATTTGTGAGAATATAAGATAGTATTTATCCTAAAGTATCAATATTTATAATTATGAATAATTGTGTTTGATACTATATTTGAATCAAAATGATATACAATTGTATACATTTTTTTATTTAATAAAAATAATCATTAAAAATTTTATAAAATATTTTATAACGTGCAAAATATATGCACACCAAATTAGTATCTCTAAGAGTATGTAGTGAGATGAAAACCTTTTAAACTAAATTAACTCTTTATTATTTTATTATTAAATTAAATTAACATTCTATTATTTTATGATTAAAATTTTCTGATTGGCATGGTAAATTAAGTTGGCTAGTTTAAAAAAAAAAAAAAAAAGAACTCCAACCAATGAATGGAATATTATGGATTGAATGGCATTTTCAAAAGAAAAAAAAATCAATATACAGAAATTCAACCATAAAAATTACTTTCTAAAAGATTTGCAATCAAATTACTTCTCCCCACTCAAAATAGTAAAGCATATATTCAAACATAAAAATTTACTTTCTGTGCATTATCAAATTGTGATTGTTTATGAGTAGTTTTTATGTGATAAACCATAAATTAAAAAAAAAAATTAAATTAAAGGTGCATTGGATATCGTTACCGTTTTTTATTTTCAATTTTTTTTAAGAAAAAATGAAAGCCAAACTTGTTTCATAGAATAGCCTTCAATTTTATTTTCTTAATAGAAAAAAACTGCTTTAACTTCAAATTAGAAATTTACAAATTATTATTTTGAGGATTTTGATTATTAGACATAAATCACAAGGAAACCATTTTTATCATTCAAAGTTACTCCCTGCGTTGTTAGGTAGAATAGAATTTTGAAAGGGACATTTGGCAACCCACATGACCATTCCTAGGAGAGATAATGCCAAAACGATATCAAAATGTGAAGTACGAAGAAGCCATAGGCCACATGCACAATAACTCGAATTCGACAATCAAGTGCCACCAAATCCTTTAAGCTTGCGTTCAGCCTTTGGCATAAAAGCACTCATTTCCACGACTTCAACATCAGCCAAGCATGCCTTCGCCTCGAGATCTCACTTTGGAGAGGTACGCACCATGCTTAGGCTATGTGGTTCTAATCATGGCATGCTCTAGCTCTACCATGGCATCAAAATACCATGCTCTTGCCAAAGCCACACAACACCTCAACCTAGCACGGCTACCACCAAACTCATCTATTCGATTCAAGCAACGTGAAGTCATATATATATATATATATATATATATATATATATGCTATTCAAATCTTTTTAATTTGTAAAAACATTATTAATTTATAATCTACACTAAAAATTATTTTGTTATTTTGATATCAAAATAACAAAAAAATAATTGATATTTTAACCATAAATATTCAAATCGGATTAAAATTGAAAATACAAAATTTGATTAAAGTTCGTATATTATTTACCAATCTTCAATTCAATTAATATATATATATATATATACACACACACTATTAATTGATAATTTATATTAAATTGATTTTTAGATTTTTAGTCTATGATAATATGAAGAACAGTAGTGAATTTTCACAACAACAAAATATTTAATTTTAAAAATATTCGAAATTTTAAGATAATACTAAATATTTAGATTGTAATAAATTATAAATATTCTTAAGCATATGTATCAAGTCATTAATATTTTTTAATCATTCAAAATTTTTTTATCTTTTTTATATCAATCCATCATAAAGAGTGGGTAATATGTGTATTAATTTAATATATATTTTTTATTATATACAAATACAAATATTAAATAATTAATAGAATTTTATCATAATTCGCGGGAAGCATGGGTTTGGAATACTTTTTCTATAAGATTATGCAGATGCTTCTGTTTAATTTGAAATAGTGGCCATGGCCAACGATTTAATTAATTTTTTAAAACAAATAAGATAGATATATCACATTATGAAGTTTAATATAGGTAATTTATTTAAAGCTAAATATAGCTAATTGTTAATTTAATAAAAAATTAAAAAATGGTTCGATAAAGTTATTTTGTTTTAACAACAATGATTTAATTTTTTTATATTTTTTTTATGAAAATTGAAAAGAGGATTGGTATGAATATCAAAACATTAAAAATTAAATTATAAATAATAAAATAAATATTCATACGTGAAAATATTTTTTTATGCTACGTCATCATATATATTGCCATATTATCATACCACGTGGCAAAACACCCCTAAGAAACCGATACATGGTAATACTAACATGTCATCTGATGACGTGACAAAAAATATATATTTATGTGTGCATAAAATGTTGACCTGACATGTCACCTGTACTTTTTGCCGTTAGTCTTCACAGAAAATCGATCATTATTACTTTTGCGTATAATATTTCTAATTTCAATGAGTTTTGTGTCACAAAATTTTTTTTTGTTACTTTTGTATAATTTAGACATAAATTCAATAATTATGAGTGAAATTAACTCCTATAATAACTTTGAGATTAACATATATAATATTATTGTGGTTTGGTACATGTTAAAAGTTAAATTATACGACTTATGGTGAATAAATAATTTTGAAAAACTAATATTAGCAAATATATAGTTTATAAATGGTATCAAATAAGAGCAAAATTCACTAATTAACTTGAATGTTACAAGAACAAGAGTTCCTCAATATCTTTAACCTAGTTACATAAAAAAAATCTCACAATCTCATAAAATTATAAAACATTATGAGCCTAAAAAAAAATGCCATCAATGGACACACTGTCCTTCAACAAACAATCTATCAATTTGAATTGATAAAGGTAAAAACTATTAGAATTCAAACTTGTAAAAGAAGATGAACTTGTAAATAAACTTATAATGGTAGAACTTTGCAACACATATAATCTATCAATTTGTTTAGCCTTCATCAAATTGGGCACCTTTCTTGATAACTATGGAAAATACATCTTCAAAGGCTCAATTTGGTTGGCCCAACAATACTTGATACGGCCTAAGCCCAATAAAAAAAAAAAAGCAAAACGTGAGCTGAAAGACAAGACAGGAAGGCATGATGTCCGATCGGACTGATAGGACAGCACGTCCTGTCAGCCCACTAATACAAGCCAACGCCCGTACTCTCCACCTGCTCTCTGTCACATCGCCGTTCACCTGCTCCAACTATCGGTTATCGTGCCCCAAGGTACTCGAGTACCCCTCCAAAGAATTCCTATAAATAGCCTAAAATACAATGGCTCCAGGTATTGACTATTTAAGATTCTCTCTTTAAACACTCTCTCTCTAAAAGCTACTGATTTAAGCTTCGGAGTGCTAATGTTTGGGTCCGATTGGGCACTCCTTCTTGCAGGTTTTGTCACCCGAACGGATCGTTAGCTGCCAGCTCTCCTTCTTATAGATAAAGTCAAATCTTGCTTTATCATTTGGTGCTTTCATTGAGAGACATGGCAGATTCAAGATCCAACGAGCGCGTAGCTCCTAGAGAGTATAATCGCAGCAACCAGGACAGATCTAAACCCTCAGGGCTAAGAGAGAGATATTTTAGATCACCAGTCAGGGATAATCCCCTTTCAAATCTCGATGATGTGGTTGCACGACAATAGAAGGACGCCCTTGTTACTATCAAAAGTATGCATGCTGCTCTTGGTGACCTCACTGAGAGCATAGTCCAAGCCCTAGGAAGAGGAAGGATGCCCAGAACTTTCGAAAGAGGTCAGAAATGGTTTTCATGGCCAAAGACTTTATAAGGAAAAACAAGAAAATTTCCCTTAACAAGCCAAATGCCCATGATGAAAAGAGTGCAGATGTCAGAATCACAAATAGATACGATAAGGGAAAGGAGATAATATCCTCGAGCAGAGATGCTCTTTATACCCCCAGTAGATTATATACCTCATCCTTTGATGATGACTTGACCTACATGCGCATGCCAAATCGCAGTTGCTTCCAAAGGACAAAAGAGGAGTGTACTTCTGCGGCGATGAGCAGGGAGGACAAATGGTTTGAACAAAAACTTAAAAAGTTTGGCTTGACAGAGGCAATGAAAGGGATGCCTAAGAGGAACACTGGCAACAACACTCCCTTACCCTTCTGCAGAGAAGTCATAGAATTTGAGTTGTCTCCTGGGTGGAGGTATGTGGTGATAAACAAATATACAGATAAAACTGATCCGCCACTCACCTTGCAGAATATTTGGCTAAAGTGTAGGTCTACACCTACGATAAACGGATCGTCTGCAGAGTCTTCCCAACCACATTAGAAGGGGCTGCTTTGAAATGGTTCATTGTGATGGAATATGACATGGTATGAACATGGCAATCATGCAGCGAAAAAACAAAAAAAACGATCATACATGCCAAATAATTTCATGACAAGAATCGAAACATGCAATTTTAGGTTTTTAAAACTTACAACTTTGGATGCCTTTTAAAACTTGAGTTTGGTGGTGACCAGCAATCGAGATGACTTTATCCACCTTAGATCTTGATCACCAATGCCAAGGAACAGCCTTTTATGTCACTCCCTCTATTCTCACACACACAATTGCACCGACGGCTTAAAATAGAGGTTGCTAGCTCTCTTTTAATGTATTGTGTAATGGCTATGGTTTGAAGCTACAAAATTTGATTTTGTACTTCTCTTAGGTTGCTATTACTACCCAAGATCACAAGAGAATGAGGAACAATCCTTTCTCCTTGTGAAAATTGGCCAAAAGAATATTATGAGGGAGAGAGAAGAATTCACGCCAAGACCTAGAAAAAGGGTTTCACGTTTTTCTCTCTCTTAGGTCTCCTTAGGGTTTTATTTCTTTTATATATATCCTTATCTTTTAGCAAGTGTTTGATTTGAACTTTACTATCTCAAGATAATTAATTCAATCTCAATCACTTCCTAAAATAAGTAATATATATTGATTTAAACTCCTTTGAATTTAAAATTCAAATTTGAAATAAAACACAAGACATTTAATTAAATAAAATCACTTAATAAAGATAATGAGCATGTGCCGAAATTCCTTGATTTTCATCTTGGAATTTCGATCACTCCTTATATTATTTAAATGATTTAATTTAATTTAAATTCTTTTAGGCTTTAATACTCAATTAACTTAATTAATACAAGATAATTAATTAATTGAAATTAAACCTTGTGGGCTGAATTTTTCTCTCTCATGGGCCAAGGTCCAATAGCATTTATGATGCCCATTACATACATTAATTTGACTTTAATTAAAAGCTCAAATTAATGCCCAATACTTTATTTAAATATTTTAAGCTCAATGCTTTGTGTGCGATCCTATAGGTCCATTTAATATTGGCAATGAACTAATGAATTAATTCAAAGGCTATATATATTCTCTAGCAAGATATTATAGCATTCCAAATTAAATGAAAATGCATATGGCATTTAGTGACCTAATACAATTTTGCATAGTCCCTTACCCATAAATATCAGAATTAATATAAGGCATGGAACTAGTCATCCTTATATATTTTAATTCCTTTCTTGATATTCCAGTGACACTGAACTCTCAGATAAATAATGATTACTCATTATTTCATCTCGGTATGGCCATACACTTCTCAGTTTACTGATCAAGTGGCCGGTGATATTTTCTCTCTTATCGAGAGGGGTAATCCCTTCACTTCTCTCATGCTCTCTAACATTAATCAATGCATACCCAATTATACCCGTACTTGTCACTCTGTTACGAGCACATTAGGTGTATGTCAAAGCACACATTAATTCATAAAGAGTTTCATAGAGATTTTAGGTCTAAGAACTCCGATACAAAACTTGCATATGAGAAACACTTATGACTTGTACCATGTAGTGTTCTCATGAGCGGATCGAATCCAGATACCATGTTCTTTAACATGTATCTATGATCTCTGATTGACACTCTTGTCCTAATGATCCGTAAGACAGAACTCATAATATCAGAGAGAGCATACTAGTCTTAATTCATTGTTATTCCCATAACAATGACTGACTAGGGATATTTAGAATGATGTCTCATTTGTTTCAAGGTCTTACAACCATGTGCCTCACATGATAACTTAAACTGAAATAACATTCTTGGATAGTTCTATCAATTGATATGTACAGGAATATAATGGATAAAACAAATGCCTCATTTTATTAATTAAAGTGTTTTATTACAATGCATTGGGGCTAGGGCTTACACTAACAATCTCCCACTAGCACTAGTCCCAATTGGGCATAGCCCTAAGACCGAACGCTCTCAAATGAGCTTCGTGCAGATTTGGATGCAACTGTTAAAGGATCTGCTACATTGTCTTCACTTGCTATCTTGCTAACCTTGACGTCCCCACGATCAATGATTTCTCTGATCAGGTGGTACCTCCTGAGTATGTGTTTGGATTTCTGGTGTGATCGGGGCTCCTTTGCCTGTGCGATGGCCCCGTTGTTGTCACAGAAAATTTCTAATGGATCTAGGATGCTTGGGACCACTCCTAATCTAGAAATAAAATTTTTAATCCAAACAGCCTCTTTTACAGCCTCACTCGCTGCAATATACTCAGATTCTATAGTTGAGTCGGCAACGGTCTCTTGCTTCGAGCTTTTCCAGCTGACAGCACCACCGTTCAAAAAAAAACGAATCCAGATTGCGATTTAGAATCCTGAGTGCTGGTCTGAAAAGCAGCATCGGCATAACCTTGTATGACGAGCTCTTCTTGACCACCATACACCAAGAAGCGATTCTTCATCCTTTGCAGGTACTTCAGAATCCCCTTTACAGCAGACCAGTGCTTTTCACCAGGGTCTTGCTGAAAACTACTGGTTATACTCAGTGCATGAGCAACATCCAGCCTAGTACATAACATAGCGTACATGATAGATCCAATAGCAGATGCATATGGGATTCTACTCATGTTGTCCCTTTTCTCTTTGGTTTTAGGGCACTGTTCTTTAGTCAAAGGAACTCCCAAAGCCAAAGGTATGTACCCTTTCTTTGAGTCTCCCATACTAAAATGCTTTAGTACTTTGTCTATGTACTTTTCTTGACTTAGTCCCAAGAGCCGATTTGATCTATCTCTATAGATTCGAATACCAAGTATTGTCTCGGGTTCACCTAAGTCTTTCATTGAGAAACATTTTCCCAACCATTGCTTAACCTTTTGCAATGTTGGAATGTCATTCCCAATGAGAAGGATGTCATCCACATATAGGACCAGAAATACTACTATGCTCCCACTAACCTTCTTGTATATACAAGGCTCATCTTCATTCTTGATGAAGTCAAATTCTTTGACTGCCTCATCAAAATGAAGATTCCAACTTCGGGATGCTTGCTTTAATCCATAAATGGATTTTTGAAGCTTGCAAACCTTCTTAGGATGCTTGGAATTGACAAAACCTTCAGGCTGTATCATATACACGTCCTCAAGTAAATTTTCATTGAGGAAAGCAGTTTTGACATCCATTTGCCATATCTCATAATCATGATATGCAGCTATGACAAGCAAGATCCTAATGGACTTGAGCATGACTACAGGCGAAAAGGTCTCGTCATAATCTACACCATGAGTTTGTCAAAAACCTTTTGCTACTAGTCTACCTTTGTAGGTCTTATCAGCTTTGAGTTTGAATAGCCACTTGCATTCAATTACCTTAGCACCTTCCGGTGGATCAACCAAGGTCCAAACCTGGTTATCGTACATTGATTGCATCTCGGATTTCATGGCTTCAAGCCAATTTTGCGAGTCTGGGCTCTCAATAGCTTCTCGGTAGGTAGTAGGATCCTTACGATATATTAACTCAATAGTGTCACTGTCAGTGATTAGAAATCCATATCTCTTAATCTCCTGACATACCCTACCAGACCTTCTAGGTTCTTGTGTAATGGGTTCTTGTTCCACAACTGATTGTGAACTTGATCCCATTTCCAACTCATCCTCTATAGGAGTTTGTGGTGCTTGAATTTCTCCAAGTTCTACTTTACTCCCACTGTCTTTCTTGAGAAGGAACTCCTTTTCCAAGAAAACAGCCTTGCGAGCAACAAATACTTTGTTCTCGGCTTGTGAGTAAAAGTAGTATCCCTTTATTTCTTTAGGATAACCCACAAACAAGCAGACACTGGATTTGGACTCTAGTTTGTTAGATGTTAATTTCTTAACATGTGCTTCACAGCCCCAAATCCTGAGAAAAGACATATTCGGTTCTTTTCCAGTCCATACCTCTTATGGTGTCTTTTCAACTGCTTTGTTGGAGTACGGTTTAATAGAAACGCAGCAGTTTCTAATGCATAACTCCAAAAAGAGATAGGAAGATTAGCTTGACTCATCATGGATCGAACCATGTCCAACAGAGTTCGATTTCTCCTTTCGGACACACCATTTTATTGTGGCGTTTCAGGAGGAGTGAGCTGTGAAATAATACCACACTCTTTTAGATGATTGTCAAACTCTTGGCTTAAGTATTCGCCACCTCGATCTGATCGAATGGATTTTATACTTTTGCCAAGTTGGTTTTCTACTTCGTTCTTAAACTCTTTGAATTTCTCAAAAGTTTCAGACTTGTACTTCATTAGATAGACATAGCCATATCTACTGAAGTCATCTGTGAATGTCACGAAGTAGCTAAAACCACCTCTAGCATGTGTTCTTAAAGGTCCGCATACATCGGTATGTATTAGTTCCAATAAGCCATTAGTCCTCTCACCTTTCTTATTAAAAGGATTCTTTGTCATTTTTTCATGCAAACATGGCTCGCATGTGTCATAAGACTCTAAGTCGAATGATCCAAGCACTCCAGTTTTGTGGAGTCTTGAAATGCGTTTTTCGTTTACATGTCCTAAACGACAATGCTAGAAGTAAGTAGGATTCAATTCGTTTGATTTAACCCTCTTTGTATTAATATTGTATATGGACTCTTTGTTTTGTAAATCAAGGATATAAAGGCCATTTTGCAACATGGTATTGCCATAAGAAATGCCTTGGCGACGAATATGAGCATTGCCATTTTTAATAACAAAATCAAATTCATCATTATCCAAACATGAAACTAAAATAATGTTTCTGCTCATAGCAGGCACATAATAACAATTATTCAAAACAATACAAAGTCCGGAAGGTAAAGTGAGGTGATAGTCGCCTATCTCCATGGCAGCAACTCGTGCTCCATTCCCCACACGGAGGTCCACTTCATTCTTTCCAAGTAACCGCCTATTTCTTAGCCCCTGCACATTTGAACAAATGTGAGAACCACAACTGGTATCCAATACCCAAGTGGTAGAAATAGAAAGGTTAATTTCAACAACAAAAATACCAGAACCGGATGCCTTGGTTCCATTCTTCTTTTGTTCTTCCTTGAAGAGAGCACAATTCTTCCTCCAATGCCCTATCTTGTTACAATGGAAGCAAGTGCTCTCACTCTCTTTGAGTTTCTGTGCCTTGGGCTTGGATTGGGCCTGAGGTGCACTCCCACTTGACTTAACCAAGCCAGGTCATTCTTGGATTTTGCCTTTCCTTTTCCCTTTCCCTTTCCCTTAGCGGGTCCCTTCTTAATGCTCCTTTGAACCATCAATACGGGATTATTCTTTTGAATGTCCTCTTCAGCATTCTTAAGCATCCCATGAAGCTCAGTGACTGACTTGTTCATTGCATGCATGTTATAATTCATCATGAATGGATCATAATCATCAGTCAATGAACCTAAGATCAAGTCAGTAGCCAATTCCTTTGGCACTAGTACCTCAAGCTTCTCAAGAGTATCAAGATACCCTTTCATCTTGAGTACATGGGTACTAACAGGAGTACTCGCAGCCTTCTTACAAGAAATTAAGGCCTTTATTGTCACGAACCTCTCGTGACGAGCTTGCTCTTGGAACATCTCCTTGAGGTGCACCATGATCGCATAAGCCTCTTGGTCCATAAATTGCTTTTTCAAGTTAGGCACCATAGTGGCCAGCATCAGACAGGTCACATCATTGGAGTTGCTCTTCTTGGTCTCAAAAGTTTCCTTTTGAACCGCAGAGGCGTTCCTGCCAGGTTTTTCAGGCAAGGGTGCATCCAAAACATACGACTTTTTCTCTTGCTTAAGAACTATTCTTAAGTTTCGAGACCAGTCTATGAAATTGGAGCCATTCAATTTGTCATTTTCAAGGACCGATCGCAATGAGAAATTGTTGTTTGAAGATGCCATTTTCAATCTACAATAAAATTTAGCAAGATTAAATGAGGTCTTATTTATGATCCCACAAACCGAATTAATATCCCTTTAAATAATTCACGTTAGTGATTTAATGTGGGCCAAGATCCACTTTTCACAACAACTTATTAGTCAAGCTGAGCTTGTACACCTAATAAGTTAAGTTACTTAGGTAGGAAAACTCCAATCATGTCTCGTACATGACTCTTGGATCAAATGGGCTAACATCTTAAGATGTTATAGCACAACCCATTTATTAGTTGCCTAGGTCCGGGCATCCCTTTCCATGTTAAGTCCAACCTACATTCACAATCCATGCCTCACAAAGATAATCGGGCGCATCTAGGACTCCTAGTCTACGTGACCGATAATCGATGCCTTGACATGTTCGAATTAGGAAGGCAACTTTGTGACTTACTATTTTTAGGGATTCATTTTATTAATGGAAATTGTGTACTTGAACCTTTAAAAGATGACCCCGTGATGGGCCTGGACCGAAGTCCAATGGACTAAATCCTCTTATTGAATAAGTTCTCTTAAAAGCCCAAAACACAAACTAGTTAGATTTGTGCCATAAATTAACTCTAGTATAATTTCTAATTTTGCCATTTTTAATTTTATGTCATACAGCCCATAAACATTAAAAATACATATAATATGTGCTAACATGAATTAAAAAAAATAAAATCATGAAGAACACATATATAGTATACGGCATTCATGCAAAAACAAACAAACAACAAAAACTAGTTGTTTAATGCTTATGTAATGCCATAAAATGCACAAACATTTAAATCAATTTTATGAGTCATTTAATAATTTAAATAAGTCCATAAATATTGATTTAATATTCTGTACCAATCTGATCTAAATGTGTTTTTACCATTTTAATCAAAACAAAACAAACAATGTTGATTAAACATGTAACAAACACAAACTAGTCATAGTTTTAAGTGATTTTAAAATTAATCAATTAAATTGTCATGGACCAGAATTAAAACAAAATATAAAACATGTCCAGACCTGATATTTAATCTTTAAAAATCACTTACAAACATTCAAAAAACGTTTTTACATTTAATATTTAAAACTAGTTGTTAAACTTACAATTAACATGCCAAAATGCACCTAGTTTTAATATTAACATGTACCATCAAGTATTAGCAATTAAATCTGACCATTAATAGCTCCTAGAACATCTTAGGACAGTATATTAACATGTCATATTAATTATAATACCTATCTAATCAATTAAAATCGTTTTTACACCAAAACAATGCAAAAAACTCAAAACAGAAAATTTTAGATTTGCATGTTTTCATAATGACGATTTTTAATTAATTTTTTCATGCATCTAAAGCACTAAAATAAGCATGTTTAGGCTCTGATACCACTGATAGAATATGACATGGTATGAACATGGCAATCATGCAGCGGAAAAACAATAAAAAACGATCATGCATGCCAAACAATTCCATGACAAGAATCGAAACATGCAATTTTAGGTTTTTAAAACTTACAACTTTGGATGCCTTTTAAAACTTGAGTTTGGTGATGACCAGCAACCGAGATGACTTTATCCACCTTAGATCTTGATCACCAATGCTAAGGAACAACCTTTTACGCCACTTCATCTATTCTCACACACACAATTGCACCGACGGCTTAAAATAGAGGTTGCTAACTCTCTTTTAATGTATTGTGTAATGGCTATGGTTTGAAGTTACAAAATTTGATTTTATACTTCTCTTAGGTTGCTATTACTATCAAAGATCACATGAGAATGAGGAACAATCCTTTCTCCTTGTGAAAATTGGCCAAAAGAATATTATGAGGGAGAGAGAAGAATTCACGCCAAGACCTAGAAAAAGGGTTTCACGTTTTTTTTCTCTTAGGTCTCCTTAGGGTTTTATTTCTTTTATATATATCCTTATCTTTTGGCAAGTGTTTGATTTGAACTTTACTATCTTAAGATAATTAATTCAATCTCAATCACTTCCTAAAATAAGTAATATATATTGATTTAAACTCCTTTGAATTTAAAATTCAAATTTGAAATAAAACACAAGACATTTAATTAAATAAAATCACTTAATAAAGATAATGAGCATGTGCCGAAATTCCTTGATTTTCATCTTGGAATTTCGGTCACTCCTTATATTATTTAAATGATTTAATTTAATTTAAATTCTTTTAGACTTTAATACTCAATTATCTTAATTAATACAAGATAATTAATTAATTGAAATTAAACCTTGTGGGCTGAATTTTTTTCTCTCATGGGCCAAGGTCCAATAGCATTTATGATGCCCATTACATACATTAATTTGACTTTAATTAAAAGCCCAAATTAATGTCCAATACTTTATTTAAATATTTTAAGTCCAATGCTTTGTGTGCGATCCTATAGGTCCATTTAATGTTGGCAATGAACTAATGAATTAATTCAAAGGCTATATATATTCTCTAGCAAGATATTATAGCATTCCAAATTAAATGAAAATGCATATGGCATTTAATGACCTAATGCAATTTTGCATAGTTCCTTACCCATAAATATCAAAATTAATATAAGGCATGGAACTAGTCATCCTTATATATTTTAATTCCTTTCTTGATATTCCAGTGAAACTGAACTCTCAGATAAATAATGATTGCTCATTATTTCATCTCGGTATGGCCATACACTTCTCAGTTCACTGATTAAGTGGTCGGTGATATTTTCTCTCTTATCGAGAGGGGTAATCCCTTCATTTCTCTCATGCTCTCTAACATGAATCAATGCATACCCAATCATACCCGTACTTGTCACTCTGTTACGAGCACGTTAGGTGTATGTCAAAGCACACATTAATTCATAAAGAGTTTCATAGAGATTTTAGGTCTAAGAACTCCGATATAAAACTTACATATGAGAAACACTTATGACTTGTACCATATAGTATTTTCATGAGCGGATCGAATCCAGATACCATGTTCTTTAACATGTATCTATGATCTCTGATTGACACTCTTGTCCTAATGATCCGTAAGACAGAACTTATAATATCAGAGAGAGCATACTAGTCTTAATTCATTGTTATTCCCATAACAATGACTGACTAGAGATATTTAGAATGATGTCTCATTTGTTTCAAGGTCTTACAACCATGTGCCTCACACATGATAACTTAAACCGAAACAACATTCTTGGATCTTTCTATCAATTGATATGCACAGGAATACAATGGATAAAATAAATGCCTCATTTTATTAATTAAAGTGTTTTATTAGAATGCATTGGGGCTAGGGCTTACACTAACACATCGGACTCCCTCAAGAATCAATCCCCTCCTTTGGGCAACTCAAAGAGTTGTTCACCGCTCGATTCAATATACAAACACATACATCAAAGTCGATCGGTGGCCCATGTAACCTCTACCAGAGAACTGATGAAAGTCTCAGAGATTGCATCGATCGCTTCCAGGCCGTAATGTCGGAAGTAGGGGATTTAAATTTGGATGTGGCATCAAATACTTTGGTGAGAGGCATCAAGGATTGCCCATTTTCTGAATCATTGACAACAAAGCCACTAATTAGCTTTTCCGACCTGATGGATAGGGTCGAGCAATGCATCCAGCTAGATGATGTTTTTAGATCCAGTAAAATAAAGAAGACCAATGTCCTGGACAGATTGTAATATCCAGACGATCGGCAATTCAACAGCACCTCCCCTTCCGATCGGTTAGAAAAGAAACTTAAATGGTCAGTCTTCTTGAGGATCACGAAAAGGGGAAAAGAGGCCCAGCGAAGGAAATTCGATTGCCACAATGGTCGACCGGCTAGAACTTCCACTCCACTTGATGCTGTTCCCGCATAAACATCAATGATCACCAAGAGAAAACACAAGAAAGCTCACCAACCCAAGATGTCTAAACAAGATGCGAAATAATAGAGGCCACGACAAAGGTCGTGAGCTACACAAAATTCTCGGGCGCTCAAACCAGCAAGTGGAAAAGCTCCTGCAAGTGGCACGGCGATGAGAGCGATTCGTTTAGCTCAGATAAATATTGCAAGTGTAAAAATCGAGATGACACGGGCAAACTATCAAGGCCAACAAACAACAGCAAAATCAGGTGCAATTGTTATAATTTAAGTCTTTGCGAATGCATTGTATTAAAATTTTAATGCTCTTTTAGTCTCCTGTAATATGCGCTGGATTGACAGTGCATTTTGATATTATTTGTTTACTACTAAAAATTCATCTTTAAGTTTTTAAAGATACAGCAATAAAAAAGCTTCAATATGTGAAAAGCTATTGAAAATTCTAGCACTCTGATGAGCACAAAATGGGTATCTTCACAAAATAAAAGGCAGCTTAAAAATAGGTACGCGTCCAAACTCGCGAATTTCCACTTGTTGTTTAAAATAAGATTTCGTATTTGTTTCTCCAGTAAAAGGACCTTTGAATTTATACCACTCTTAATATCGGGAACGAGATGAGGGCCATCACGCCTGTAGACCTTGTATCCCGATCTACAGGTTTTTTGAAATTCTGATCGATGAAATTTTTGGTCGAAGTAATTATTCCTACCTGACAACAATTTTGATCGACAATCTTTACTCTAGTCGATAAAAACTTTGAGCAGATGTGATCACCATAAAGCTTAATTTCGATTGGTGCTCCATCCCGATCTATGTACCAAACTTATTAAAGCTTAATCACTAGGCTCGACGCTTATCTCGAGCCCAAAATATGAAAGCTGGAAACACAGTTTAACTGTAGGCCAATTATCGACTGGCATAGCTCCCTCGCTAGGTTCGATGTCCATCTCGAGGCCAAAATGCGAAAGCGTTTCTCTAACGTAAGTCAGCCTGCTAGGTTCAGTGTTATTTACGATCCAAAAATGTAGGATGTCTCCATTCGATCGCCATTGACTTATTCGCTATGTTCGATGTCTATCCCAAACCCAAAATACGAAAATCTATAAGTAAGTCGGAAGGACGCCATCTTAATCTTAATCCCGATCGAGGTTCTCCATATGGGTAACTCTCCATAAAAAGGTAACTCCCTAAAACCTTTTAAGGCCAAAACTCCTCGTTAGGCATAACTTATCTGCTAGGCTTTATACAACAGAAGATGCGAAAGTTGGAGTCCACTCGTCAGCAGGATAAGAATACCTTCGCTAGGCTCGATGTTTATCCCGAGTCCAAGATGCGAAGGATGACAATTAAGTTAATTATCTCTTTTAAATAATATCCGATCGGATAATACTTCAATCAAGTTAAAAACTGAAAATTTGCCTACCACAACTCTAGTAGTGCTTGAAAAGTGTATTAAATCCAATCGGATTAAATGATCATCGATCCAAAATGGTCGCGCACTGCAACGCTTTAAAAGCACATCAAAATTCAGGAAGTATTCTCTTTAGTCAATTTTACGCATTCTCCATGTTTAATTTCATACACCCTCCATGGTTGATAATGTTTATTCTCCTTAGCTATTTTCATGACAAAATTTTATCTAACATGAGAATTGCAGTACGAAAACGCAATTGAAAGGCAAATCAACTTTTATATGAAGAATTCTTACAAACTATAAAGCAAAGACAAAACTATTACAAGAACAACTATACTTCTATGTCTACTATCTCTACAGTAGAAGAAGGCTCTACAATGGCCTTACTGGGAGGACGAGAAGACACCGCTGGTTCACCAAAAGCATTCTCTGTCGGCAAGGAAACTACATCATTCGATCTAATCTCTCCACCAGCATCTGGTTGAAATGGCGCGGGGTCTTGAGAAGCCTCATAATCATCATCACTAGATGAAGGATCAGGTAAAGCACCTGGGTCATCCATCCAGCTGAGATCGGCATCAGGAAAATGCCTACTGGCTTCATAAATTAGTCGAGTCAATAACTTTCCTTGAGCCTCTCCTAATTGATCCATGATATCTTTTCTCTGGGTGGAAAGTTCCTCCTCATGTTTGCTTCTCCATGCCATCTCTTTTTCTACTAGGGCGGCTTGCAATGAATCCCATTCCCCACTTAAAAGATAACGCTCGAAATCAGCCTTTGAGCACTCAGTAGATAGAAATGTCCACTCGCCCCTCAGTTTGGTCGCCTCTTTTTTGAATTTTTGCCCTAAGGCACTCTTGGCAATCAAACGGGCTACATCCCCTTTAAGGTGGTCAACCTCTTTTTGCGAGCTTTCAAATCTTGAGAAAGATGAGATGCCTCCTTCTTCAGTTTATCAACCTCAGCCTGGGCAAGTAGAGACTCCCTCCTAGCTGCATCATATTTAGCCTTTGTCTCTCTCCTAACCTGATCGGCATCTTCCCATCCCCCTCACAAAAAGCGGCCACGCCATGCAAACGCAAACCCCTCTTTATCAACTGAAAAACAAAAGAGGAAGGAGAACGATCAGCTGGTCGAGGGAATAACAGATAGACAAAAGAGCGAGGCAAAATCATTAGAAAGAAATCCTTCAGAATGCAAATTTTGAATAATACCTTCAAACTCTACTGCTGAAAAAGGCTACACTCCCGGGCTAGTATGCTGGGATCCCCTATTGCCTTGAAATCACTCTTTTAAAGCATACCTCGGCACAAATAACTTGATATCGCCTTACTGTCAGTGGACCAGTTGTCGCTAAACTAATTTTTCAAAATCTCTCATAGCGATGCGGCCCGGCTCTCAGAAATTCTTGTGGTGACACTCCGAGTGGACTCATCCTGCATAGGTTCCTTACCTCTCATGGTAATCCTCATATCCACTGCGGCTATCAGGTCGATAGCTTTCTTCTTGGCCACCTTGTTGACCCTTTTTTTGGGCAGAATCGTCCACTAGGGGCTCGTTTGCTTGAATTAACCCTCTCTGGTGATGAGTTGGTTGCTCTTCCTCGGAATCAGTTTCATCCCTCAAAAGTAAATGTTTAAGGGGACGTTGACCCCCCGCCAAAGGTTGATCAATAGTGGATGTTGAAAGTGCCTGAGGAGGACGAACAATAGGAGCCGCCATAGCATCACGAAAAGAAGCGAAAGCAGTTACAGAAGGATCGGAAGCTTGAGCTTTCGAGGAAGATGCGAGTCTTCTCTTTTTAGATCTCCTCTCCTCCTTAGCAACACGTTCTGCCTCGATTCTTGCTTTAGCCCGATCGGCTAATTGTTTAGGGATATCGTGTCTGTTAGCCATCGCGATCGTAGCTGCGCCACAAAAATAAAAGATAAGTATTCTCTCCAATTGATTTTTATTTTATGAACATGCAATGCATGATTATCTATATAAGCACTTCTCCCCCTCCATTAATTATGGTGCTCACGTTATGCGCCAATGACAACATCAGGGTTCAAGGGCCCGACCGGAGTCCCCAAAAGATAAATCGAATTATAGAGTCTCCCTTGTCTTGCCACAGCACTTAACAGCTTTTCGATGTCGGCCTCATAAGCAGACTGACCAGTAGCTCGATCTTTCAAAGCAACAGCTACATCTAACCGGGTCAATGACGCTCCAAATCCACGAGCCATTCCAGCTAAAAAGAATTTATCTTTAAAACCTTTTAGTGATGATGGTATATTGAACATCTTCCTTTGCGGTCGGCTGGTAAAAAAAATATTTTGTGCCATCACTCTGACCTGAGATATAGAAAAAATGAGTGAATAAATCCAGAGTTGGTATCACTCCCTTCATCTGGCAGAGAATCTTGAAACAAACCATTGTTCTCCACCTGTTCGGATGCAGCTGGTTAGGGGCAATCCTATAGCCTTCCAGAATTACTAGTTCAAAGGCTCCAAAAGGAAGCCTCAACCTAGCGTCCAAGCTCCACGGATGGCAAATGAACCACTCATTATCCTTATGCCCAAAAAGGTCATTCGTTCATCCCCATGAAATTCGGGCAAGCCATCACAGAAATTTCCTCGAAAAGAATGTATCACGAAGGGATCTTAGCCACTTCCTCCTCCGTGAGTTTCGAAGGGTGAGCCACAGGCTCATGATCTTTATAAACTTCGAGAAAACTTCTATCTATAGAATGGCTGCAGCTTGAAGCCATCTTTGAGGAGGAGGAGATGTAAAAAATGGTGTTATGAATGAGGAAAAAAAAATCAAAGGTAAGGATTGTTCACTTGCTTGGGTAATCTTACAAAAACTCTGAAGTCGCTAAAATGGTAAAATTCACAAAAAAAATTTGGAAGAGCTTCGTTAAGGATCACTGAAAAGTGAAAAAAAATTGCTTAAAACTCGTATATTTATAGGCAAAAAGCTTTCAGAATATTCCAAAGCCTTCCCATTGGATGGACGCCACATGTCCTCAACCCATTACTCCAGTTACGAAGAACGAAGTGCCATTCTAGAAAGCAGTTACGAAGAATGAAGCGCCATTCTAGAAATATGCATGGCATTAAATGCATAACAACTTTTTGAATTGAACGAACGTGTCTTTTCAAATGGACGCCTCCTAAAAATCCAAAAGTCCTGCCAATAGGCTTAAATCGCCCGATCAGACCCTTTGGATGGAGGACAAATGATAACTATGGAAAATACATCTTTAAAGGCCCAATCAGGTTGGCCCAACAACACTTGGCATGGTCCAAGCCCAATAACAAAAAGGCAAAACATGAGCTGGAAGATAAGACAGAAAAGCGTGATGTCCGATCGGATTGATGGGACAGCACGTCCTGTCAGCCCATTGATACAAGCCAGCGCCCATACTCTCCACCTGCTCCAACTACCGGTTATCGCGCCCCAAGGTACTCGAGTACCCCTCCAAAGAACTCTTATAAATAGCCTGAAATACAATGACTCCAAATATTGAATATCTGAGACTCTCTCTATAAACACTCTCTCTCTAAAAGCTACTGACTTAAACTTCGGAGTACTAACTCCTGGATTCAATTGGGCACTCCTTCTTGCAGGTTTTGTCACCCGAATGGATCGTCAGCTACCAGCTCTCCTTCTTACAGATAAAATCAAATCTTGTTTTATCATTTCTTAACCTTCAAAATTTTACTCCCACCAGTAAATCTACAACAATATTATCCAAACTAGACAAAGAAACAAGATTCTTTTTCATATCAGGAGCATGTCGAACCTAAGTAAGTAAGAGTTCTAATTAAGCACGCCATTATGGATCTTAATTTTAATAGTACCAATACCAACAATTCTACATGGATGATTATCACTCAGTTCCATCACTAACTGGCTCATAAAAAGAAAAACGATTCCTATGAACACAAATATGGAAGGTATGAGCAAAATCCAAAAACCATCCATTCTTAATTTTGGTACGAATCTAGTTCCTAAATTGGATCAAAATTTGACAGGTTTACTCGTGAATGTTATTTATGTAATTTGTGCAGTAACATTAATCTAATTGATCAAAAATTGAATATATTTTGTATTTACTAAAATGTTTTAGGTTAATGTACTACATTAAGGTTGCTTATAAATTGTAATTAAAAAATATATTATCTTAACAGAAGTGCGAATTTTTTTTTATGCACACGGACCAAATTGTAAATTTTTAAGCACTTACTATATACATTAAAGTCTTTAATTTAAAAATATATATATATTTGGTTGATTAGAGCTGATTAGCTGTGTTCAAATTGGGTATAACCCATTTAAATCATCTAACTCAACCCACTTAACCCATTTGTTTTACAATTATAGTGTATTATTATAACTCATATAACCAATTCTAAAATTTTAAAAATATATGTGGGTTATAAATTATTATATAACCCAATCAATTAACTCAATTTTTAATAATCATTTTCAGTTGCATGTAAGTTTTTTTGGTTTTTTTTCTTACTATGCTATAAAATTCTACGTTACGGTATTAGATCCTTCATCGTCCATATATATATATATATATATATATATATATATATATATATATATATATATATATATATATATATATATATATATATATATATATATATATATATATATATATATATATTAATATTATTTCAAAAATAAATAAAAAAGATAATATAAAATTAAAATAAATACAAAAAATAAATTTATAATCAAATCAAAATATAAAAATAAATCAAATTAAATTTAATTAAAAAAATAAATCAAAATAATTACAATAATGATAAAAAGTTAAAATCCATTAAAAAAATAGTTACCGACTTTGCCCTTTTTGTCCTCATGTCTTCATTTTCTTTTACATTTCAATTTTGAACGAATATAATGGTGGAACTTTTGATTAATTGAAAATAAATTATTTTACTTATACTTAAAAATTTCCAATCGGAAGAGGAAAGATTCTTAGCTAGAAAAAATATAAAATAGAAGCCTACATCGTGTTCAGAATTCAATATAAATTGCTCTTGTATTGCATTTGACCACTTGCCAGCGATGACTTTCAGCTTTATAATTCATCAGCTAATGGTCATATTATTGATACAAGTAACTCTATCCAACCATTATGGTAAGTAATAAATGGATTTGAAATGTGTTTAAATAGCAATTTATAATACTTGATAAGAAATTCTGATTTAACTCTTTTAAATATTTCTTAATTTTGTAGTTATTTTTTTTATGAATTTTGAGCTGAACATGAAAGAGAAAATCCAACAAATTAAAACACATCCACAATCTTTTCTCTCTTTAATTTATCTGTGTCCAAATTAACTAGAGAACTATTTTTTTATACATTTTGTTTTGTTGTAATATTACTTTATAATTATGAAAATAATTATTAGTTAAAAGAGTATTCAAAGTTAATAGAATTAATTAGGTAATATAAATAATTTATAATTTATATTTTTATAATATAATATAAAAAATTAACATAATCCATATAATCCACATAAACCAACCAATCCAATATAAAAAAATTTAGTTCATAACCCACCTGATTTGAGTTTGGGTCAATCCATTTAAAAATTTAGATGGGTTTGAGGAAAAACTAATTATAACTCACTCAATCCACATTTGAACACCCCTAGAGCGTTGCTATTCTTTTTTTCTTTTTCTGTTAATCAATATTAGTGCATATTCTAAAAAATATAAAAAAAATTCACAAATTTATAATTAATAAATTGTATTAACTCATTTTAATAAATTTTATTTTTAATAATTTTTTATCACTTGTAGATAGTGGGTGGATATCATTTGCTAGATGAACCTAATGATAAAACAATACTCTAAAATAGTAAGAGGTTTAGAAAATTTAAGTGAATATTTGATTTAAAAGGTAAAACATGAATTTACTTTGAAATCAGAAAAAAAAGGCTTTAAAAGGAAAAAGTTTTCAAAACCCTCGCTAAAGGCATTGCACGGCTTTGCATTTCCATTTTACGGCCCTGCATAGCCTTTCATGCTTGAAAGAGCAAGAGGTTCAAAAAATTTAAGTGAATATTTGGTTTAAGAGGTAAAAAAAAGTGAATTTACTTTGAAATCAGAGAAAAATGGCTTTAAAAGGAGAAAGTTTTAAAACCCTTGCTAAAGGCATTGCACAGCTTTGCATTTTCATTTCATGGTGGTGCACATCATTTACTCACTTTAGAAACTCAAAACTCTAAATTGAACAAACTTAATTTGTTCGACAAGATTTAAGTTGATAAATCAAAGCTTTGTATTATTATAGCATTTCAAAAAATGCAAGTAATAATATTGATGCATGAGATGCAGATGGCATGATTAATCATGTCAATACAAGGAATGTAGACCTATTTGATCGATGTTTAGCAAGTGTATTATATCGACTAGTGATATAGGGAAATAGATTTAAAACCTTTAAATATCATATCCAAAAGATTGAGAAAGTTAGATTTTTGAAAGTAGGAATTGTATAAAAGAATTCCCAAATTTGATCACAATTTTAAGTTAAACTAAATTAATTAACTAACTAATTAAATTGAAAATAGAAAGTAAAGTCTAAAATCTAAAATTAATTAAAGCAGTGATTAAAATTTAGGATTAATTACATAAAAAAACCCCAACTATATGATACTTTTTAATGCTTGTACCCAACTTTAAAACCTTTCAATGTTTGTACCAAACTTATAATTTCCTTTCAATCATGGAACTCCGTCAATTTATCCGTTAGTTTAAACGGATGAAGCTGATTGCAATGCCTAGGTGGACTTAGAGACGGAATTTTTTGTTGCTAAAAATATTTGGAAGCCAATTAAGCTGTTACGTCACCTTCCTCTTTCTCAGCAACTTAGCAATAGAAATTTCCGTCGCTAAAAATATTTAATTTTTTATTTTTTATATTGGAATTAATTAAAATTTATAATTAATTTATAATTATAATTTATAAATAAATTAAATTATTTAATATTATCTTTATTTATATTATCTTAAAAAATTATCTTTATTTATATTATCTTAAAAATTTAAATATAAATTTTAATTAATGAAGTTCAAAAATTAATGTAAAAAATTAATTGTAAATTCCAATATAAAAAATAATGAAAAATAAAATAAAATATTTAATATGATCTTTATTTATTTTTAAAAAAATTATAAATTTTAATTGATTGAAGTATGAAAAAATTACTATTACTATTATTATTATTATTATTATTATTATTATTATTATTATTATTATTATTATTATTATTAATCAAATAATTTTTTGATTGATAATAATTTATTTTTTTTAAATTATTTGCTTTGGGGTTGCATCCTCATCATCTATCCTCCCGCTGCAAGTAAAAGAACAATATTTCTTGTCTTCACATTAATTTTATTGTTCCTAATCCTAATATATATATATATATATATATATATATATATATATATATATGGATTGAATTTAGTTTTAATTTAATCTCAGGGTGAATGAACCGACCTTCCAGGATATACTATGTATATATATGTGGGCCACTTCAAATGCATTATTTTCATGCTAAACTATCCATCAGTTTAATTAGTAGATGTTTATACTTGGATTTGTTCCTATTATAGAACCTCTCGAATATGTGTTTTCTTGTCCAGTTCTGTTTGATATCTCATTTTCTTTAATTAGATATACAAAAATAAGGTTGTTCAGTTATTTCTTTTTTTACTCATAGCTATTATTTGTAGTTTTCCTTTATAACTTGTATTTAGTCAATTGATGAATTTAATCGTTTCATAAATTAAATTTAATATAGAGCATATGCTGCTAGTCAATTTAAAAGCTGCTTTACATTTCTTGCAATCCATTATTTGTCCTGCATTTATGATTAATTGGAATTTTCAGAGATTTTGGGCAGGAGCACTCCCCCTAAACTTATTTGGCACAAATTTGAATTAGTAATACAAATGAATTTCATTAAATACAGGATAATTATACTCTGAAAAAAGGAGACAAATGATTATAATTTTTTGATTAATAATAATAATAATAATAATAATAATAATAATAATAATAATAATAATAATAATAATAATAATAATAATTTTATCATACTTCAATCAATTAAAATTTATAATTTTTTTTAAAAATAAATAAAGATAATATTAAATATTTTATTTTTTTTTCATTATCTTTTATATTGGAATTTGCAATTAATTTTTTTACATTAATTTTTGAACTTCATTAATTAAAATTTATAGTTAAATTTTTAAGAGAATATAAATAAAGATAATATTAAATAATTTAATTTATTTATAAATTATAACTATAAATTATAATTAATTAAAATACAAAAAATAATAATAATAAATTAAATATTTTTAGCAACAGAATAGTGACGAAAAGTTGTCGCTAATTTGCTGGGCAAGAGAAAGATGATGTGGCAGCTTAATTGGCCTCCAAATAGTTTTAGTGACGGAATAGCGACGAAAATTTCCGTCGTTAAGTCCACCTAGGCATCCCGGCCAGCTTAATCCATTTAAAGTAATAGATAAATTTACGAAATTCCATAATTGAAAGAGAATTATAAGTTCGGTACAAACATCAACTGGTTTTGAAATTGGGTATAAATATTGAAAAGTACCTTATAGTTGGAGCCTTTTTATGTAATTAATCCTAAAATTTAATAATAAAAATCAATTATTGAAGAGCTATTGCTAAGAGAAATATCTTCCTGTCTTCCTACTGAAATTGACTCTACTCAAAGATAAAACAAATTCGTTATGGAAAAACCAAACTAAATTCAGGCTCCTTAGAATGCCATTTTAGGTAATCAAACTCTCTTGTTAGGACTATTCTAAAAGCTAGCATAAATCCCATTTTTAAGTTCCTAAATTTCATTTAAATCTCCTTTCCGTACATCTAACTTCAATCTATTCTAAATTTAAATTCTTTAACCTAATAATACTTATGATCATAATCTCCTATCTCAATTTTTAGAACACAGGAAATTAGTGGATATAATAATATTAAAAAAGGCATATATATATCAACGATCAATACATATTCAAATTCAATCATCTATTTGATGCATCAAACGTGAATCTAAATATAACCAAGAATATAGATAAGCATAAGAATAAGAATAATGAATACCAAAATTTGTATTGAATTAAACTCAATTAAGAGTCATCACAGTAGAAAAATGAGGATTCAAGAATCCCTCAACAAAAAAGAAAACTACTAACTATTCATAATGTAAATTGAATAAACAAATACAAAACCAGATACTATACTCATGGATTAAAGTTGGACTTCAATCTCCAGCTCTTGAACCAAAAGAAGAAAGCTTGAAAATAAACCCTAAGGATAAATCTCTAAGGCTATTGAAATATGCTTGAATGAAAACTTAACCAAAACTTACAGCCTTTGCCTCTAAAAGTTATAAGTGACTTGATTGAGACACATTCCATCTCAACAGGGTCCAGTGCTTTTGGACTAAATCTAATTTTTGCCAATGAACTGACTGAGTCACCTTTAATCTCGGCCAGGTTGATCTCCAAAAATCTGAAAAATCACAAAAACAAGCTTAAAACTCTATAATTCCAATTCATAGGCAATTTAGACATAAAACACACACTAATTAAACTAAAAAAAAAACTCAAAAAACATATAAATATAGGTATAATTTGGAGTTATCAAATACCCCACACTTAACTTTTGCTTGCCCTCGAGCAAATTAGAATAAAATCACATTTCCGAAATTTTCAAACTCTAACCTAAGTTCATGTGATTCAAGACAAAGATTAACTTTTAACAACATCACTTGATGGTAACCTAGCCAATGAAAATTCAAACAAGAAGATACTTGAAAGTTTCCATGTATGTGTGCAAGGAAAAAGCAGTTTGATAATTTTGAAAACCAAAACTCCAGTACAATCTAGTAATCAAGCTAGAGAATTAATGTCCATAAAAATGCATATGTGGTTTCTCACTTGAAACTCAAGAGACACCATAAACCTCTCATTTAGCACCAAAACCACTAGGGTCATCTCCGTTAAACAACTCAGAACAAGGAAAAGATCATTAGTTCTTTAAGTTGGTTGTAATGTTTGGCTAAGGTAAAGGCTAACAAGAAAGGATACAGATAATCAAGATAAGAATAGCCACTCTCTACTTGTATACACCAACTTCCTCCTACAATTAAGACTCAACCCATACTAATCTTACCATAGATGCCATAACTCAATTTCCCAAAATGTAGAACAACTAAACCATGGAAACACAAAAGAGGGGAGCTTTATAATATTTTCCTTTTCTTTCACAAACTCAGTCATTTTGGGAGTTTATAGTTCTTATTTTCTATGTTGAAAGTACCCTTCACTTGAAAATTACTATCACTACAAGAAAATAGCAATGGAAATTAGCAAATGAATTTGTTGAATTTCCGTTGCTAATAAAAATTAGCAACGAAAAATAGCAACAAAACATTCGGTTGCAAATTTGACGGTTGGTATTTTTAGCAACGGATATTTCTTTCCATTACTAAATTTAGCAACGGATTTCAATTTCCGTTGCTATTTTTACCAAGTGAATTTGAATTTCCGTTGCTATATTTACCAACCGAAATCAATTTTCGTTGCTATTTCTAGCAACCGAATTAAAGTTTTCGTTGCTAAATTCAGCCAGTATTATAAAAAATTGGGACGAAATTATCGTCGCTATTCCGTCACTAAATTATTGTTGCTTTTTTACACAAAATTTATGCAAAAGCCTATATCCGCCTGAGCATAAAGCAACCAAATCAAGCAAAGTTTGTTTATTTCAACAAGCATATGAAATTGGAATCATTGCAAAAAGATTAGTTGCATCAAATGTTGAATGAAGTTATAAAAAAGACTTCTAAATTCAAAACAGATAACAGATTTTGAATTTAAAAAGTTGCTTCATCCAATGGTTTAGCCAATAAAGCATATGATGCAGCAGATATTATTTAACTGTAAGTCAATGTGTAACAAGGGCAACTAAAGACTGTGAACCATGAAAATAGTCAAGGATGGAAGCTAAACAGACCCAAATACCTTGTTTAAAGCATCTTCTCTTTCTATGAAGTCCAGATAGTTATGCCAATTCTCAAGCTCTGCAACATTAAGGGGCCACACATGAAAGTAAGGCCTCCTAATAGCATTTTCAAAATCGTATATCTTAGAATTGAACTCTTTAGCTTTCCTATACATCTCTTCTCTAATGGCGATATACTTCTCCAACTCCTCTGCGTCTGTTAAGCCCGCACTTGTAGGTTTAGAAGATTATTTAGCAGCATCAGGATGGACTTCTTCCTCATTCCCTTGGTCAGCACCCTCTGCAGGAGAAGGCATAGCAACTTCCTCAGCAGTTCTGAACTCTGCCAGCGTGTGACTTGCAACAAAAGTATTAAATTTGCAATCCCACCAAGAAGATAACTTATCAGAAATTACACAGATATTCCCCAGTAACTCCTTTTGACATTTGTGTTCAGCTCAACATCAGACCTTATATGTGCATATACATAAAAACAACTAAAGCCGAATGATATAGAAGAGGAACAGAGAAAAATGGAAACAGATGGGGGATGTCCACAAGGAAAATGTATTAGAGCAAATCTATGACAATTTCAGCTTCATTCTTAGGAAAATGTCCACAAGGAAAATGTATCAAAGCAACCTTAGCTATGGCCTTAGATGATTAAACTTTAATAATATGGGAGCAATAATTTGTACAGGCATGGAGGCCAAACCTGACAAATACAGACTTTATTAATTTTGGCATGATATCAAATTCAATCTACTTGTAAGATACTTAAGAAAAGTAAGCTGGTTGAAAAGAGAAGATCTCTCATAAATATAAAAACATCCACTATTATAGATGCAGAACCAGCACTCACAAATGAATTCAGCATGGAGTCAGAGGGAAAAGAAAACCATAAAATCTTACAAGCATTGTCCACCAACTAGAAACTATAAATGTATAAAAAAAAATTCAAATAGCAATAAACATATAACATGATAAACGACAAAAACATGTAGAAAATAAAATGGACTACTTAGATATGGGCGTTCTTGGTCTAATGAACATTACTTCCAATTATCCAAGCACATCAAAAGACATACATGTGCTTGTTTGGACATTTAAGAAAAAGTGATATTAACACATTAAAAATAAGGTCATCACTATAGATGCAGTTCATCTTCTCCAGATCAAGCTCTTGCACAATCATGAACTAACTGCATTTCACAGTACCACAATTCAGCATGAAAAACAATAATTAAATGGGTGATTGATCAGTTCAAGAGTAGCAATATATTGAAGTTCGCAAGTATAAAAATGCTGGAGTTGCAATATAGATCACATTCATTAGAATCAAATTGTTAGTTGATGCTAAAAATGAAAAGTATAATATTACATGCAGAAATATTCTATGAAAATAAAAAGGATAATGCTGGACGTAGTTTACAAGTTAATGCAACTTGAGGACATCAAGTTGTACTGATTTATTCAAATTTCAACTGCAAATGTGAAGAAACTCCAATAAATAAATAGTTACCTCTTGCCACCACTTTAAACAATTCAAAAGTCTTATATTCCATGCTCCTATGAATTTATATGTCTAGAAGATGAAGCAGAATTATGTCCAAGAAAGCAACCTGGCTTTAAAATTGAGAGGCATTGTGGTAAGAAGTATAATGAATCATTACGTGGATCTATGACTCACTCTTAATGGACACATTATAACAAGTGTGCATTGCCATTTACCCATTTTTCGTTACACGAAGATTTTCTTCATGGCTGCAATATTTTTAACTTCCCGGCTGTACAAAAACGAAGAATGGAAGAGTTAATAACATCTACTACAATCCTTATTTTCTTGTATGTTTATTTTAAGGGTATATTAAACTCCTACACGTTTTTAAAATAGGTTTCAATTTTATCGTCCAGTGTGAAACTAACAATTATGGTTCCACAATGGACAAAACTCTAATTCAACTTTCCAACTTAATTTGCTACTTCGTTTGGGCTTATCCTACACTCAAATTCAATCTTCTTTTGGTCTAAATTCATTTTCACAATATCCCATCCTTAACACTTGTCATTTAAAAATTCATAGTGGGCAAATTCATAATGGGTCCTAATGGCATAAGCATAGACAAAAGCAAAGAACACAGTAAAGCCAATGAGAACAACAGCAACTGGACCCATGAAGTCAGGATCGTACCCATAATGATCTTGAATATACCCTTTAATTGTAGGATTAGGGAAAACTCCTGGAACTGTAAGGCGCTCTTCAGCATCACAGTATTGTGATACAATTAATCCATGTACTGTCCATGCCACTGGGCAAATCCAATAGTACCATATCCACCACTTCGGAATTTTCTGAAATTTCACAACACGAAGAGAATTTTAGTAAAAATTGCATTAATTTATGAATAAATGTTTATATAATAATGTTTCGTTAATTTTTCTGACTGATTAAATAACGAAAATAGCATGCAAGCACAGTATTTTTCTAACTGGCCCAATACAAAACTTGGTTTATATAACAATGTTTCGTTAATTTGACATTACATATATGATTCATGAATGAGTGCATACCGGTCAATCTCCTCCAATTTCATAGTAACAGAAAAATCAGCACAGGGCACTTCAATTATTCCCCCATTCAGCTCCTATTTCATTATAGTGACTATAAAAATCAAAGGAAAAATAAATAAATAAAATTAAAGGCCAGATATTAAATATTTCTATTGAAGAAAACAGTATACATATTGGTAAATGAACTGATTAAATACAAAATTGAAGTTTCACAGTATACATATTGGTAAATGAACTGATTAAATACAAAATTGAAGTTTTAAAACTAAGTCAGTATCTTTCAAGTGCATATACTCTATTCTAATATAAGCAACACAGTTATTTTTATTATATATATATATATATATATATATATATATATATATATATATTATGAAAGCATATCATATTCTGTCATATGGAAAGTTGGCTATAACATAATTTGGTTGAAAAAGAAAAAAAGGCAAACTATTTAGGTTAAAAGATGAAACACGAATAAAACCAATTAAATGGATATCCATAGATCCTCTTGATAATATAACAAAATGCCAAGATATCTTGAAAGTTCACATTCTGCTAGATGGGCTCCTAGCAGCAAACTTGTATGAAGGGCCCCATGGAGACGCAGGAGCCGCCAGCCAGATCGACCAATAAACGATAGGGTCAACTTTATGTGCCATTTCATAGCATCCACATGCATAGCACATTAATATAGCTACATAGTTTATTATCACTTCAAAACACTACAGAGCAACTTTCCGGAATACACTTGTAGATGCTGACCTTGTTTTAAAAAAAAAGGCATAAATATTAATGTAGCAAAAAACCTGCCTATTGTGAGTTGCTTGAGCATTCAGACGTTTGAAGAATACTTGAATAAGATACTCAACAACTCCAGTGCTCTTTCCTGCTACTCTGCTCAAAGAGCAAAGACACCTGTGATGACAAATAGGATTAGCACTCATTTAGCAGAAAAAGTAACTCAATAAAGATATTCTTGAAAATTTATGAAACTGATATAATTTTAATTACCCATATGAAAAAAAACAGAGAGAGAGAGTTAATATTAATGACATTTCTACCTTATATAAAGCTCTGCAAAAGAAACCCAGATGGGATTTTCAGATTTCTGCTTAGAAATCTGAATTAAAAGAAGAGTAAATTTTATTCAAGAAATACAAAAATAAGGTGTGTAGATCTCAATATAAAAAGAAACCATGATTAGAAGTGAGACAAAAGTACCTGATTCGTGATAAGCTAAACGGGTAACGTATTTATAGTCAAGGTAGGGTGACGACGGCTGCAAACAAAGAGAGAGAGATGCAGCAAAAGAAGGGAGAAGAACTGCTGCTCCCTTACTGCGCACGCTGGAGGAGAGAGAACCAGAGGTGACCGGTGGCTGCTGCTAGCGAGAAAGGGGAGAGGAGCGACGAAGGAGGGTGGTAGTTGAGATAAGAGATCGAAAATGAGAAAAGAAAATGGAGGTTAAGGTCTCGGGAAAAAGGGAGAGAGGAGAAGCAGAGGATGAAGGAAAGGGACACAATTTGAGGCAAAACGGCAAACTAAGGAAAGAAGGGAAGCTAAGGAAGTATATATACCTAGGGCAAAAATAGCAACCGAATGATTTTTGGTTGCTAAAATTGCAACCGAATTGATTTTCCGTTGCAATTTTAGCAACGGAAAGGCAATTTCGTTGCTATTTTTGGACCCAAATTTTTTTCATCTCCTTGGAACCACAAATACCAACGAAATTTTATTTTCGTTGCTAAAATTACAATCGAATTAATAGTCTGTTTCTAAATTAGCAATGGAAATTATATTCCGTTGCTAATTTAGCAACAAAAGTCATATTCCATTGCTATTTTTCGTTCCAAAATTTTTTCGCCATTTGTTGGCGTCTATTTTAACAACGGTATTGGATTCCGTTGCTAATTTTTGGCGCTAAAATTTACCTTCACTTTTAGCAACGGAAGACAACCAGATATTATTCCGTTGCTAAATTTGCAAAGTTTAACCAATTTTAGCAACGAAAATTATTTTTCGTTGCTAATTTAGCAACAAAATCAATTCCGTTGCTATTTTTTCGTTGCTATTTTCTTATAGTGTATACTTTGCTAGCTTACAAAATCACATTTTTTTCTTTTTTTTTTTATGAGTAAATAGTTAGCTTTTTTCTTGATGAATTAAGCAAAATGGCACTCAACACTTTCATTTCCAAAATAGGACTACATTTTGAGTTTAACAATCAAAATTCTTGACAACACCCTCAATTCCTAAGATTTAAAGTTTCTAAGTTCACTACTACACCCACTTAGATAATCTTTACATGATGACTTAACTCATTCCTATAGTAGTCAATTCTTAGAAGGGAGAGACAAAAGCTTTTAGTTTATAAGGCATTAAAATGTGTGTAACAACAAAACTACTTATAGCACGTATTAAGCATGCCAAATAAGCTCAAAAGGTTAACAAGGGTTAAAATGGATAAAAGGTAGGATAAAAGTCTTTTAAAGTGGCTAACCAAAGAAATTTGCCTAAATCATGTCCTAAACCTTGCTTGAGTTGTTAAATGGCTTTGAAGGTGATAAGGAAGGTTCTAGTGCTTTAGAATTCCTAACTCGACTACTTTTATGCACCGATTTTTCTTAAATTTTTAAAAAACAAGTCTTTGGTATACACTGATAGGAAACTAACAAGTATGACTCAAGTTGAATGCTAAGTTGGCTAGGACTACATCAAACAACATAACTATTCTCTCGCTAACAAAAACCTTAAACACTACATGATTCTAAATTAAGGTTCAAAAAGTTTAAAATTTGAAAACAACTAGGGCGAACTAAACTAACTATAGACTAAGTGATCTACTAAATTATAACCTACACATCTAACACACTAACTACAAACAAAAACTAAAGAAAATAACAAATAACAACTAAAAAAAGAACAAAATAAAACAAAAATAAAGTAAACCTAGAAATAGAAATTTATAAACAAACATGACTAGATTACTAAGCAAAATAAAACATAATATTATAATTTAAAGCAACTAAAGTGTTATAACTTAAACAAAAAATACAAATAAGAAACTAAAATTAAAATAAAAAATAAAAAATAAAAATAATGACTACAAAACGTGAGTTATGGGGTTAGAAATGTTTTTTCCAAAAACTTCCTAAATTAAATCTCTAATTAGGCTCAGATTGCATAATTGTGGTCCACCTCCTTCGCAAAATCTTATTGTCCTTAGGAAGAGAGTATTGGTATGGCATCATTGAGGTGGTGGTGGTAGAGGAAAGTGCTCCCAAATTTTCTTTAAAAAGTTCCATTGATTCAAATGAAAGGCATTGATGCTACCCTGCAATTTATCTATTTAGCCCTCCTGAATGTTTAAACGCATTTAAACTCCATTGATGAAGTCCCCTAACTACGGTGTCGGATGGTGAACAAGTGCTGCTGTAGGGGCCTTCTCTAGCTACTCCTCATCATTACCGTCAAATGTGTCATCTTGTGCAGCTCGGGGTAATAGTGTCTGTCCTTTGGTAATTTTCTCAATATATTCCTCCCTCATCATCCAATGATAGTTATATATAACACCTTGATCCCCCTTAAAAAATTTCATATTCTTGAACATCTTGAAGTCCATATAAGCCACTGTACCTAATGGAGCACCGAGCGGCTCATGATTAATTGCTTGAGCTAGCACCATTACCATTCGCCCTAAGGTAATTTTGAAATGGCCTGAACGCTGGGTCAGCCATGAATAGTATTTTTCGATAGTAAATAGTGTATCCGGATTGAAAAGTACATTTGGAGGTGAAAAATATTTTATTTGACCATCGAAAAGTATGAGTCACGGATAGTCTGGGGTTAAAATTTGAAGTGAAATCGAGATTAAATAGGCCTTCAAAAATTAAAAATATAAAAAAGCAGCGAATCAATTTTTATGGTACAAAACTTGACCTGAATTTGACTGAATTTTTTTAAAAATAGCAAACAAACTCCAAAAATTGTCAAAATTTGCAGATATTAATGAAATTTCATGAAGAATATTTTGGTAAAAAAAAGTGAATTTTTCGGCAACACCGATAGTTGTTGAATCTGAACGATTTAATTGAATTGGACCGATAACAGACTTTGATTAGGCTAAAATTTTGCGTAAAATCTATTTTTGGTGTGATAAGTATGATGGAATCAAAATTAAAGTGATTTGAAGTTGAAAAGTGGGAAAAATTAATTTGAATTATTTATTGGATAATTAATGGGCTTTGGTTAATTGGTTAGGTCCATTAGTTTAGCCCAAGCCTAAGCCCATTATGAGAGGTGTATAAGGATGGAAAAACCAGAGAAGACCAGAAAATTCTACTGCCTTCTCCTCCATCTCCCTTAGCCGAATCCATCATCACCATTTTGTCTCCCAAATATCTTCCATTTCTCTTTTATTTCACACCAAATCCAAACATAAGAAAGTTAATTATATCCCTCTAGATCATTATTCAGCCCTCTATCCTTTGGTTTGAGGAAGGGAAGCAAGATAAATCAAGGGTTAAAACCTTAGGTATCAATTGGAGATTTTAGCCTCTTATGGAAGTTCATGGTGATGGATGATTTTCTAAGGCTTAATGCATGAAAAAAGTAGCCTAAGGAAGATAAAGCAAGTGAAAAAGGTATGTAACTAAGAAATACTCCAATTTTCCTTGATTGAGCATACTTTTCCTTTATGTAACTTAGGAAAATTATGAAATTGCATGAATAATTAAAATTGGCTTTATAGTAATGCAATTGGACCTTAAATAAGCCTAATTATAAGATTAAATTGATTGGAATGATTTTGTAAGATGGTATTCATTTGGTGGCTGAATTGATGCTTAAGGAAAAACAAAGTGTATTTTGGTTATTTTTGATACTTTATGCCTTAAAATGATAATAAATATAAATTAACATGTCCATGAATTTTTAGAGAATTTATGAAAATTATTTGAATATTTTTGAAATAAATAATTGACTATATACAATGTAAATTTGATAAATTATGGTGAAATAATTCATTGAACAAGTAAAAGATGTATCCACGAATTTTTGTAGAATTTATGAAATTTATCTGAATATTTTAGAGGAAATATTTGAATTTGTACAAAATAAATTTGTTGAATTATTGAGTTATAATTCATAATTTAAGTGAAAAATAATGAATTATATTGATATTATTACATAATCCATCCAAAAGTGACAAAAAGATTAATCGGCTAGTGTATTGAAGTAAAAAAAACAATAAAAGGCATAGTGTGTAAAGTGACCATGATGAATGATTGAGAAATAATTCATAATTTGATAAGAAATGGTGAATTATTGTAAGATAATTCACAAATCATATAAAAGTATTGAAAATTCTGTACGACCGTAAACCTGGACAGAAAAAGTAAGAAACTGTTAAAAGTCTGAAAGGTGAAATGAAGCGTAAAGTGAAAATACCGAATTATTAAGGAATAATTCATAAATCGATGAGAAAGTGGTGAATTATGATGGCATAATTCACAAACTGCATGTAAAGTATTGAAAAAGTGACTGTCAGAAAAATAGAAAAGAAAAAACTATTGAACAGTCAAAGTACAAAAAGAAAATTGGCTGATAAAAGGTAATGTTTTAAAAAAGTAATTAAAATTGTTTAAAAATCTTAAAAATGTTTAAAAGTAATTACAATTGTTGAAAACTGGAAAATTATTTTGGAAGTAAGTGATTTTCGCCCTTAATAATAGTCAAGCAGTGAAAATCTTGCTTAAGATATAATTAGCTAGCCATAGGAGCATCCTATACCGCGGTACAAGTCATGGCGACTTGCTTTGCTATGGTAGGATCTCTAATATCTATAGTATCTGTCTGTTCTGATATCTGATATGTGAGACTTGATCCATTGGGATCATTTCTCAGTTAGTCTAGTGGTCTTGTGGGGTCCACATCTCGTATATCCTATCTCAGGAATTTCTATCGAGATTATATTATGGGCATTATAATGAGAATAAGTTAAAAATGCAAAAAAAAAGCTAAAAGTGAAAAAGAGCCTAATTGAAATAAATAAAAAGTTTTGGGTTCAAATTGTAATTTTTTCAAAGATTGCACTTAATGAGCAAAGTGATAAGAAAATAATTTACAAGAGTAAAATGGTAAATTAATGATTGAACAGTCTAAAAATGGATTTTTATATAACAAAGGGATTAAAATGTAATTTTACATAAAAAGGTTAAAATGAGGATCAATTAGTAAATTGTATGCAAATTAATAGGTTAGAAATGAAAACCAATAAAGATAGTGGCAATTTTGTAAATATTAAGTAAAAAGGATAATTCTGTAATTAATTGAAAAATTAAGGACCTAAAATGAAATATTGCATAAAGAGTTCAAACAAGCATCGGGCAAAAATTTTGTAAGCCAAAAAAAATGAAAAGTAAAAATGAGCAGGTTAATGACAACTTTGTAACTAAAAGTATCAATGTGGCAATTTTGCAATAAAAATGTGTAAAAAGGGACATTATGTAATAAAATGAAGGAGTAAAGATTTAATTGAAAGTTTACTAAAGTAATGAGATTACTTGGTATTGAATGTTAAAAACATTAATAATTATATTTTGGCAAATGATTGATAAAGTCATAGTGAAAATAAAGGAACCAATGGTAAAATCGTAATTAAAGTGTAAAAAGGGTAATTCTGTAAGTAATTGGAAGAAATTGAGAATTGAATTGAAAATTTGCCATATTAGTAACAATTGATAGTGTAAAATGTCAAATGAATTGATAATTATATCCGAATGACTAGATAAGAAATTTTGCCTAAAAAGTCAAAGTCAAGCTTAATAAATTGCTATATATATCAAAAGTCAATTAAAGAGTGAAAATAAGAAAAATAGTGAAA
Organism: Excoecaria agallocha; assembly: GCA_037975025.1. NCBI lineage: Eukaryota > Viridiplantae > Streptophyta > Magnoliopsida > Malpighiales > Euphorbiaceae > Excoecaria > Excoecaria agallocha. The sequence continues at coordinate 53,108,073 of CM075806.1, read as the reverse complement.
ATTTTGTAATTAAATAGCAAAAAGGATATTTTTGTAAATAGTTGAAAAGTATGACCAAAGTGAAAAGTTTGACAAAATCTTTGTAATGCCTTAAGGATAATGTTAAAAATATTAAAAAGTGTTTTTGATAAGAAATGAATGAAATTTAGTATAATTATTGTGATTATGCTTGTTTGGGAAATTTTTCGATTCACAGTTACCACCGAGTATGTTTAGTGCTCAATATGTAGTGTTTACTGCATGCAGGTACTGAAGAGCATTTGGTGTAATAGTACACGGAGGAGCAATTTTGAAAAAGGAGTAATAGAGTTTAGAAGTTTTATCCTATCATGTATATATATGTGATAAAGGTTGTAGTGAAGTAGTGAAGAATTATTTATCAGGATTGTATATTATTATATGTGTATGTATGAAGTCAGTCATGAGATGGATTTAATTCAATATGTGTGGATGTAGATATCTGGAATGCATGTATAGGTTATTTATGAATAGTTGTGCCTCTGAAGGGCTGTGAATTGTTTGAATTTTCAGGTTGGTTAAACGAATATTTAAGACGTTATATTGTCGAATTTTTGTAAAATTGGATAGTCATAAGTCAACAGCAAACTTGATTTGGAAATATGTATTTTGTCTGAGAATTTGTAATTAAGAGGTTAATTGGTCGAAAAAAATTTTTTGACTCATAACTTGAATGAATAGTTATTGGTTTAGTAAGGGTGTTACAAATTTTCTTCACTATTCTAGACCTCCATTGGAGGTCCTTAATCTTCCTCCAAGCCGGATCCCTTCCAACATGCATACGAGAAACAACACCTTTGAGAAGTTCATGTTGCCCGTACCCTCAGTATGCCCATAGAAAGATAGAGCAACGAATCAATGAAGGATATGGTAAGCATGATTCTTCATATGATAAGCCTTGGTTTGTTGTGCCATGTGTGTTGTAGGCTCCACTTTATCCCTAACAATCGCCCAATTCTGCTGAGATGTGGCATCCAGTAATTCTCGCACACCGTCGAATGGGAATCCTAGGTATCCTATGAATTGCTTGAATGTGATGCTATATTTCTTTCTGTGCATTTGGAATATAACAATTTCATCATCATCCTTATCGGACTCAAAGAGCATTGAAAGGTGGTGAGGAAATCTCTAGCAAGCTTCGAGTAAACTTTCTTCGATTTATTGAAAAATCCAGTCCACCCTATGTTATTTATCATCCTCTTCACCTCATCCTTCATATCATCATCTACACTGCCCAAAATTGTTCGACTCAAATATACTAGTTAAACGTATTCAACCTTCAAGAAATACTTATAAGTCTTATGCAAATTTGGATCTATATAACTTGGCATTTGAAAGCCAGAAAAGCTAGATCCTACTTCATGTCGTGAATGCTTAGAGGCCACTACAAACCAAACAAAATTAGCCTGTAGATACTAAAACATGGCTCAATCAAAATGTAAAGCAATATAATCCAAGCACAATGTTTACCAACAAAACATACAAGTCAAGACTAAAGTAGAAGATGCAAGACAGAATGCCAAAAAATCGAAATGGAAATGAAAAAGTTTGAGCACCAATGAATAACATCATCGGTGCATCATCAATCTTAACATGGATGGCAAGCATAAACACTCAAAAATAGTAGGGGAACAATAAGGCAGAACTGCCTATGGAAGGTAGGCGATGCACAGTGAAAAAACTAAAAAAGGACAATAATGTAAGCATTCTCTAATTTGAGTTGTTACAATGTATTAATCAATTTATTGAACAATTAAGCATCGAGTAAATTTGTATCAACAAAAAAAAATAGTATAACTAGGTTAACTACATATGATTAAAGCAAGACAAGTTAATAAACATGCAAAAATTGAAAATTGAAAATCGAAACTCATTGTGGCATTTTGTTGAACAATTGATGTGTATTAGTGAGCAAGACCTTATGCATGAAATCAACAAAACGTATATACCCACTAAGCACTTTAACACACACATTGACCATTCATATCATCAAACTTGCATACCAATGTCAAGAATCAAGAGAAAAGAAAACCAAAATCATGCAAAGTTTAACCTAGAATATCACGTGGAAGCAAAAGAAAAGAACAAATCCAATTAAGAATAAGCAATAAAAATCAACAATAAAATGGAAATGCATATAAAATTAAAGGAATGAGGAGACATGACTTACTTGGTCAAAAGATTTCTTGAGAGGAGATGAAGTATGAGGGTTGAGAGGAAATTAGAAGAGAGAAGAATGAGAACAACGGCTAAAAAAATTGCATGTTTTAAAAGTTTTAAAACAACCCGGCTGAGACGGTTGTGACTCAGCTGGGCCCAAACAATCTGCATTAAATGTGCTTAAGTGACTCGACTGAGATGCTTGGTGACTCAGCCGGGTCCAATGCTTCTATACTCAAATTTTATAAGTGACCTGGTTGAGACACTTAGTGTCTCATCCATGTCAACCTATTCTATTTTTAAAGTGGCTAAGTGACACGGCCGAGACAACAGTGACTCAGTTGAGTTGACTTCCCAAGAAATAAAACAAAGTAATTCTTTTTAAGCTTTTAGTCTCCTTATTTTAGCCTAATATTCAAGCCATAAATTAATGTACTAACACCTTAAAAACTCATGAAATGCAACTATAATAACACATTGAACCTAAACACACAAAAACACAAATGTATCTATAAAAATCTACACAAATCAAAACAATAAGAGATGAGAGAAGTTTGTTATGAATTTTTGAAGTCTTTGTTCTAAATTTTTGAAGTTTTCAGCTAGACTCATAAAATTGCCTTACTTGTCTTGAAAAACCAAAGTTGCCTCGGCAGCCTCGATCTGTGAAGTATTATAAGGTTTGAGATGGTGCCTGTTTACCTTATAATCCCGATCATCCTTTAAATTTTGTACCATCACCATAAATAGTACTTTCCACCACTTCATACTGTCCAAGCCATCATGACTTCGGTTTCCTTAGAAATAATCTCAATTGATTGTTGTAGAGCAGGATTAGCATGCCTAGAATGAATTCTTTCAGAAGTAACTTCTTGTCATGCCATTGCTTGGTTGTCTCCTTATAAGTTGTAGCATTGTTGTATGACCAAAGCCTAAACTCGTCAAGTTCATTTAACTGTAAAAGTCTCTTCTCACTTGTACTTTTCAAGTCAAAATTAAGAAACATTGTAGCCCAAAATGCCTTATGTTCAAGTTCAACTGGTAAATGACATCCCTTGCAAAACACAAGCCTAAATATGGACATGCCAATAGGGGTTTTAAATGCAGTTTTATACGCCCATAGCACATCATCTAACCTTTATAACCAATCATTCCTAGAGTTTCTAACAGTTTTCTCAAGGATGGCTTTTAGTTCCCTATTCGATACCTCTACTTGCCTATTTACTTAGGGATGATATGGGGTTTTGACCTTGTGTTTACTGCCATACTTGCAAAGTAATGATTTGAATTGATGGTAGACAAAATGCTTACCACCATTACTAATCACAACCTTAGGTGCTTTTAATCATGTAAAAATATTTTGTCTAAGGAATTCTAGCATAACACATGCATCACAAGTCCTAGTAGCTATTGCCTCTGTCCATTTACTTACATAGTCTACTACTACTATAATGTACTCAAATCCGAAAAAATTTAGAAATGGTCCTACAAAGTCAATTTCCCACACATCAAAAATTTCTATCTCTAATACATTATTTAAAGGCAATTGATCGTATTTAGAGATGTTACCAAAATGTTGCCTGATTGCAGAATATTAGCCACCGTTTGATTCGGTCCATGATGACTGCCTGCTACTCCTCCATTGTATGACTTCATGATTTCATACTACTGCTCTTTTGAAATGTAGCGTCTCAAGATTTTATTTGGGCACAACTTGAATAAATAAGGATTATCCCATAAATAGTGCCTCCCACCCGTTTTGAGCTTATTCTTTTGCTGCCATGTATACTCCTTTGGTAGATAACATCCTGTAAGATAGTTAGCAATTTCAATATACCAAGGAACATACATAACAACTAAAAACATTGCACATATTCGCTCATTAAAAAATAAATCAAGAATTTATCCCTTTTCGACATGTTCACATTCTAATCTTGATAAATAATCAGCCACAAAGTTTTTGGCTCTTTTTTTTCCTTAATTTTCATATCAAATTCTTGCAACAGCAGCACCCATCGAATCAACCTAGGCTTAGCATATTTTTTAGCAAATAGATGTCGTAATGCCGCATGATTTGTGATAACTCCAATTTTATTGTTTAATTTCAGTATATTTTTGTTTGTATCTATGTCTTATTTTGCATGATTTTCAGTGTTTTGTATAATAACTTTCTCTTTTTATGCCAAATGAAATTATATTGATATTTAAAATATTTTGGTGTGTTTAATGGGGTAATTTTGTCCCATGTGCAGAAAAATAGGCAAGAGCACGGCTGAGACAAAATGGTCCCAGCTGTGCCCGTTGAAGAATTTCCAATTTGCATCATTTCATTTTTTGGAATGATCTATAGAAATCAAAATCCAATCTCCACCATTGAAAATGTAGATCAAGATGTGAAAAAGCTATGGTTAAAAATTTAGCTCGATCCAACGGTGAAATATGCAGAAAATAATAAATTTATAGGACTAATTTTTCTTCTCTCAGGGGCCGCAGTTGCGACCATTTTGTCCCTGCCATGGCCAATGCAGAACTCGAGTTTTTTAGTCCAGAAGGTGCACACAGCTGAGACAAAAGTGTCTCAACTATGTCTAACCTGATTGGGCATAGCTGGGATACTTTTGTCTCGGCTGTGGCCATCAGTAAATCTCTATAAAAGCTACATTTTTTTGTCAGAAGAGGGGGAAAAGTGAGGAGAGCCGCCACACTTAGACCTAGGGTTTTTTTCCTCTAATTTTCTTGTGTTCTCCCTTCATTTTATGTTTTAGGTTAGATTTAATTCAATGTAAACCTTAGATTAGATTTATTTTCCAATGTAAGTTAGGGTTAGATTTAATTTTCCGCATTTACTTTAAGTTGTGTTTTTCATTTTGCTGGAGCTTTGAAGGAGGAGCTTGGATTCAGATTGGAGCTTCACAAGCTACAAATAGCTTCATGGGTTTTCTCTTTCCTTTCTCTTTTTACTTTATTTATGTTTAATTTGTAGTTTTGTTGCTTGAGGATCTTTGAATTCCCTACTCACAATATGAATATTGAACATATTTTTATTTATACATGAATGAATGGTCTATTTCACTATTATTTATTTGTTTCTCATGGTTTTTCAATCTATCAAGTTATCTTCCATACATGGATGAATGGTTTTTATCATATGTCTTGATTGGTGATGAGCTTAGTAGAATGGATGCTGTGAATGATTTTGCTCAGTTTTTCTATCATGAATGTTGTCTATTTTGGATGGCTTCAGAATGGGACTCTAGATGTGAAGTATTTGTGATTTTAAGACTAGAGTGTGGAGTGAAATAGATGGGTTTTGGGTTGCTTGGCTCCAGAATGGGACGACAACCCGAACTTAGGATGTTAGACTCGTGCTTAGGCTAGTTGTTGGGCTGGCTCTGGAATGGGACGTTTAGCAATTAAAATAGCTGGCTCTGGAATGGGACGCTTAGATTAAGAGGGTAATCCCGAATTCATTCATGTATGCTTTTAGTTAAAATTAATTCACATTGGGTATGGGGTGGATAAGTGAACCCGAGCAATATTTTAAATAATGTTTTAATCTCTAGTTTAATTAGCTTATCTTCTTTATTTATTTATTTATTTTGTTAATTAGATTTAGGACACTCTCTCAATCAAAAACTTGAGAATTTATCTCAAATTAACTTGCTCAATTCTAGATATCTAGCTTAAAATAACCCTTATCCCTTGAGTTCGATATTTGCAAGTCTTAACTATACCACACTTTATTACTTGTCGATCTAGTATACTTGCTAGGGTCGCAAAAATTTGACCAAACCACCACTTTTACACCAAGCAAATAAGATCAAAAATTTTTAAAAGCGAACACAATCACTAGTAACTCCTTCTCTATGGTCATTTTATTTACTTGGGCTTCGGTGAGGTTATAGCTTGTATAGTAAATAGCGTGACCATTTTTGTCTATTCGTTGCCCGAATACATATCGCATATAATCTCAAAGGGAAGCTCCCAATTTGGTGATGCAATGATGGGAGCTGAAATCAACTATTGCTTGAAAGTATTAAAGGCCTGCACACACACATCAGAAAAATTAAATGCAGCGTCAGATTGGAAAGGGGCTTTGCAATTTTTAAAAAATCTTTAATAAAACGATAATAAAATCCTACTTGCATTACGAAACTCCTAAAACCTTTAACATTCGATGGAGGGGGGAGTTTTCCAATAACTTTAATTTTATCTTTATCCACCTCAATTCCCTTTTTCGAAATCTTATAGCCAAGGATTATTTTCTCACATACCATAAAATGACACTTTTCCTAGTTAAGCACTAAGTTGGTAGCCTCACACCTTCCCAAAACCATATTTAGATTGGCTAGACAACTTTCAAAATCTCTCCCATAGATTTTAAAGTCATAAATGAATACTTTTATGAATTTTTCGATAAAATCATGGAAGATAGCCATTATGCACTATTGAAATGTAACTGGTGCTTGCACAACCCAAATGGCATGCATTTATAGGCAAAGGTTCCATATGGGCAAGTGAAGATTATGATTTCTTAGTCCTCAAATGCTATAGGAATTCGCATATACCCCGAGTAACCCTATAAAAAATAGTAAAATTTATTCCTTACCAATCTCTCTAACATTTGATCAATAAAGGGTAATGAGAAGTAGTCTTTCCTTATGGAATTATTAGGTCTCTTATAGTTTATTCATACTCTCTAACCCATAATTATACTTGTTGGAATCAATTCATTCAACTTATTGGTTACTAACGCCATCCCTCCTTTCTTAGGCACACATTGCACCGAACTCACCCATTTACTATCGGAGATTAGATAGATAATACCTGCATCTAAAAGCTTTAGGACCTCCTTCTTACATGGGTGGGTTAAGCCTCCTTTGTGGTTGTGCCACAGGTGTATAGTTGTCCTATATTAAAATTCAGTGAGTGCAAAAGTTGGGACTAATTCCCTTCAAATCCTTAATCTCCCAGCCAATTGCTTTTTTATGCTTTTTGAGCACTGAAATCGGCATCTTCTCTTCAAGACCTGACAAATGAGAAGAAATTATAACCAGTTTATTATCACCATCTAAGAAAACATATTTTAAATGCGAAGGTAAAGGTTTAAATCAATTTTCTTCTCATTCTCTTAAAGTTCTACAACAAAGTCTTTCTCTTCACTCTCATCATGTTCTTTCTCCAGTTCTTTTCTTAGCTCATTCCTCTCTTCACTTATGAATTTTTTGGCATTAGAATGCATTAAACAACTCTTTAATAGATCATCAAGCCGCAACTTTTCTTGTAACTCTTTAGCACAATCTTGGATAGCATCCACAAAATACACAGCTTCCTTAAAATCACACGACTGGTGCTTTATCACTTTATTTACATCGAAGACCATTTTTTCTTCATTAAATTGGAGGGTTACTATTTGTCCATGTATATCGATCAAAGCCCTCGCGGTGTTTAAAAATAGTCTTCCCACTATGAGTGGCATTTTCTTATTTTCCTCCATCTATATGATTACGAAGTCTACCAGAAATATAAAATTTCCTACTTTCACTAGTAGGTCTTTAATGATCCCTTTTGATTTTTTTACTGATCTATCTGCTAGTTGAAGTATTATGTGAGTCTCCTTGATATTCCCTAAATTCAAATTCCTACAAATTAAATAGGGCATTAGATTTATACTTGTTTCAAGATCACACAAGGCATTACGAACAAAATTATCCCTTAACTCATAAGGCAATATAAAACTACCTGGATCTTCTAACTTCTTAGGAATTTTATTGGTAATTAAAGCACTATAACTTTCTAACAATTAGACCGTTCTTACTTCCTTTAGCTTCTTTTTATTTAAGCATAATTCTTTCATGAATTTTGCATACTTAGGCATATAAAGCAAAGTTTCAGCAAATGATAAGTTCACATGTAATTTCTTAAATATGTTCAAGAATTTCTCTAATTGCTCATTATTTTTCTCTTTCCTAGCTATGAAAGAAAAAGGTAATCTAGATTCATCAAATATAGTAACATTTTGAATTTAAAATGGCTTTACCTTTATCCTTAGGAGGCTACACATCATTAACAACTTTAAAGTTAGAGTTACTTACATGCATTATTGGCTCCCCTTCAACTGAATGAGACTTACTTGATGTTGTATTGTCCTACTGCTTACCACTCCGTAATGAGATTGCCTTTGCTTTCTCCTTTGGATTTCTATCTACAATAGATGGAAATGTTGCTTCTGCTCTACTTGATAATGAGTTAGCCAGTTGCCCTAATTGAGTCTCAATATTTCTCATAGAAACATCTTGATTTCGGTTCTATTGTTTTTAGGATTTTCACCTCACATCTTGACTAGACATAAATTGTATTTTACTAGTTATAAAACTAGCAAACATCTCTTATATACTTGGCTTTTTCTTTTAAGGTGGTGGCAATCTTGATTGAATACCAAGTGTTTGAAAGTTTTGATGTGCTTGTGGCAGTTGGTAAGGTGTTTGGAAATTTAGAGGAGCTTATAGGGGTTGGTAAGTCTGATGATAAGTTAGATTTTGGTTACCTTTGTGAGTTATATTTTGGTTGAAGGGAGCTCTCACTTAAGTGTTTAAAGATGATGCTTGATTTCCATCCCTTCATAAAAAATTTGGGTGATTTCTCCAATTCTTCAATTGCTCATCCACGGTGCTATACAATGATTGAAGATATAGATATAGATGAAAAGGTAAATTATGGATATATTTATTTTGAATATTATAATAATAAATATTGTCATTAATTGAAATTTGAATTTTTTGAGAAATTGTGATTATTTATTCTATGATATCAAGTTGTACTTGAAATTGTTGAGATTTGCACTTGATAAATTATCTGTCTATGATATCAGGTGGCAACTTTAATTTACTTTCAATTTGTATATTAATATGTAACTAATATTTTTATATTTGATTAATTGATATTTCAGGTTGATATTCGTTGAAATAGAAGTGATAGTCCAACTGAAATAATTGAATAAAAAATTTGTAAATAATTATGTATTTATTTCTTGTATTATTGTAACTTGATTAACTTTTGGTTATTTGTATTTAATTTTAGGATTATTAAGTTTTAAGTTATATTTAATTTTGGATTTGTCAATGGTTAAAATTTATGTTAATTTAATTCGTGATTGATTTTAAATTTTTTATTTATTAAATGTTATAGTTTCATTTTAATTATTAGTAAAATATTATATTTTAAAATTAAAAAAATATGTTTTCACGGAGGTCGGGGTTCCCCACAAGGGGCGGAGATCTGTGTGGGGCGGGGACGGGAGAAATTTCCTCTCCATTATTGAATCGGGGGCGGAGACAGTGAATCCCTGCCCATCGCAGGGCAGTGAGTGGGGGTGTATTCTTCGCCCCTGTCCCATGATCACACCTACTTTTAGATAAACTTAATAAAAGAATAATTAAATTAATTAACAATGTAATTAAAGTACAAGATATTACATGATGTGAGTAATTTAAAAAGTCACATAATGTGAGTAATTTAAAAAATATATAAATTTAACATCAACTGTTTAAAATATAAGAACCTAAAATAGAAAAAGTTAAAATTCAGGATCCCAAAATGCATTTTTTCTAATAATACATACATAAATTTGAAATTTACGGTCCAAATAAAATATAATTTTTAAATTTAGGATAATAAAATTTTATTTTTTTGTAAACATGTGCAAATTCAATATAGTGTAATAGAAATTTATTAATATGAAATAAAGGAGATTAATTAGCCTACTCTAGTGCCAATTGAATGCTAATTATAATGAAATTAGTAGCAATTGTATCAATCTCGAGTCTCAATGGGAAAGACATTAAACAAATAAATAAAAACTCTTTTTTAAGTGTACAAACTCCTAATAAAATTGTTTTTTTTTTCATAACATAAAGCTAGAAACTTGTAAAGTGAATTTAATTTTAAATATGAACCACAGCTCACAGTCATTTCCAAGCGTCTGGGTGGTGTAGTTGGTTATCACGCTAGTCTCACACACTAGAGGTCCCCGGTTCGAACCCGGGCTCAGATACTAAACTTTTAATTTTTTTTTTTGATTCCAGGACATCCTGTCTGTTAAATTCCGTTTGCAGTATTTTCCCAAAGCAATTTCCATCGCGTACGAACATGCTTTACAGTTTCACTTTTTTCTTACTCCTCTGAAAACAAACTTTGTTACTTCCCGTCCCTCTCATTTGCTGCTTTCTTCTTCATCCAGTTGCTTTCTAGGATTTCCCGCAGCTTAGAGACAGTTATGGATTGGGGAAACGTTACGGCGGAGGATCTGATCGATGCACTTCGCGAAGTTGACTGGTCATCCCCTCCTCGTCCTCTCTCCGAATTTTTCTCAAGATTCACTGTCCCCAAATCATCTGACAAATGGAACAGCCGCCTCAAATGCAATCTCTATTAGTACGTTTCCTTAATTTAACTTCTTATTGCAAAAATTTTGCTTTCGGTATCAATCAGCAGCAACGCATACAAGATTTTTATTTATTTATTTTTTCCGTTGCTTACTGTTTGGCTTGTGTGTATCGATATTTAATTCACCTTCTGTTCTTAGAAAATTTTTAGAAAGGATGAATTTGCTTCAGGAATCCTATGTGAAGTGTTATTTATCGAAAATTTGAACTTTACAACTAGTAATTTAGTCAATGGTATGTTTTATTTTAATGCATTTTATGGTGTAATACAAGCGGCTGATTGGGCTATTTGAGTTTTGCGCAACTAATTTTATTGTTGGGTGATGGTAGGGCATGATTTGAATGTTGAAAGTTGATCATGAATCCATATTTCCATGTCCAATTGAGTCAGGTATAACTATTTTCTGCATATGAGTTTTAACTATCAGTTATACGTCTTGTTGAACAGCTATCGTACCAACTACTTCATTATGATCATTTTTATTTTGGGTAAGCAAACTGTTTTAATTTTCAGTTTTTAAGCTTTGAGACTGCGTCGTAGTTTATTAACAGCATATGGTGATAACAGGGCTGGGGTTCCTTAGGCGACCGCTTGCTATCGTGGCTGCTCTTCTAACTGCACTTAGCATTGCATTTCTAAATGATAGGTGAGTTACTTTTGATCTCTCTGTCTACCACCTCACTTTGTGGGTGAACTTGGGGAATTATTTAATTTTATTTTGCAACATGGTATAGAAATTTCTTTGTTAAAAATTTTTATTAGTAAGGCTACGGATTGTAATGAAATTACATTTTTCTGGTATTTTGTTTGTGTAAGCCTTGTTAGCCTTGAGGGAATCTATTATTTAGAGGACAACTAGAGGAGCCTATGCTGTGTAAATGTGTCATCACTGTAATCTGGATAAATTTCAGGGATGAAATGATCTATAGAGATTTTGAAGTATTGCAGTTGAAGCTCTATCTAATTCACTTAATTAACACAAAGATATCTGGTGAAAACTAAACCATCGCTTGCTTTGTTCCTTGTACGTTAAAAAAGTATGGACTGTGCTTTTTAGTCTTTTGAGTCTGATCATGAGGTTTCACTGCATTTTAAGATACTCTTACACCTCTGATCTCAACAAGGCTGACAGATGAGAGAAATGATATCAAGGAGCTGTTTCTTAGTTCTGAAAGATGGTACTTGGTTAACGTAATCATAAGAACCTATGTCTCTTTGGCTTATCTGGCATTCATGTCATATATTATTAGTCCCTCTTTTATTTGAACATACAACTTGGTGCCACAATTAGAAGAAAATGGGAATCTATATTTAAAAGCACTAAATCTTGTTCCAAAATCAAAGTGCATGGGAGGAATAACTTGAACTTAGAGAAAATAGAATGTGTAGTATAGGTTGAGATTATCAATGAAGAGAACATGTGCATGTGCACCTGTATGTGTTTATTTGAGATGCGATTAAAGACTGTTGGTCTGTGCTGATGCAAAAAGTGTTGACCTTAGTTAATATTTATGATAGATCTAAATAGAAAATTTGGCAAAAAGTAAAATGGTTAATATTTAAAGAAATTAAGCCGCAGCTGATTCAGGGTAGGGTCTTTTGTGTGCCTAATTGGAGAGTAATATGTCCCCATCCCCTATTGTAATGGATCACTAGTTGAGTGGGGCCTAGAAAATGCAAGGCCAACTGAGAGAAGGAAGTAATTCGTATCATTGTCATCTTATCGTTCAATAGGGGTATTTGTCCAATTTTCATTCTAACAGTGAACAAGTGCATCATTGAACACCTTTTTTTTTCTAACTGTGTGCAAAGTATGTGTCTGTCACACATAAGGGTCTAGTTATTCTCACCTGATTTGGGACATGTATATTTTTTCACTAGCATTAATGATGGTTTTGTTGGTGGAAGAACTATTGATGGATAGTTAGATGCTGCACACCTGATGAATTTTACCCATTTGGAATTACTGGGGGAGTAGACTGATATTTTGAAGTGTTTTCTGGTCCACTTATTTCTGGTTACTTGGTTACTTGTCTAGGCACACATAGGCAAGCGATGTGAATTCAGATAACTAGAGATTGGCTTATAAGAGGTTTTGGAAAAAGATTAGATTGAGCAGGGCTTGGATATTTATTGCATGTGCACTTTGTTTATTTATTTATTTATTTTTTTAGGGCAGGGTTGGTCAGAGGGAGGGGTGAGAGTATGTTGTTTAAGTTATGAAATAATGTTTTGCAGCATATTAGTTATAAATATTATGTGCAGAAAATACCTACTAAGTGAAGTATCTTGGTTGCCATCGTATTCAATTTTTTCATGATTGCTTTATGTCTTCACTAATTGCTCCTTATCCTTCTGCATCATTGGAACCTGCTGTTATGTTCTCCATGTGGTTGCTGAGATTTTTTATTTTTTTGTTTTCTTACAGCTTTGCTGGTTCTTTTAGTGAGAAGGTAACAAGAACTGTCAGGCAATTTTCTCCACATTTAGCTGCAAAGATGAGACCTTCTCTTGCGTAAGTTTTTCTCTACTGTGTTCGTAAGGAGCATCTATTCTTCCTGCTATGTTCATTATCTTTCTATTGCCAGACCTGTTATTCGTGGACGTCCATCTGCTAAAAGAGCAATTCATATATGTGGTCGTCCCCGTTGGGTGTTCGTCCTGATATTCTCATCTGGTAATTGCACACCTTCAGAATAATTTCCTTAATGTAAACTGGACTGTTCTTAGTAGAATTTCTTTTAAATTTTAGCTGATCATATCATTATTTTGTCCTTTATGTTGTAGCGAGTTTCATTCTATGGTATGTTTCCTGTGGTCTCTTGACTGTCCTATGGGCGCTTGCCATTGGTCTTCTTGGTTGGTTTACTTATACTCAGACTTTTTCCTCAGAAGCTTACTATTCTCTTGATCAACTCTCACTTATTCTTTCTCTCTCTCCCTCTCTCTCAGGCACTATCCTACATGCAAGTTTTAGAACTCCTAATCTGAAAGCACGTCTGAACACATTCCGTGAGGAATTTCGTGCTGTTTGGCGCAATTACAGTGAGCTGTAGATTTGACGTAGTACTGTAAGTAAACCTGAGCTGAATTTTTATTGAGGCTGGGTGTATGTGAAGATTAGGCTTGTTATTTCATGATTGTATTATTCCTGTTGCTTATGGATTTCTCCACTGATGTCCATATTTTAATTTATTGCTTTTCTGTATCAAAAATACGTATAGATTTGATCATTCTTAGGATGCAGTATTTCGGTAATGTGCCAGGAAATGGCTGACAGCTGGGTCAGATTGTTTCAAAAGTACAAATAAATTCATTCATATAATGTTTGATTATATTTCAGATACCTTCTCTCTCTCTCTCTCTCTTTGCCGGCATTGATGATTGTATACCTTTAGTGCTAGGCAGCCAAAAGCCCCAGGCTGAGGGGCTCTCAGGACCAGAAGCATGGTGCCTTCATTTAGGTGCACACCCCACTTAAGGTTTGGGTGCCAAAAAGGAATAACCCAAGAGGAAATTAATAAATTATAGGAACATAAAAGGGAGAATAAAGATATAAAAGATGTATTTTGACTCAAAATCATATGTTTTTGGTATTTTTATATATTTAAGTGATTTGACAAGTTTGAAAAAATTTGTGGGATTTGACCTAAATTTATTGTGAAGAAGATTAGAATAGAGCCTTGGGCTAATGACAAGTTTAAAAAGCCTTAGTTTCTAGTAGATTAGAATAAAGCAAAAAGGGTTCAATAGGGTAATTTAGAGAAGTCTGGATACCTCCATTGTGCTGATGCTTTTCTTTTGAGAAAGTGATTGAGCATTAGTTGACCCTGAACTGTAAAAATGGTAGACAAGTTAGACTTGCATTCATTTGATGCAGTGCCGTTGGGTTTATGAAACTGAGGATTATTTATTTTGTGACGCTATCTAAGCACATAATGAGACTAGCTATGGTCATGTGGACCTGCAGTAAGACAACAATGTGCATTTCACTTTTTTGATAAACTTCCAGAATGGCAGATGCATCAAGTGCACCTCAGGTTGATGCAGTGATTGCTGAACCATGTTGATAGACATTCTTATTACTGAACTTATATGGCTGTATTCTACTTTCCAGCATATTGAAATTCTATGAATTGGTAAAAATGTTCTTGGTTTGTCATTTACTTTTTCCCCAACAGCTCATCTATTGGATCACAAATGTTGATAGGCAGGTCAAGAACCATGACAACTGGCTGCTTGTTGATGATGTTTGTGTTCATTAATGTGCGAATCAGTTATGTTAATGTGATATGCTCTAATCATGATGGGAGTCTCTGCTTTTTGTGCAGGGGCAGAAGGGAAGGCAGCCAACAAATGGAGTGGAATTCTCGGCTGAAGGCTGCCAGAGATATGCTCTACTCATGATATGTTCTAATCTTCCCCATTTCTCCAGTATAATGTAAATGGTGAGGAAAACTTCTTTCTGTAAAGCAAACTCTTCCCATTTCCAACTCATAATTGAAGGGAACTAAGGAATAGTGGGAGAAAACATTCTTAGAGTGCATTGGCAAGCTATTAATAGCTGTTCTTGGTGTCAAGGATACTTAATTATTTTAGAAGCAGCACCAAGTCTTGATCTCACTTTATATGGTGGAAAAGAGTTTGTTTGTGTGATTTCTTCTTGATCTATTGGTTGCTCATTTAAGTGAAGCGTTATGGTAAATTAGGTGACTTACCTACAGATGATTGTTGTGTATGAAATAACGGATGCACTGAGTGCTGTTGCATTGAGATTCATGTGAAACTAATAGCATGATTGCTTCATGACAATATTATACCGTTTCATGTGGTGGAAAAGGGGCAGGATAAAAAAAAGATGTATAGCAGTCCATCAGATAATACCAACCCTGAAACTGCTGGTGACAAAAACAACTCGACGAGTTTCTGTCCAATATTTTATCTATCAATTTGTAACTCAGTAGGATTTTTTTTCCCCTTTTTTTTGGGGCAAAATCACAATATAATTTGCAATTCACAATTCAATGCCGATGATCTGAGCATTCATAATTCGGTTATGATGACTTTATTGATATAAAATAATAGCGGTGTTATGTTATTGAAATATATCGTTTTATTGTGATCATAGTATTAAACTAGCCATAATTATATGACCAGTTCTGAAATTAATCAAATAGATGAGCAGTTAATTTCTTTACTAGGCAAGAGGAGGGAAGATGTATCCTCGAAATTTTTCAGGTGAAGATGATTAGGATCTGAGGAGCAGAATACACTCAACGTGAGGGTTTTTAACGAAGGCTTCAGAGAGATTTAAGTCTCAAATCGTGAGATGACAAGGACGAGGACAGAATGGAATGCTGCAGTTTCTGAAGCAAGTGCCCTCATCTATGGTTTGCATTTGGCCGAGGATCTGTCATTCTTCCATTTAGTGGCCGAGTCAGATTAGAAGACCATTATTGGTTATTAAGTCTGGTTCGTTGCCAAATACAGAGTTGGGAGCTCTCCTCAGTGACTGCTTCTTTCTTGGCTTTGGATTTCTGTTCGGGTGTTTGGTCTTTTGTTCTTAGAGATTATAATAGATTGGCTCAGGAACTTGCTAGCCCACAATACCATTCTTGCATTGAAGATTATCCTCCTCCAATTCTTTCTATGCTCTCTACCTGCAGCTGATTCTTTGTTTTTTTTAATGAAATTGTTATTCTCTCTCCGTCGTATTTTAAAAAATAATTTTATATTTTTCAAATAAATTAAAAAAATAATTAAAATACCTTAATTTTATAAAAAAAATTATAGTCATTAATAAAAATATTTTTTTTTATTTTTAAAAATTTTATTTAATTCTTGTTAAAGTAAAGAATAATAAAAAATATTTAATTAAGTGTATAATAAATAGATATATATATATATATATGTATATATATGTAAATTTATTTTTTAAATTTAAAAAAAAAATATTTAAAACTTTTTAAAATGGAATAATTTTTTAAAATAGGACGAAAAGAGTATTATTAAAAAAAAAAAAGGACAAAATGCCCCTGTAAAATGTTAGAACAAGGGCTAGAAACGCATTGAATTATAACAAAATTGGAACAGAAGCATAAGAAGATAGAAAAATAATCAAGGGCTTTAATGCCACTTGGCATTGACAGCTTCTCATCGAATTATAAATGAAAAATGAAAGACAAAAGGACAAGAAGTTCGCCTACTGAAAATGGAGCATGAAAGATGGGAAGACTGGATGATCCAAAAGCCCTGGTGCGCCCCTTTCCAATTTTCCAGATCTGGCCTTAATTGATTGGTGTATTGCGAATTTAATGATTGCAAGTCAACGCAAGCGGAACTTTTAAGTTATTTAATTGATAATTCTGAAAAGTTTATAAAAGAAAAATAGACCCTTAGCAAGAAGGGAAAGAGTCGATATGAACAAAATGCGAAGTATTCGATTGGATAGTAAGTTCTAAAACCTGTAAAAAAGAGGCTAGTTTGATAAGATCAGATATTAGTAGTTCGATATTTAAGTTAGTAAGTTAGAAAAAATAAATAAAAAAAAAGTAATGAGATAACTCTTTTTATTTTAAAATAAATATATTATTTATAGAGCGGAAAGACTTGAATGGTAATATTAAACAAAAGATCTATTTTGATGCGAATATGGATTAGTATAGAGATGATGGCAATTTAATAGATACGAGTGTTAAGAATGTGTCAAATCCGATTGGATTGTCTCAATCTATGTGTCCTTATTGAATGGCTGGAAAGGCCTAGGTACCCTTAAACCCTTCAATGCAAGGCTTTCTTAAGTGGCTCTTGATGGGCTGGGCTCAGCTTAAATAGTTGAGCCCTATCATTAATTAATGCAAATTTCAATGAAATAGATGCTGATTTATTCCAAAAATTCCTTTTAAGCTGGGAAGAAGTGGTTTATACTCGGTGATGATTGCTTAGAGACATCTTCCCCCACACTCCAGTGCTGGCCTTTATGCAAATTATAGTGGAGTCAGATACAAAAATTTTTACTTTTTATGCATTAAACGGGAAGTATCAATACTCCATAAAAAAAAAAAAAAATTTATATGCATTAAAAATTTTAATATTACTTTCTCCATTTTGTGGGTCTGATAAGCGTGAATTTGAATCAGTTGGATCGGTGAGTTTTCAAATGGTATAAGAAAAAAATGGATTATTTACCTCTGTGGTGATCGAATTTTGAGATTTATAACTAAATGGTCACAATAAAATAATTTATAATATAAAAATTATTAAAATTAGATTTTATTTCAACTAAAATAAAAATAATCTGAAACTTAATCTTTTATGTCACTAAAGTGACAGCTAAGTGTAACACGCAATTGTTATATCATTTTGTAATCAATTAACTTTACAAATAGACCATGATAAGTTATTTAGATTTTTTTTTTTATCTTTTGTACATATCATCTTTTTTTATTTACATGATAATTTAATACTTTTTTCATCCGATGATTCAATTTATAAATTTAATTGATTTTAAAATGACGTGATAATCATATGTTATATGCTTATTTATCACTCTAATAACATAAAAAATAAATTAATTTTCAGATTATTTTTACTTTAATGAAAATAAAATAGAATTTTGATAATTTTTATATTATAAATTATTTTATTGTGACCATTTGGTTATAAATCTCAAAATTCGTTAATTATAGATATAATTAATCCAAAAAAAATTGCAAAAAAAAAAGTGTCTGATTCCAAATGGTATTTAAAAAAAATGAAGAAGAAAAAGGTATCAGATTTTTAAATTAGCAATCCTATGTGCCACATATCATATCAGGACTGGCAATTATGTTGTTATACAAAAGAAACCCATGCAAATAAATGGAGCATCTTGATTTGGTTGGACAGTTGTTAACGTAAAACTAAAAGCAGAAGTCATCAATAGATTTCGTGGAAAATTACATAAAACAATGTATTCTATTTTTTAAACCAAAAACATATATTCATATAATTTATTTAGGCATACTACAAATTCCATTTTAATTTGAGAACGCATAAAGTTGACATTTGTTAAAAGAAAAATAAATCATAATCATAGAATCCAAGCAGATTTTTTTTTACATAGAATGTACATTATTAAAAATGTCGCTTTTAATATAAATCCGACAGGATTTAACTTTAAATTAATTAATCACATGAATTTAAAAAAATGGAACCGAATACTAAAAATTCATAGAGCAAAGAATATTTCCTTTCGAAAAAAAAAGTTATACGTTGATACCATTTTCAGGTCTCTACGTGATTATAATGAGAACAGAAATAAAATTGGCCCAAAAAAAAAACAGTTGATTGGTGAAATGAGGAGAGAAAAGAAAGGAAAAGTAGAAGATGGAGCATAATTACGTGAACTGGGCACAAGCCATAGCTACAGCTTGGGGTTTAATGTTATTAGTAGGGCTTGCCTGTTGCTGTCTCAGCACTAAGCCTTCTCAACATTCTGATATCAACGCCGGCACCGGTGGCTGCTCTTGCGACGGTGGTTATGCCGGTGTTTGATCCTTTTTCTTTGATTCTTTTTTTCTCGTTAGGATGTTGGTCAAGTTTGTTTTTGTAGGGTGCATAGATTTTAATTAAAACAGAAGTTTTGGATTATTTAATTTAATGTTGGTTAATTAATTTTACATATTTATAATCTCAATATGCTTTTTGGATTATTTTTTAATTACAATTTTAATCTAACATCCACTTGAAGATTCAGAGCCTAATCAGTAGTACTGGAAATAAAATCTCTTTTCCTTTTTATTTTTTTTTCTTCATTTGCAGCCATTTAAGTTTGAAAATAATGCCAATTCTATTTTAAATCAAAATTTTGTTAAAAAATATTGTCTATTAATTTATTTTTTGAATAAAAGAAGAAAAGGAAATGGAATTTTTATTTTTGGGAACAAAAGGTATCTTTAGTTAGGTGGGATAATGAAAGGAGATGCTCCAATTGCAAAAATAATAAAAACATTTAAATAATGAGATAATTAAATTGTAAATTTTGATTCATAATTTCAAATCTAGCAGCCACCCAAAGTAGGAGCTTTTCAGCTGTTAACCCAACACCTAACAACTTGACACCAGACTGCTACTTGCATTCTTCATTTCAATCCTAACTCTTTTCAGAAATATTGTCTGGCCCATTTATCTCTAACTTAACTAAACTTTCACTCGATTACTTTGGGAACTTAGCATTTCTCATCAGAAATACGTGTCAAATTAAATTTTCTTTTTATTCAACTCAATTTCAAAAATTAACTCAGATAAAAAAATTTATTTAAATTATTATAAAAAGTACAATATTTTTATAACCAATTAGCTGACATAAAATACCTAATGCACCATTTTTATATTCAGTACGAAAGTTTAACACATGAAAAAATTTTGAAATATTAAATTTGCACGGACATCTTAAGATACTAGAGATGACAAATAGGCGGATTATATAAGTTTGGATTGGGTTATTAATGAACGGATCATTAATGAGTTGGATTATTAATTGATAAAAAAATATGGATCATAAATGAATCAATATTCAAATGAATTGAATGAATCCATGGATCTAATATAAATTATTATAAAAATTTTTATTAATTAATTAATGAGTCTTGTAATACCCTTACTAAATAATTTTTTAATTTAGTCCTTTAATTTTTATTTATTTTCAAAATTGCCCTTTTTACTTAATATTTACAAAATTACCATTATTCTCATTTATTTTTATTTTTAACCTATAACTTTGCATACAAATTACCAATTGATCCTCATTACTAAAATTTCAGCTTAATCGGAATCCGTTACTGATCCGATTCAATCAAATTTGTCCGATTCGATAATTATCGGTATCACTGAAAAATTTAATTTTTATTACCAAAATATTCCACAAGAAATTTTAGTAAGATATACAAATTTTGATAATTTTTAAGGTTCGTTTGCTATTTTTAAAAATTCGGTCAAAATCAAGTCAATCTTTCTATTATTAAAATTGACTCGCTACCTTTTTCGTATTTTTGCTTTTTGAAGGCCTATTTGACCTCGATTTTATTTCAAATTTCAATCCCGAACTCACCACGATTAATATTCTCCAATGGTCAATTAAAATATCTTTCATTTTCGGATGCATTTTTCAGTCCGAAAGTACTATTTACCGTCGAAAATTACTGTTCTTGGCTGACCTGCTGTTATTAATTGCCGTTGTTGGTGCCGATAGTGAAGTGGTTGAAATCATAGTGAAGAGGTTAGGGTTTTGAAAAGAGAGGAAAATGAGAAAAAAAAGAAGGATTTTGTACGAAACCTATTGAATCTTTGTAAGAAACACATTGGGTATAGATCCAATGGATTAAAAAATAAAATAGGTCAGTTTTGGGTTGATCAAGTGGATATTGAATTAAATTGGGTTGGGTTGAAAAATAAAATAGATCAGTTTTGGGTTGACCCGACGGATATTTGGTTGGGTTGGATTTGGATTAATTTTTTTGGATGAATTTGGATCGATTCATGGGTTTAGGTCAATTTTGCCAGGTCTATAAGATACCAACGCATTGCAAAATTGATGATTCTGATATTATATTGACGATTTTAGATAGGGATGTGCAAAAACCGAACCAATCCGATCAACCCGACCAGCCCGAACTGAACCAACCGATTCATGTAGAGTTAATCGGGTTAATAGGATTGGTTCGGTTTTTGATATTATGTATACTTCGGGTCGGGTCGGTTGAAATCCAACTAACCCGAATCCGACCGAATAACCCAATTTTTTAAATATATAAATAAAAAACTAATTTTTCTACAATATTAATTAATATATAATATATATTTAATATAATTTTGAAATTGTTAGTTTGTTGTATTTTTAAATATTTTTTATGATATTTAATATTATTTATTTGTATTAATTTAGGATTTAATTTAAATATGTAAATTAAAAAAATAAAATTCGGGTTATTCGGGTCGGGATCCAAAAAAAGGTTAATTGGGTAGGGGTCCGATATTTATATAGGATATGGTCGGATGAGGGAAATATAAGAATTTCGGGTTAATCGGGTTCGGTCGACCGATGCATACCCCTAATTTTAGATTTATATCTAATTAAACTCCAGATGATAACTATTATAAAAAGTGCTATATTTTTCTTTATCATCAATTCGTAAATACTTAACAACAAATAAATTTAACGGAATTTTGACTAAGAATAAACAAAATCTTTAATTATAGTTGACAAGCTAACTTCTAATTAGTAAATACATCGAAAATGCATTCAATCACCATTAATGTATGTGTGCTTTGAGCAATCAAACTGTTCCAAAAATTGCTCAAGTTATATCCATTATGAACATTCAGGTTTCTATTAGTAACTAGTCCAAAACCGTGCGAAATATTATAAAATATTTATATTTGTAAAAATTTAAAAATGAATTGAAAAATAAAGATCATATTAATTGTGCTCTAACAAAAATTTTGGTAATTGGTTGAGTTTTTCTCCTGCACAATGATATACGTCAATAATATTTGAAATGCAAAACTAATTAAAATGATGAGTGATAATATCTTTATTATCTAAGCCTAAGCCAAAAAGGTGCAAAAGACAAGTGATCGAGCCCAAGTTTAGCTAAACCAAGTTGCTTAGGGTGACCAATCCAATTGGATTGATGGGACATGACCAATTTAGTCAATTGACAATGACTCACCTTATCACATCTTTTGACATGAGCCACCTGTACATATTAGTCAATCACCAGCTGTGTCAAACTATTGGTCAATGCACTTAAGTGCCTAAGATACCTACAATTTATCATACACTATAAATAGCCCAAAACGTAAAGGCTCCAAGTAATGCTTATTCGAGACCTTCTTACTCTATATTTTCTCTCTCTAAAAGCATTGAAGTTTTTACCTTGGTCTGACTGGATACTCTTTCTTATAGGTCTTTTTAAGCAATCTTGTCCGACTGAATCTCCCAATTATATCCTCTCTCTTTTAGATATTTATGACAATATCATTTGATGCTTTCATTGAAAGACGATGGGAGATTCACGAGGACGATCAAGACACTCTAGATCTAGTGATGATGATCATTCAAATGATGATCGTAAAAGATCCATGTCTACTATAGGAAGAAATAATATAGATAGGACCCCTATTAGGTCCCTTGTCTATGAAAACCTCTTAAGGGCATTCAATGAGGAGCTCATGACCCAGCCTAATTCTACTTTTATAACTATAAAGGATTTGAAAACAATCTTTTAGATTTTGGTAGAAGTATCATGCGGTCTCTCCAAAAGGTAAACAACATTAAACCTCAATAAAAGAGTCAAAAGGTGAAAGTGCTATAAGAGATGCATGAAGGTATAGGAACAAAGGGTTACAAATTAGAGAGTCTAGTAAAGAAAAAAGGTCTGGCACATGATCTAAGGTACATGAGGCTGATAGAAGGGAAAATGGAAAGGGGAAGGTATCCTTGTTGGGTAAAAACTATACCTCCAAGAATGATCCAACCTACACCCTAAGGTGATCCCCTTCACCTTTTGCTAACTTAGGAAACAATTTGGGATATATGTGCACTCCCAAAAAAAGATTGATTATGAAGGCTAAAGAAGAAGTTGATGACCTCGTGACTGATCGAAATGATAAGTGGTTCTTACAACATACTCGGACTCAGACATCCCAAGAAGTCGATATTTGATGCCAATACTATTTCACCGTTCAGCCAACAGATCTAAGAGGCTAAGTTGCCAAGAAGATTTCAAAATGTCCAGGTACACTCATAAATCTAATCCCAAATATAATATTTTCGAATATTTAACGCAAATATGAACATATTCTTTTGCTGAACGAATTTTTTATCGAGTGTTTCCCACAACAGTAGCAGAAGCCACTTTGGATTGGTTGTAACACCCGATAGCCGGACATTGATCCGAGTACTGGTGTCATATAACATTACGGTGGTCCATAAATTATTATTAAATTATCCATTTGTAACATTCATTATTTTAACCATGAAGTTATGGGTTCTACATTTTAAAATATCTTATTAATTAATCTATAAAAATTCCGGCAGCATAACGCTGAAACCCAAATTTTGCCTTCCTGCAATAGCTACAAAACATTCCCAAAATATTCACAAACATCCAATCCAACCTCCACAATCTATATAAATACTCCACAAGATCAGCCAAACACAGAATCAATAGTTATTTCCAAAATTTTACATATAACCATACATATATACAGTACAATTCTTATGTTTATCCCATCTACTTATTTACAGTACATAATAGATATATACAAGTCCAAAACTATATACAGTCCCCAAAACTAGCCATGTTTTCCTACAAGGCAACATCTATATGTACATACTAAACAAAATCACAAAAATGTTGGATCCTTCTAACATTGATTTCCTTCCAACACGAACTCAGTCTTTGTCTCCTGCATGCAGTACAAAATCATACGCTAAGTACAAAAGTACTTAGTGGTGAATATAAACTTAAAATCCCAGAATTTTACTACAATTCATTCACATATTCTTTATAATTGTATTTCATTATCTGTTTTTCATTGGTTAATTTCTTTATAATACAAAATTTTTCGATTAAATTCTAAATTTCATTTTTACTGATAAAATTACTATTGTACCCTTGCTTGAGAAATTCGTTCTCAATTATAGCTTTTCAAGCTTTATTCTCAAATTCTATCATTTTAAATTTGAATTTTTCACTATAGGGATAAATTTTCACTTTAGTCCCTAAAGTTTCAAATATGCACTTCTGTCCTAATTTATTTGTTTATCAGTTCTTTTAGGATTTTACCCTTATTTTTCAGTACGCTTTTGTCCAAACAGTAATTTATTCTCACTTTTCAAGTTTTTCATTTTTTTCTCATACAGTATCTTTTTATGCTTTAATCATTATAATATTTTAATTCTCTTGCCCCTAGTATAGTATGAAAATATATCACTAATTAGGATGAGCAAAACTATGGACCCTATAGGTTCCAGTACTCCGATAGTATCAATTACACACATATTATTTTTTTCCTTTTCTTTTTTTTTTCTTTTTCATTTTTTCCAAACACTCCAATACCGACGTGAAACCATATCAAGGTTACCACTATGCAAGTCGCCATGACTTGCTACCGTGATTACAGAAATGTCTCTATGGCTAGCTATGTACATCCTAATTTCTGATTTCATACATAATAATAAGGACAAAATACAATTATAATTTAATACAATTTATAATAATGCATCATTACTGATTCATGGTAATAATTAGTCTACATTATTAAAAACAGTTTCAGTATTTCAAATATACCAGTTTTTCAATTAAAATTATACAATTCAATTACAATTATTTTATTTATTACTTTCTTTTTCAATACATGCTCCTTATATATCATATAAATTAATTACATTCTATTTTGTATTTATTCCGATTTATATCTCAAAATTTCATAATTTTTTAAGGTCCCTATTCGGTTACCTTATTTCAATTTCCTTATAAATTATATTTTCTATTCAATTTAATCACAATAAACATAAAACCATCTATTTTTTAATTATTTCAATTTAATCCAGAAAATTACATTTTAGTCCTTAATTTTTTTATCAAATTTTTTCTAAAATTAAACTTGTCTAAATTTTAATTAAATACCATAATTTCACTAATTTATCTTCTAATTGCACAATTTCAAGTCCAATTTCATAATTAATTCGTAATTAATAATTAACCTAATTTTTTTCTAATTATATATACAACATATATATTGTGAAATTAAAGGGTTTAAAATTATTCACTTACCAAATCACTCAATAATTTTGTCTTTTCCTTTATTTTTGGTTGATTTGCTTCCCGCTCCTTGCTCTTAAATTGGCAGCAAATTCATGGCCAAAATCACCATAGATTAAGTCAATTTTTTGCTCAAATAATACACACAATACTATAATCAACACTTAATTACTCTAATTATCAAATAAAACTAAATTTTTCCCAACTCACCAAATTATTCACTTGAAGAATTAGACTTTATTCACCTTCTTTCACCTTCCATAGCAACCAAAGGTGAAGGGAAGCAAGATGAAATAATTTAATTGAGATAATGATTGGAAAATTTTGTGAATTAAGCCTTAAAGAAACAAAGAAGCGGAAGAAGAAGAAGAAGAAGAAGAAGAAAAAGAAGAAGAAGAAGAAGAAGAAGAGGATGAAGCCACAGCCAAAATGGAAAGAAAATGGTCTTTTGGTCGGCCAAAAATCAAGAGATAAAGATCTCTTAATGCCCATTAATTGGTTACCCACTTTAGGACAAAAATAATTAAGTCATAAGTGGATCCAATGTCACATATCACCATTTAATTGGTCAATACACTTTTAGTTGTTAATTTTTGATAAAAATTATACCAAAAATTTTTAAAAATGTTAATTAGGCCATGCTTAAAATTTCGGATCAATTAAAGGTCGTTTCAATATCAAACTAGCATCACATGTAAATTTTAATCAATTCGAAAACTAAATTTTTAAAGTCTTCAAAAAATTTATTTTATTATTCCAAAAATTCATAAACATAATTTCTAGTCAATTGGTGCAATTGAAATAATTTTATGAAGTCCGGAGAATATTTTTAAGCCAGTTAAAGTTTTTATTCAACCATATCGGTCCCGTTAATTATTTTATTTTTTCTTTTTGGAGACTTATTTGATCTCAATTTTAGCCCAAATTATAACACCAGATTCGTTGTGAATAATACTTTCCAATTGTGAAGAGAAAATTTTATGGGCCCACCGGTGGCACTATTCACCTCGGAAAGTACTATTCATATGATCGGCGATTCTTGGAGTGTTACATTGGTTCTCTGATCTTCTTTTGAAACCAATCTATTACTTTAGGTGGCTCCGTGATCTATTCACAATGAGGTTCATTGTATAGATTAGGACTCCTAAAACTATTAATGATTTATGCAACTTATAATATAGGGACCGAATGAAACTTTGAGGAGCTACATTAATAGATTCTAAAGCCTAAATCTAAAATAAGGAACCTACATCCAAAGGTGGCTATAAATGCCCTAGCGTTAAGCATAACAAGTGTCTAGTTGTTTGAATCTATCACAACTCGACCACCAACAGACTTTGTTGATCTGATGGACAGAGCCACTCTATGCATCTAGCTGTATGATGCTTTGAGGGCTAGAAGGCATATGCAAATAGTGGTAAAAAGCATACAGCCCTATGGGTGGGGAGATTTGAGGACAAAAAGTTTTGAAAGAGCTAGCACTTTAAAGAGCTCAGGAAAGTGGAAAGAAATTGAGCATGGTAGGTCTAATTTCCATGTTAATAATCCAGCCAAAACCTATACTCTGCTCAATTCTTCTCCTACTGAGATCGTGATGTGGATCAAATAGAAACATAATAAAGTGAACTAGCTGAAAAAATGTCCGACCGGATATACACTGGGGGAGACAAAAGCAAATACTGTGAATTTCACAAAGATGTTGGTAACGCCACTAATGATTGTAATGCCTTGAAGGAAGAAATTGAGCGACTCCTACAGAAAGGATATCTGGAAAGATTTATAAGCCAACACTAAAAGATTCATGCAAACCACCACTTCAAAGAAAAGACCAATTAGATTCTAATAAGGATAAGGAAAGAAGGAAACCTAGAGACGTCAATTAGTAAAGACAGAGGCTAAGAGTCAACAACATAATTATAGGAGGTTCATCTTATGGGGAAGATTTCATGAAGAAAAAGAAGGGGAATGGCCTATACTTCTCCATAAATTTTGAGAATTTACCATCAGTTTCCATCTCCCTTGAAGATGTCGGTGACTTAAAGTTTCCCTATAAATATGCCCTAATAGTCCAAGCTATGATTAATAATTTCCTTATCAAAAGAATCTTGTTAGTGCGGTGAATGTCCTCAACGTGGAAGCCTATATAAAAATAAACCTATTAATTAAAGAGTTAAAGCCTATTACCACCTTTCCGATCGAACTTGGCAATGCCACTATCCTAGTGGGAGAATTAGTAGAGCTTTTTGTAAAGCAGGGAGGCAAAGCAGTGACCTACATATGCAAGACTATGTTCATGGTAATACACATAAAGTTTGCATATAACATTATTTCTAGGAGACCGTTGTTGTTCCAAAGTGGATTTATTACTAGCATAAGCTATATGTTGATAAAGATTCCTACCAAAAAGGCAAAGTAGACCTATGTAGTACAGCCTGGAGCCTAGAATGGACCCTGACAGTGATCTTATCACTAAAGAATTATCTAAAGGAAAGAAGTGCATATCAAATTAGCTATGGTTAGAGAGGTGGAGAAGGAGGTAATGCGGGTATTGATGATTAATTATGCCTCTTTCTCTTAGAAATCAGAAGACATCCTGGGCATAAACTCGAAGGTGATTACTCACAAATGAAAATCGATTCAAACCACCTGCCTGTCAAGCAAAAGCTAAAGAGGCATTCCCTCGAGCAAAAAAAGTTCATTTTTAAAGAGGTCAATTACTTGTTGAAAGCTAGAACCATCAAGAAAGTCTATTACCCTAAATGGCTTGCTAATGTGGTATTGGTGAAAAAAAAGAATGGAAAGCTGAAGATGAGTGTGGATTTCACCGACATGAGCAAGGCTTGTCCAAAAAATAGCTCTCCACTTCCAAGCATTGATCAAATTGTAAATGCCACTGCTTGCCATGCTATTTACTCCTTATTTTATGCTTATACTGGATATCACGAGATATTGATGTGGCTACTTGATCAAGAAAAGAGTAGCTTTACCATAGATGATGACACATTTTGCTACAAGGTCATACTGTTCAAACTGAAAAATGCAGGAGCAACATATCAACATCTGATAAACAAAATCTTTAAGGAGCAGATAGGCAAAAATTTGGAAGTTTATGGTGACAACATGATCATGAAGAGTAAAAGCCAAGAAGAGCATCTGGCCTATCTGATCAAGGTGTTCACCACTTTTAATCATAAAACAACCAGCAACTAAGAAACATTTAAATGGAATACCCTGGCCATTTGATCAATGGGGCCTTATCGTAGCTGTAGACCATTTCTCCAAGTGGATCGAGGTCGAGCCTTTGGAACAATTACTATTGAAAGAATATAGAACTTTGCTTGGAAGGAGATCATGTGTAGGTATAGATTGCCAAAAGCCTTTATCACATATAAATTTAACTTTTAGTATCTTTTGCCCTCATCTGAAAATCAACTTAAGATTCACCTCAGTGACTTATCTGCAAAGCAATGGCATGATCAAAATTTCTAATTGAATAATCCTATAAGGGTTAAAAAAGAAATTTAGAGAAGTAAAAGGCAACTAAACTGAAGAACTAGAAAGTTTCTTATGGTTTTATAGAACCTCGCCCAGAGCTGGAATGCTTCAAAATCTATTCTCATTGATTTACAGATTGAAAGTAGTGATACCGGTGGAAATTAGAATTCCCTCTTACTGATTAACTTTCTTCTTCAATTGGAATAACAAGAAGAAAGAAGATAAGATTTGGATCTAATTGAAGAAAAGAGGGAATATGCTTATGTGAAAATTGTTGCTTATAAACAAAGAGTTACCAAGTACCATAATAACAAGGTAAGGCCAAGAACCTTGAATGTTAGGGATTTAGTCCTGAGGAAAGCAGATATTGGCTCAAGTAATGTTGGATTTGGATAACTCATGCCCAATTGGGAAGACCTTATAAAATTTAAAAGGTTCTGAGTAGAAGTACTTACAAGTTATGAAGTATGGACGGATCGAACATTCCTAGATCTTAGAATGTAGAAATTTTTAAAAACTACATGATGTAATCTCTCAATCCAAGTGATTGGTGTAATTCATTTTTATCCATGATTAATGCACGCATTTTTGATCCATGATTACTATTCTATTCATTTTTCCCAAAGTTAAAATTGCTATCACATCTTGATTTCAATTAGACTAAAACACTTTTTAACTTTAAAGACTTGCATGAAGTCTTGTATTCTGGTCAGTTTGACCAAGTGCACATACAAGTCTTAAAGCATTTATCTTATTTTCCCAAGTTTTCCAAAGATAAAATCGTAGTTATGTTCTGATTCCGATCAGATTAGCATGCTTTATGTATCAAACTTGAAATATTCTAAGTCAAAAGTTTTCTAAACCTAGAGAACAAACACTTGGAAATAGTTAATATTGTTGTTTAAATAATATTTCAATCAAAAGAAACATTATGGGTGATTGGGTAAAGAAAAATTTAGTTTCATTGATTTGAAAATTTCAATTACAAAAGGAGGAAATCATAAAGAAAACAAAAAGCCCTAATCTTCTATGTTTACATTTTCTTTACCTTAGGTAACATTTTTGCTTGGGGCTTCCTTTTCTTCATCACCTTCATCGGCAAGGGGATCAGAGAAAGCTGTGGGATCTTCAATAAAGCTGAAGTCTTTTTCGGGATAGTGCCTTTCACACTCATACACAATTTTTGTGATGAGATTGCCTTGAACGTACCCCCCTTGCTTAACCAACTAGTCCCTCTGTTTGTTCATCTCCTGTTGGTGGAGCTGGTGTAAGTAGTTCTCCCTACCGTGGAGATCTTCAATTGTAGACTCAAGAAAGCCCACTTTCCCCTAAATACTCCTTTTCAGTAGCCTTCAACTCCCATTCAGCAATGGTCTTATTGGTGAGCTGCCTCCTTCAGGCCACATTCTCAATATAGAGGCGCATTGCCCTTTGCATAACCTGTTGAAAAAGGCAAGGATTAGAAAATATTCATAAAATATTTTACCGAGAGTAAATTACTTAAACTTACCATTATGGCCTTGAAGTTGATACCAGCCAATTTCCTGAGCAGGCGAGGTGACAAGCCCCATTTCGATCAAATTCTTCTCCAACATTAAACCCTAGCTGAGGAAGTTGAGCACTTAAGCATCCCAAATGGAACACCTTTTTTTACAAAATTCTACTAAAGTATCTCATTCAATGAAAGAGATTCAATCCCAGAAGCTGGAGTTGCAGTAACCGAAAGCCCCTCAGAATTAGTCCACTTAGAAGTTCCCCTTGGAGAGACGGCCTCTGAAGAAACTACTTCGACCTAAGCAGATAGAGGAAATGGAATGAAATTTGATGAAGAGAGATCGACTTGAACCTTGGTAACCTCATTTAGCTCATCTCGCAAGGCAAGTGCAGGAGCACGACAAAGTTTTATTGGTTGAGAAGTGTGATCCTCCCTACAAGTTAATTTCTTTATCTTTTTCTTTAAGTCGGTCTACTTTTTTACCTACTAAACCACTTATTTGGTGAAGTCAACATCCATTAAAGATAGAAGAAAAGGATAGAATTTTGTAATGAAAATTTTGAAATTCACGTGAACAATCGATTAAAACATAGCTCACATTCAATCTCATTGGCTTTTGGTTGATCTAAAAAAGCTAATAAAGAGCCTGAAGTGATTGGATCGGCCTCATGATCTTTGACATACTTCATTAACTTCTTAATATTCATCATGTACAGTGAAACAGCCGGGGTCAGATCCCTCAAATTTTTAGTTCTTTTACTTAGGTGGTGGAAAGCTTAGAATGTTTCGCTATGGGTTCTTTCTGTCTGTACTCTCTAAGAAATTTAGTATCTATCCCATCTAGTATACTAGATGCCATTCTGAGAGGGCTTGGGATAAAAAAGGAATTCCTAATTTTTTCCCAATTAGCAATTCCTAATTCATATAATGAAGAGGAAAAAAATGATGAGTATGATGATGATGAATATAAATTAGAATCTAAAATTGAAATAAAATCCATTCAAGTAAGAGAGCTTACTTGATGATTTTAGGCAAAAATTTAACAGGGAGAGTGCTCGAACTTAAAAAACTTCAAAAGAATCCTCAAGAACTTTGAAATTTTAGAGAAAACAAGAAGAAAGAGAGCTTGATATTTTTTCAAAAACGGAAAAATGAAGTTCTTCCACATATATATAGGAGAAGAGGTATCTTTTCCAACAAGCCGAGCGCGTCTAATGAGAACAATCCATCAATCGATGCCATGTGTAAGATAATGATTGGCTATTCGAGCGACAATCACGTGAAACCAAGAGTCATCATTGATGACAAAATTGGCATAAAATTGGCATTAATGACATGCTAGTTGTCTTTCTCCCTCTGTTTTTTTTATCAGTCACTTTTGAGTAAAATTCAAATTCTATTTATCTGTCACTTTTAGACTTTCAATGTAATTTAATTTGTTTTTTCAATTTATTTTTCTTTTCCAATAAAGTTAGAACCAATCAGATTTGATAATTTAATCTTAATCACGTAATTTAATACTAACTTTAAGTCTATTTATTATTTCTTAATCCTAGTAAAAGTAACAAAAGTGACTGATAAAAAAAACGGAGAGAGTATTAATTAGGCATATGAAGAGATGCCTTCAAAATTCAAAATTCAAATTGAACCCTCAACTACTAATTGCTAAAATCTAATTGCCAACTTGAGCTTATCAAATTCTTAAAGGGAGACAAATGATAATACATTTATTATCTAAGCCTAAGCCTAAAAGGTCCAAAAGACAAGTAACCAGGCCCAAGTCTAGCTAAACCAAGTTGCGGGGGGTGACCAATCCGATCAGATTGATCGAACAGGACCAGTATAATCAACTAACAATGCCTTACCTTGTCACATTTTATAACATGAGCCACCTGCCAATTTCGGTCAGCTACTCGTTGTGTCAGACTTGGTTTATGCACTCAAGTGCCTAATGTATCTACAATTCATCATACACTATAAATAGCTCAAAATGCAAAGGCTCCAGGTAATGCTTATTTGAGACCTTTTCACTTTATATTCTCTCTCTAAAAGTTATTGACTTAAGCATCGGGATGCTTACTCCGGTCCAATCGGGCATTCGTTTTTGCAGGTCACTTTAAGTGACTTCATCTAATCAGATCTTCCAGTTATCTCCTCTTTCTTTTAGATATATTTACGACAATATCAATGAATATTGGCAAATAAAAAAAGATGAATATTTGAAATAAAACAAAAAAAAAAGATGATTTACTAAATTGGTCACAAAACTAATCTCTTCATCCATAAAAATCAAGTTATTGAATAATTGAAGATTTATTGACTTCCGCATTTGCCAAAAGTGATAAGCCAATCATCTTTTGTTTCATATCAAAATGATAATTCAAAATTTTCTATTGTTTAAGCAGTAAGACCTAATAAATATGAGAATAAAATGGGTAAAGATGAAGTGAATTATATATTTGGTGTTATAAAATTTATCCTCTCAAATTCCATAAACGATATATTGCATGTAGTCATCATACGACTTAATGAATTAATGGAGTAGTTTATTTATTGCTCTCCATTACTCTTTTAAACTACTCATTTATCTTGTTCCTTTCCTTCCTTTTCATTTTCTCGTCTCCTTGATTGCCACCTCATCACTTTAATTATAAACCTAACACTAAATTTTTGTCATTTCAACTCTAAAAAATTTCTTTTCATCCGTGCTTATCATATATATAGATATAGATTCTATTTTTGTTTATTCTTTATAATTTTTAATTAGCATGGTTATTTTTCAACTATTAGTTATTCTGGTCTAGTAGCATAAAATTTTATGTTAGCATTTTATCTATCTTTACGATACATTTTTTGTAGTTTTTAATTTGGCTTAATACATGTGAGCATGGATCGGTTAACCAGTTTGTTGATAATTTTATTAATCAATCCATTAATTTTGATTAGTCACTATATCAGTTTCGGTTTTTAACTCTGTTTTTCAGATCAATTTATAGGTTAATTGCTAAAAAATTTTAACATAAAAATTTAATAAATTATATAGTTTGTAATATTTTTTTAATAGTTAAAAATGCTTTAGAAATTAAAAAAATAAATTAAATACAATATCCATTAAAAGAATCAAAATAAAAAAAATCATAATTAATTATAAGAATTAAATATATTCAATATAAAACTAGCAATAAAGTGCTAATTATTCACATATAATGAATAAATAATAGTAATAAAAAATAATTTTAATGTTTATTTACTAAAAATATGTATTATAATAATATTTTAGAAAGTTATATATCATAATATTTATAAATTACAAAAATATTAAAAAATATAAGTGTAAAATTTAAAATATAATTTATAAAATATATATAGATCGGTTAACCGTTAGTCAATGGTTAACCATTGATTTTTAAAAGTAAAAACCATAAAACTAAATTTTCAGTTCGGTTAACCTAAAAATCAATTCGGTTTTGGATTTTTTTTTCGGTTAACCAAAATTTTGGTTTTTTTGCTCATCCCTAATGAAAGCACTAAAACTTGACTCGAACAATGACCTATTGAGCATCTCTACTTATCCATTTTATAAATAATAAGCGCAAATTAACACTATTTTTGAATAATTAGAGCATGTGACACTTAATTGCATTGTTGTAACATTTGAACCATTATAATGAAGACATATGTCCTACATGTATAGTGAAATTGGCAAAAATTGAAAACGGAATATATTGATTTTCGTATGTATTTTGATGGATTTTTTATTGATTTTTATATTTTGTGATTCCAATCAGTGTAATTGAGCGTCATGATGCGCTTCAATTTTTCAAAGTCAATGTGAATTTGTGTTTGTTATTTATAAAATGGACAAGTACTCAATAGGTAACTGTTAAAGTTTAAGTATTTAAATGAATTATTAAGTCAAATTTAGGTGCTCGTATATGTATTAAACTTTTTAATTTGTTTTTTTCATTTTTGAGGTTGTTGGTTCGAAATTTGATAATGAAAGAAGAAATTGCAGAATTATCCATATAGGATGAGGAGGAGGATTGGCAATTGTTGATTGAGAAAACACGAATGAATCCTTTGAGATGTGCATGTTTGGAAGATTTTTTACCGAGTATTTTGTGTTGGCTCAAAGGCTGCATCTCGAATTTTGATTATGATCTAATCTTGGAGTTAATTGTATGATACCTAGTCTATTTGTTATTTCTTGCTAGAACTACACATGAAAGTAGCTATATTGATGTTAAAATATTTTACACAAAAGTTAATAATATTATTTGGAAGCTCATGTCCCGATTTCAATTTTTGAGTGGCAACTTTCACTTGCTCTCTAAAATATGGTCCCGCCCTGTATAGAAACAAGGTTAAGGGGCATCATTATTATGGGGTGATCCCCAGATTGCCATCATGCATTGATTAGTGGGTTTAGTAGTTTTAATTTATCGCTCTAGAATATGGTCCTGTCCTGCATAGTAAACAAGGTTAAGGGCCATCATTATTATGGGGTGATCCCCTTAGTTGCCATCATTGGTTAGTGGCTTTAGTGATTTTAATTATGGTTTAAATGAAAGTCTAGACATATATAATTAGCTTTTGATGAAAATGATATTTATGTTATTCATTTTGAAAGTTTCCCAACAAAGAACATGAAGGCCTCCATTATAAGAGTAAAGCTTGCGAAAAAATCAACCGTAGAATTCTTCAAAGCAACAACATCATAACATCACTCTCCATTTTCAAATTTGAGATATTTATCTGCTGATGTTTTCCGATCACCATTACAAATCTAATCACTTCTTGATTTTTGAAGCCATAATAATTTTTCATATTAAAGAAATATGATCCAATTATGCTAGTAAGGATTTCTCAAAATACCGATGATTGTTAAAAGTAATTGTGACTCCCAAATATGTACTTTAGAGGAGGGTGAATTAAGTATTAACAAATTTTTCTTAAACTGAAACAAATTAGAACAGATGGCATATTCCAAGTAGAGCACCAAGATCCCGATGAATCTATTTCAAGCATTTAACTTAAGATATTTTTATCCAATCTTTTTTCAATGACTTAACCATGCATGGACTAAATTATTAGTGGACAAAAATCAAATTAAAAGTTGCTAAAATAATTTATGAAAAAATTAAATTTTATTTCGTAGTAGAACATTGACAGGATAATGAACTATTCTATAGAATAAGTAACAAGTATAGGATAGACAGATTCAGCGCAACAGATATATGTAGAGCTCGTTTTAAGAGTTTTTATTTTTTAATGCGACTCTATCACTACAAAAGAAAGAAAATATGACTGAATCGTCGCTATTTTTTATAGGGACACAGACCAACAGTCACAATTTGGCCGTCGTTGGCATAATAACGACAACACCAAAACTGTCGCTATATGTAACAAGGAAATGTCGCTATTACATAAAATTCCGTCGCTAATAAACTCCTAATCGGTCGCCTTTACATTAAAAATTATTAGCGACAGTTAGTCGCTTAATTCGTCGCAAAAAGTTTAATCCTATTACGACAGTTAACCTCGCTAAAATTTGCGATGAAGTATAAATTCAATGCATCTGTATATCTTTAGCGACTAAACTGTTGTTGCTAAATGTCGAATTTTAATTTTTTGATTTATTATTCATTATTGATCGAGCAATCCAAATTAAGAGATCATAAGCTCTACAGAATAGAGTAGACACTTTCAATTAAAATGATATTTAAATATAAGGATATAATAAGAGAACACAAAATCAAATGAAGTAACAGTTGAAGTTACCAGGAGAAAGCATGATTACAAACTTAAATCTTTAGTTTACTTTCAAAGCTTCCTCAATGGCATGTTCTTCTGTCTCCTCCTTCATGACTTTTGCTACGGCCATCTCAAAATCTTGCTGCGTCACGTGCACCCTTCTCTCCCTAAAAGCAAACATTCCAACCTCTCTGCACACAGCCTGTGATTGCAGAACAACACAACACAAGCCATACCAAAATTATATGATTACAGAACAAGACAAGTGATGCAGTGATACAAAAATTAAGTTCTAAGGCTTCTGCATATGTTACCATTTGTTATGCCTAAACAACAAAAGTTTGTAATACCATTTATTCCTAAGGCTAGGAATAAAATCCTATAAGGTAAAATAGCAAACAAAATCACACGACTATAGATCTATAGAAATTTATTGTGCACTGTGGCCAAGAACCTCCCAAGTAAATTTGAAAAGAGGGCCTTATTCCACTTTGAAAGTGCTTCATTTTGACACTACTTATAATGCCTTGCTGAATGATTTCGGATAAAATAACGTGGATCAGATGCAAGTTAAGCCAAAAATGCCAATTTCAGATGTAAAGATTTGTGACAGCAAAGGTTTGCCTAATTGATATCTGACTTTGCCTTCCTAGTTACTGGCAAATTGACATTTTTCTTGTCTAAATGTTGATGCTTTGCCTAATTAACATGGAAATGCTTCCGTTTATTATTTATTAAACACTCTGCATTTTTTTAAGCATTATTGCAGGATGAAACTTACTGTTTATATTGACATTTGTAATTAGTTTAGCTATAAATCTCAAATTAGGAAAATTATGCTTCATATACAAGCGTTTGCCAAAAGATCCAAAAAAATCACTCATCCGGGTTGGCCCAAACACACCTTGAAGAATCATTACTTTGATTTCAATAGTCAAAAGACATTAATTTTATATATTTTCCTAAAGAAATAACATCGGTTTAAATAAAACTTGTTAGAAGGTCTCATTTATCTTTTTAGTTTCTTCTCAAGCAAAAGATAATTATATATTCAAAAGCGAAAATATTGAAACTACTGATTAACTTATCATTAAATCCATAATTTAAAGTTTAATAATTAATGTATGTTCAAAACTTGAGCCAAATCTAATCGACACTATAAGAAAAAAAAAGGTGCAGTTTGATGCATTATTTGATTTAAAAGTTAAAAAATGATGTAATTTTTGCATTGCCAAGTAGCTAACCAACATGTTTCACTTTTCAAATGAAAGAAAATAATGCATTATACATTTTATAATTGTAATGTAACATAGAGAGGAGCACATGGGCACTAAATGCTTCCAATTTCCACATGCTTAGACCCACTAATTAAAGCATTATGGATTATTTTTTTTATGATTTTTTACCTATAGCATTATGGATATTTTTACCCATATATGTAAACCTTAAGCTTGCATTATGTTATTACAATAAGAAAGTCTACGAATCTATATCATATCAATTATTTGTGGGCATGCCTCACAACCCTACCCCACACACCCAAAAGTCTCCTGTTGCTTTCTTAGATTGCATCCGATAATCCAAAACCAAATCACGCAATAATTTCACAACCAAACACATACACACAATATGAAACATTAAACACATCATAAACAAAGTTGTATCCAGATCTCGACATTCAAACTCATAATCATATACAAATTCAAATCAATAAACTAAATGCATTTATGATTCAAACTATTAATTATTAATTAATCAATAACAAGCAAATATTGTTGTGCAACATAGTCTCTGACATTCACATAATTATGTGGAACATGGTCTCTAACAAGCAAGTATTGTTGTGCCTAGCATTTACATAATTATATGCATTTACACACACACGCACGCACAAATGGACAAGCATTCAGATTTGAATATCATCTCTAACCTCAGCAGGTGACAAAACAGGGAAATATCCCACGTATTTCATAGTTGCAGGCTCATAGCACTGTAATTTTTTGTCCTGTTGCTGTCCTCTCCCTCTTTGAGGTACCTGCACAGTAATTGCATATAAAAAGCCTCGTATGAATTACGCTAGGTTCCCACAACAGAAACTAAAAATCCTATAATGCTTTGATTGTTCTAAAAATGACTATATAACTTCCAATATCGCTCTTCAATCCAATGCATCAAAATTTTCAAAAACAGAAATTTTGAAAAAAAAAAAGGAATCTGAACGAAAAACAAACAATCAAACCGAAGCAAGCCCTTTATAAGAAAAACTTACGTAAATGAAGCTATTCTCTTCAGTTTGATTCCCATCCAACACTGCGAAAAATCAAATCTGCACTAAACTATCAATAGCAAAGCAGACATATACACTTAAAAGGTTAAAAATTGTAGAAGGCACGTAGACGTTTACCATCGGAGACATCAACGTCAATCGAAAGCACGTTGAGAGGAATGACATCAACAAGAACCAATAGTGATTAAACTGTGGAGTTTTTGACAATTTTCCTTTTGGTCTTATTGGAATCAAATGGAAAATGTCCAAAAACATCATGGCTCAATGTCTGCACCTATTTATTTTCCTACAAGCATCTACACTGAAAAATGTGGAAGTTTAAGGAGAAAAATCGTAATGGATACCATAATCCTCCATAGCAATACAATACATTAACAATTTGCAAAATACAAAGTAAAAAATAAAAAATCAAATTTGAGAAGAATCGGTCAAGAACTAAAAAATATACCCAATTCATACATTTTCCCCTCAAACTAGACAATAATGATAAATAATTAATAACGCATTGCAAAAAAAAAAAAATTAATAATGCATGCCTAATTTCGACATTGACTTTCTTTGCATATCTTACTTAAAAATATATTAAATCATACCGAATGATGGCTATATAAACATCCAGCAAAAAACACTTTATATATAATTGATTATCATAATTAATATATATATATATATATATATATATATATATATATATATATATATATATATAAATGACACATAGCCTAGGAAACCCAATTAAAAATCTAACATCAAGTAAATACGTCATACACAATTAAAATGGCAAAAAAAAAGTAAAATAATTTTTGTGACCTTTCTTAATATTTTTAAAAGCTCCGATTAATAGATAAAGATTTTATTATATCACAACAACTAAAGATGTATAAGAAACAAATTATGATTTATCCAAATATTTTATTTACATCACACCTATAAACAAAACATATTTTATCAGCTAAGTTTTATTAAAATAATGTTACCAGAAGCTCTATGCAGCAAACCAACAATTATAAGGGCAAGATATTGGTACTTACGTCAGCATAAACCAATTGTGCAATAGAGTTCTAGTATGGTTGAACATAACTGGAGAAATCACCAAGCACATAAGAATATTGCGCCATTCCACCCTCTCATAGAATTCCTTGCTCAAACAAAGGAAAGGTCTTTCAACAGCACTTTCCAAGATATTCATAATATCATGCTTTAAATGTTAATGGATCAAGATACCAGGATACCAACCTGCAGAAAGGAAGTTATGCGACTGGAAAAAGTTAGAGAACAATAAAATATAGGTGGAAAACAGAGAATCTGACACATGATTCAAGAAAATGCTATCTCAAACCAACCAAATCAAAATTATAAACATCTATATCTAGTAATTATGTCAAAGGGTAACGTATAATAAAACCAAAAGACATTTCAAACAGACAAAAGCTCTGTACTTAAACCCATTAAAAAAGATAATGGCATAAAATGACAGAAAAGAAAAAACTTTAAAGTAAATAAATTTGTGATATTCACATTAGCTACATTAGTATGGTCACACTGATTCCAAAGCCTATGCATATTTTCCCACAAACCAATCAGGAAGTTATGCAATTTTATGTTTTTTCCAGCAAAATCACACTTATAACATTCACTCTTTTGAGCCACACAGGAACTGTGCTTCAGTTTCGAACAAAGAATATACAAGAAATGCAGTGGCCATTCTTAAAAATACTATTGTTCTTTTTTTTTATATAATGGCATAAAATGACAGAAAAGAAAAAACTTTAAAGTAAATAAATTTGTGATATTCACATTAGCTACATTAGTATTGTCACACTGATTCCAAAGCCTATGCATATTTTCCCACAAACCAATCAGGAAGTTATGCAATTTTATGTTTTTTCCAGCAAAATCACACTTATAACATTCACTCTTTTGAGCCACACAGGAACTGTGCTTCAGTTTCGAACAAAGAATATACAAGAAATGCAGTGGCCATTCTTAAAAATACTATTGTTCTTTTTTTTTATATACAAGCAGCAGATTTTAATTGCAAAAAAGCAAAAGGCTGAACAAGGTCTAACTGACAGACCCAAGAACAGGGTACAAACGTAAAACATCATCCAAAGAAAACTAAACCAATCAAATTTAGAGAAGGAATCTAAAACAGCCCCTAAAAAAGAGATACCAGCCTAAGCTTAATACCATGGACAAATAAATTCATATGGGAAAGGAAACATGACCACCAAGATACTTTCAAAAACATCCACATAAGTGTGCAGTTCCACATCATTATTACAAAGGTACCAATTATCCCAAATATAACACAAGACCAAATGATAACAAAAATGAAATTTTACGAAATGATAACAAAAATGGAAGAACAACACAAGACCAACTGCCAGTGCACAAAATCTAGATTACATAAAGCGAAAACACAAAACATAAAGAGAAATTATAATATGATCTACAATAAAAGAAAGAAAGGAGCAAATCTTATGGTGGTCACGCGCTCTAATGCCGTCTGGTTTGGCCGAAATCCGCTCTGGAAGATATCTGCATCCTCAACTCCGATCTCCCATTTGCAGGCAAGTGATGATTGGAGAAGGGTACCTCAGACTCGTATCAGCACCGAAAGTTGGTCGATGCAGGTCGTGTCGCCATTTACCGTCGTGACTTATCGGAGGAAGAAGAAGAAGCTTCGCTTTCTAAGAGAAGGGAAATGGACAATGGAGGAGGCAGAGAGATGGCGGCTCCAACTTAGAAAAGAAAAGGAGGATGAGGCAAAGAGGGGGTAGTTAGGGTTTTCAAAAGACAAAAATGCCCCTACTTTTATTTGAACAACAGAACAATATTAGTTAAATAAGGGATAATTTCGTAAATATATTTACCTAGACTTATTTTTATTTGTATCCATATATGTACACATATTGAATATTACTTTTATAATTAATATATATTCAGGATTATTAAAATCATAAAAATTGTTACGTGTTTTAAATCTATGTGATTTAATTGGAATTTACTTTGAGAGGTTTCAAACTACTCAAAAAATAATTAAGGAAAATCTATTCTTATTCACAATGAGATAATAAACTTAATTTTTTTAATCATATAATTTTTTGAGTTTAAATATTAAATTCATCGAAATTAGAAAAAAATTGAATTTCGATATAAATTCATGTGTATAGTAAAAATATTAAAAATAATTACTAAACATACATACATATATATATATATATAATACTTATTAAAATCAATAATCATAGTAAAAAATTAAAAAAAATTAATATCAAAATAAAAAATTTATATAATATAAAACATTATTAATCCGTCACTAATTTAGCAGCAAAAAATGGTGCCATTCATTGCCGCCAATATTTAGCGATTATTTTCATTATTACGTCACTAAACTTATCTCCAAGTTTAATAAATACATTTTCACTACTAAAATTTAAAATGGTCGCTTAGCGACAAAAAGTTATCCGTCACTAAATTTCATAGCTAATTCAGATTTTTTTTGTAGTGTATTTAGTAGACAATAGTCAAAAATCAGTTACAATAGAATTATCCAAGTTTTTCTCCCAAATAAAAAATTTTAAAATATTTAACATTTTTTTTCAAAGTAAAAAAATCTAAATACTTAGTTTTTGCTAGTTTATTTTTCTAGGTTCTAGCAACCTAACCTTATTTTATCTCACATAATTTTTAATAAACCTCACTAAACATGATTACAATAGAAAATTATAATCATTTTGATGATATCTGATCGTGAATGCTCATAATGATGAGATGAAACTTTCAGCAATGTAAAGATCAAAAATAAATGTGTTTAACTCATATGTTTTAACACTTAAATAAAATGCCTTTTTATAGTTTGGAAAAAGCTAGACGTCAAGTGTGAAAGAGCATATTCAAAAACGTTTCCTTAAGTGATAAGATTTGATTTTTGCTTCTTTAAACAAATTTCAACGGTTAGAAAATATTTCAAAATTTTTCTTTCCATTTTCAAAAGATATATAAATGAAAAACTTAATTTTTGGAAAAAAAAATTATATTATTTTATTGGTTTTGAAATCGTCAATTATAATAATCATGGGGAAGTCAGATTATATTATTTTATTGGTTTTGAAATCGTCAATTATAATAATCATGGGA
This sequence comes from Excoecaria agallocha, assembly GCA_037975025.1. NCBI lineage: Eukaryota > Viridiplantae > Streptophyta > Magnoliopsida > Malpighiales > Euphorbiaceae > Excoecaria > Excoecaria agallocha. The sequence continues at coordinate 53,065,466 of CM075806.1, read as the reverse complement.
AGTCATATTATATTATTTTTGAGCTTATCCAACCCTGAATCCACCTTGAAAAAAAAAGAAAAGAAAGAAAAGTATATGATCCGATAAAAAAATTAAAAAAAAATTAAATCAAACTCTACCTATAATGCTAACGGATCAACTCCAAATTATTATTATTTTTTTAATTTTGGTAACCAATCAATTTTTTTTTTAAAGATTCTAATTTTATCTAATAGTTTTATTTTATTGATATATAAAAGATATATATTCGTATAAATTACAAGATCTTTCTATTTTCGCTACCTGCTGGACATCACCCATTTGACAGGTTTAGATAAGATGGGACACGAAATAAAATCATCTTTTATTTTCTAATTAATAATGTTATCTTTTTTGAAAAAAAGAAAATGAATAATGTCATCTTTTAATAACATCAAAATATGTCAATTTGTTATTGCATATGCGTTTTAATTCTTTCTATTTTTCATTAATTTGCTTTCCGTTTTCCTATCATTTGCCCTTTGAGGCCCATTTCCTTCCTCCTCTGTCGTGAAATTTCTTGAATAAACATAAATGCTCAGTCCACACGCAATATTATAGACCCAGTTCTCGGAAGAACTTTCCTTTCATTTTATTTCATATTAGAGTCTAGATTTTTTTTCTTGGAAGTTGTCAAAGTAAACGTGCCACAATACCGCAGAAATTTCATTCCTAAAGCCAAGCTTACCTATAAAATTAAGGAGTTGGTGCAGTTTTAATAATAATCAGTAGCAGAGATCACCTAGGATGGGCTGTTTCGGGAAGAGACAACATAAAAAGAAGGAAAACAAAAGTCAGACAGGCGCCCCAACCAAAGGAGGTAACATTAACAACAAAGCTTTTACCCAAGCGACTGGAAGAGGGAAAAAATATCGCAGCAGATTCGACGGGGGTATGGTCATTCTAACTGACGCTAGCGCTGCTGCTCCCGGCGATGGCGGTAACGGAGGTGGCTGTGGCGGAAACGGTGGAGGTTGTGGCGGTGGCGGAGGTTGTGGAGGCGGCGGTGGCGGATGTTAATTAATCCAAGAAGAAGGTCAACTTATTTAGAGTGTTGGAGGAGAATATGGGTGCAGTGTGGCGTTATTTTCCTATAATATTAATTAGCAAGTTTCTGAAAAAGAATTCCTCATTTCGTAACATAGAAATATTCAGAATTGTATTGTGCGTATTGGATAATAATATTACAGAAGCTTTTTATTTTTCACATTAATTATTAATTTATGTATCATTAATGCAAATAAATATATATCTTCTGTTTTAATTCGATACGGATTCTAAATTTGATTATTATTTTCAATATATATATATATATAAAGACAAACTTATTATAATAAAACAACTAATTCTCTTTTACTTTGCAACTTTTTCATAAACCCAACCCTTAAACTTCATCAAATTTATTTTTCTCCATAAATAAACCTACCCAGCAGGAGGAGAAATTTGAGTTTTATGACGATTCAGTAAATGTTCAACTCAATGGGATTAATCATTAGTTTAAACCAATTGTTAAGAGAAAAAATAGCGTTTTCTTATTAATTAATATTTGATTTTGTAGAGAATTTCATATTACATCCTCCTGTACACGCAATGTTGAGGATAATATATACATAAGAATTGTAATTTCAAATATAAGTTTTTTGGCCGGCTAAAGAGCAATAGAGCCAATTAAAAGCCGAATGACAAAAGGTTCAATTGTTATAAAAAAATTCACGCTCACTGCAATCCCAATCGGACTTGAATAAAACCGATCAAATGCGGAGTCAATCAAACCTCTCATATCAGCAAGCCAAATCCTATAAATCATCCTATCAGTCATCCTAACTCTGCATGCTGTAGATATGGCTAGATTTGGAAATAAATAGTTATAGCCACCTAAGAAATGTAATTCCTTATAATCAAGAAATATGAATCACATAAAATAAAAATGAAATAAAAATATCATACATTTATCTATACAAAATTAATTTCATAATAATTCAAACTATTATTTTCAGGATTCAATATTTGAAATTTAAATTTCTTAATTTGTTGTTAGACTAATTTTTTTCAATTACCATGTAAAAATTTCCACCATAACCATCAAAATATACAAATAATTTTAACAATATAATAAAAATTTGACAAGTAATTTTTTAACATAAGCAAAATGTATGTCTTTTATAAATTAAACGAAGAAATAAATGATCAATCGAACACATATTTCATTAATAAATAAAATTGTATATCACTTTATAATATTAATTTAGTTTTAACTTTTAACAATATTCAATAAGTAAAATTCTATAATATTGTATTTAAAAATAAAAATTTAAATTATAGCTTACCTTTTTTTTTCACGTCACCAAATTAGTTAACAAATTGCACCTATAAATCGAAAAATAACACATTTAAAAATTTATAATTTTTCTAGATAATTAACTGTTAAAAATATGAATAATTTTATTTACACTTTGTTTCTGCAGCAAGCTAAAAATTAATTTCAAAATTTAATAACAACAGCAAGTTATAAAAATAAATTATAAATAGAAAAAAATTACAAGAGAATGAAAATTATTTAGAGCGGGATGAGAGAATGAAGAAGGAAGAATAAGAAGAAGAATGAAAAATTAATTTATATAATATAAATATAATATTAAAAAATTAAAATTTCGAATCAAATTAAAATGACCAGACACTCAAGTATTTTTCAATAATTTTTTCAGAGCACGTGGACCGACACTGCAACTTCTGCAGCATCTGAAATCGTTATAGTCTGCAACGATTTCGGATGTTGTAGAAATAGTGTGCCACCCTATCGCTTTTGACACAAAACCGCTGAAGACCCGGCGATCTTGATCCAAAAATATCACACCTGTAAATACTTTTTTACACACTCTTTTTGTTGTATTTTTTTAAAAATATATTACTTAAAAATTGTCCCTGGAATAATAATAATAATAATAATAATAATAATAAGAATAATAATAATAATAATTGTCCAAGTCAAAAGTCAAATTTCATGGACTGAAACGCGTGATCAAGTCCGTCTTCAACCCGCATATTTCTAATTCACTTGCTTTATTAGGGAATACACCCTTCTGCACAAAAAATAATAATATTTTTTAATTAAACATGTTACTTCTTTTTTTTTTTTGATAAAAAAAAAGTGTTGTCTTAATGCATATGTGCGGACAATACACACCCCTATATACTATTGAATTAAATTTTCTGACTTGATTTTCGTATTTATGCTCACCGAATCTTACTTCGGTCATAGAATTGATAATTCATATACTTTTTTTTTCACACAAACTTCGAAAAAATATATATTCCAAAATTTTGGAAATTAAACATCAACAGTTAAATAATTACGCCTTAATATATAAAGAATTACTTCCACTGAATTACAATTTATCTTTTGCAAATTGTTCCACGTAGGAAATTTTTACTTCTTTACTTTTGGTCAAAAATCATATTTCCGTATTTGGAGTAACTTACATTTTACACAAATAATATTTTGATCATTATATTTTAATCGGTAATAATAAATTAACTCAAGTAATATTTTATAATAACAAAGTCAAAAATGCTGAATAATTATATATCGCTTAAAAAAATTAGCTATCTGATTAAAAATATCAGTAAAAAATAATTTATATATTCATCTAATTTGATAAAAATAACTCATATTTAATTTAGATAATTTAAAGTTAGTGCTAATATGGAATTAATTTCATATATAGTCATTGAACTTACAGATAATCGCTAAAAAGTAACTGACTTATTTTTTATGACTTAAATGTTACTGAACTTATCATTTTTTTTGCAAAAAAAATCATTTTAACCGATTTCTGGTGATTACTCTTGCCGGAATGCCGATGTGACACGTCACATTATATGTCTGGATGCACGTGACACGATACATCAGCAGCTACATCACTAAAAAAGGCCACGTGTGTCCAGAAATATAATGTGACATGCTGACGTATCGTGTGATATGCCCTTTTTTGGTGACATGGCTGCTGACGTGTCATGTCATATGTATTGAGACATATGATGTGACATGTCACGTCAGCATTTTGATAAGAATTATCGTCAAAAATTAGTTAAGATAATTTTTCTGTAAAAATATGATAAGTTCAGTGACATTTAAGTCACAAAAAATAAGTCAGTTACTTTTGAACGATTAGACATAATTTTAGTGATCATGGATGAAATTAACTCTGCTAATATTTAAAACAGTAGATAGTCTATTTATTCTTTTAATTTATTCTTTTAATTTATCAAATTCAAATCACACTTTTCTGACAATGAATTCCAATATGAATAATCTTCAAATTGCATCTACAAGGTCAAAACTGGAAGCATAGAACCATTCAATAACCATGAATCGACAGAATTAACATTCTTTTGAAATCGTCTAAACCAGAGTCATTAAGCAATAAAATCCGTGCAAGGCAAGGAAAATCTTCTGAATTTTCGTCAATTGCAAGCCTAAAATAATAATAAAGGATTCAGGTGACACAGATGTTATATGAAAGAGTTGTCCGTAATTTGATTAAATACAGAAAATGGAAATTTGGGTGATTATAATAATACTTTTTTGTTCATTTACGGCCTTATCTATCCTTTTGGCTTTACTCAGAGGAAGAAACTGTAGTGGAAGACCAGATGGTTATGGTGGATTCCATGGTGGTGGCGGCCTCCACCACCATGGAGGACATGGCCTAGCTGGAGCAGCTGCCTTTGGTGGATTTGACGGTGGTGGCGGTGGTGGAGGAGGAGGAATTGGTGGATGCGACGGTGGTGGCGGAGGAGGTGGTGGTGGAGTAGGAGCGTGTTGATTGCCTCGGAATTTGGAGAGAAGGTGGATCCTTATTTGGAATAAAAATTAATGATTTAATTAGTCACATAGTTTAATTCTTAGTCCATTTATATATACATTTTTTTTATTTAAAAGGTTTGTAGAAAATACAAAATTAATAATAAATTTCATTTATACGCATAGATAATATATTTGGAACTTTCCATGTGATAATTATTTGTAAAAAGATACATTACCAATTTACTACATATCATTCATGTACTCTTGTTTAATGTTGCCAATTTATTTTTTCTTTAATGCTGTAAAAACTGTGAATCAGAATTAATTTATGGTTTAAAGGTATGATGTTTTCTAGTTTTGTTTATTTTTAACTCTTATAAGTTAAACTTTAAAAAATTAAGACAATTTCTTTTTTAAGTACAATTTTGTATCTTTTAAAATGTATCTCTTATTCTTCAGTTTTCTTATTACTGTCTATAAAAAAAAATTTAATTTTAAATATTAAATTGACTTTAAGAAGTAAATATAATAAAAAAAGACAAAAACAAACTGTTAAAGCAAATCTATTAGTTTTATCATCATTTGAACTATAAATTATAACTTGTTATATTTGAATTATTTCTTTAAACATGATTATTGAATTAATATAAACATTTTTTTATAGATATTAGTATCGTGAAAATTTTATTATAAAAAAATGTACTATGAAATATGTTCAAATTTATATTTTGGGTAATTTGATATTTAGCTGACTGTACCTCGATATTACCATAATTAAACCTTTAATCCGTTAATTTCTAATTTTACCGATTTTTGTCTGGTATGGTTCTAAAAACCATGATATAAAGGAAATGCAATTGAAGTTGAAGCTAAGAAAAAGGCATATAGCATCTTGATCCAAAGCTCAAAGGATATGAAAAACCTGGTTATAAATTTCATCTATCACAAACACACAACATACAAGTGGAAATATAAAAGAAAATAAAGCCTGCCTAATTAAATAAATTATGTATGCATTACGCTTCAAAAGTTTCTAGCTTTTAGTGACGGATCACACTGTTTGGCGCGGGATTAACTTTTAGCAAGGAACTTGCCTTTTAGTGACTGTGATTTAGCTTCTACGGACGGATGTTTCAGCTTTTAGCTACTGAAATTTGGCTTTTTGCTAGGGATGCATGACCTTTTTAACGACTGGATATCAACTTTTAGTGATGGATATATTGGCTATTAGGTACAGAGTTTTAGGCTTTTAGCAATGTTTATTTAATTTTAGTGACAGAATTGTTCTTCTAGCGGTGAATGTTTGACATCGAGGCCACAGATACTTTTAGGGACTGGGTTTTACTTTTAGCTGATTGATGGAGCTATTGATGGTTTTAATGTTTAGCACAGGCATTTGTTAGCAAGGATTATATTACCCTTTTGCTTAACCTTTTAGCACAGGCATTTGTTAGCAAGGATTATATTACCCTTTTGCTTAACCTTTTGGCGACGGGTTCTCTTTCAAGTTTCAGAGAGCATTGAGTTTTCATTAATTAGAAAAGAATCCAATGTTGGAAAAGAAAAAGGATACAATGTCATAGAAAATAATCTTTTGTAAATAAGACGTTTATTCTGATCATTTTCAATGAATAAGCAATCAGAACATTGTAAAAGAAACTCTGAAAAATCACAAAGTGGATGGCAAGCTCAATATATCAAAATTGCAGTGACAAGTCATGATTAGCCTAGAGCATACACCAAACCGCAAATCCCCTATCACACCCCAAACATGGACATCATGTGCCATAGCTGCGATCTCCTGCATCTCCAAGTCCAGGAACTATAAAACTGAGAAAGAAGAAGGATCACGCAAAGCATTAGAAAAACAAAGACAGTAGGCCCAAACATCCCTATAACGTGCAGACAATGATTTTGTAACTGTTCTGTGTGCTTAATAAAGTCTGTAACCTACCCTTTGTCATTGACAGTGGGATCAATGATTCCAGTGTAAACATGAAGCCTGGATTATCAAGAAATAAAGTGAAACCTTGAAAAGTATCCCAAAATTGATTACAAAAAGCTGTTTAATTCGTATTACCCAGGGAACTTCTCGCTGAGCTTTTGAAGGGCTGGCGGTGCAGCCACTGCAGATATCTGTCACACAGCAGCTTCATTCAGCAGTGTACTAATCAGAGTTCAAAGAGAGTAAATATCCATCTATGCCCATTTGTTTAGCGGTGTAACAGTACAACTAGACAACAAACATCTAATCTGCTTCAGATTTTCAGACAAATGCCTCACATTCAACAAATTTTATGATAACGATAAAAGCAATCCATGTACAAGACAAAAAATTATTAAATCTATGATGTCAAGATCTTTGTTTTATCAAATGCAGATTAAAGGACACCATTTCCAAGCAAATCCCAAAACATAAGCAGTAACATCATCCAAGCACAAGTAAATGCTAAATGCATTAGTATCGCATCATGTGCACAGCAAAGCAAACAGATCCTGACAATGCATTGAGCCAGTGCTGCTTTTTTCTGATAAAGCAAACATAACTGGGTTTCTTGATTAAGTTTCTATAGGTAGAAGAACTCATCACATCTTATAGGAATAAGGTCATCTTTTACCCCCAAATTTTTAAAAATGGATAGATTTTACCCCTAAACTTCTATATTTTCAGTTTTTGCCATTAAGTGCATGAAATTGAGCAATTTTGTCCATACGCTTTTTAAAAGAGAAATTTTACCCATGCACTTATTGAAATAGAAAAATTGTCCCTAAAGAGATGATTACATGGCATTCTCTACTTGATTTCGATCTGAAAAAAGGATCTTTTCTCAACATTTTAGGCACTTAGTAGCATAAAATGACTATATATATATATATATAAACTGGTGTTGCCTCAGTTGAAAGGCATAGGAGCAAAAAAATGGCATTATACTGTCTTTAAAAGAAAGAGAGAACTAGAGAGAGAACAACTCCATGTGAATTTATCTGGCGCCTGCCCAAGTAATGTTTGAAATTTTCCAAAGGGTTTGCATTCTTCCTTATGTCACAAGTGGACAAAATAATGCCAAAACTAATTTCAATGTTTTAGCAGATGCAGACGATATTTTCCAAACTTCAAACTTTTTACTTCTTGAAATGAATAATTGCACAAAAGAAACCATCAAATGAAGTCATGATCCTTGAAAGGAGGCAGACAAGGCAGATCATCTTATGAGAAGCAAGAAACTGAATTCTAAGCAAAGTTAAGCTTATATGACACAAGCCATTGTCATACTATTGCTAGGGAAGACGTTAACTGCATATCAATTTTGATAGGCACACGATCTTTTATAAACTATTTACCACTTTGATTTGTCTGTTCTCAACCCCCCGTTCTTTGATTAGTTCAATAGTTGCAACTATTGTGCCTCCTGAAATATAAAACATAAACATAATAAGAAAACCCACAAATATCAACAGACACAGCAACCTCCAAATTGGTTCGTTTCATTGCTTCTTTATTACACTTTGCCCAATATATAATAGCATCCAAAGACAAGAAAGAGGCAAATAAAAAATGCAAGGTAATTAGGTATGAAATTTAACTCCAAATAAAAGCACATTGCAAAGTCAGAAGACAGAAAAAAAAAAGGTTAATGGTTATATGAACATGTGCATACAAATTCTTAATGTTGCAATTAGAGGTGGCAAATTTTGACACGACCTAAGCTGCCCCATAAAAATGTAACCTAAACCTAAGCCGATAAGCCGACCCAATCAGTCAATGACCTGTTTGCCTTGCAAAGTGACTCAACCCATATGACCAAACCCATTTATGGCATGTTTATGATAACTTTTTTAGCAAAATAATTATTTGTATAGGTTATGCATACATAATTTTTATTTTTAATGAAAAAATTTTAAAAATATAGAAAAATAGACATAAAGCTTGATATGTTTATGACCCGTTCAACAATGACCCATTTAGATCATTAACCAGACCCAATTCATTTATGATCCACAAAATTTTGACCCATTTATGACCTGACCATCATGACTTTGGCCCAAACTCACCTAACCCGTCTCGTTTGCCACCAATGGTTGCAATTCTTGGATTTTTGTTTTCTTCTATTTTCTCTTGGTACCATTATATGGAGACATAAGATGTAACATCTTTCACAAGGAATCCAAGACAAAATTGATGATAAATATGACTTTTCAAATGTAAGACTCAGCATCGCATTATTATTTGTGCTAACTTTCCAGGAGATAACTTACAAAGCCTGACCAATTCTGAATCCTAAATTAATTTGAATTGTTTAATCTCAAAGTTAATGCAAGAACACTAGTACAACCATCATTAGCCTAAAGTCACATCATAGATTTCCTTCATTTATGGAAAGCCAGCAGTTTTTCTTAGAGAAACTGATAAGCTTTTTGATACTGTAAGTAGAACAGTAGATATAACTACCTGTTGCAAGCATAGGATCCACCACAAACACCCGAGAATCAGGAGGGAATTTTTCAGGCAACCTATTGAAGTAATTACAGAAAGCAAAAAAGTGTCATGGCAATAAAAAGCAAAATTCATATTATCTAACATCTGGAAATACCAATACAAAGCCTCTTCACAAAAACAAGATACAAATATAATCCTCAAATATTATCAGAAACTGCATACTTGTTCAGATATATTGTTGGTTGAAGTGTCTCCTCATCTCTGCTTACACCTTAATTTAAAGAAGGAAAAGAGGAAGATTGTTAGAATCTATAAACTGATTCAAAAATAAATATTATAGTAAATAAGGAGAATAACCTGTAAGTATATATATTAGATTATAGAAAATTGGTTTAGTTTTATTATACTGTTCAAAGCACTGCTAGTGCAGCACAGTTAGCAAGCCCAGCTTAGCTTCTTCGATTAGAATTTAACAACCTTGCTCTTACCTATATGGTAAGTTTTTGTTGCAGGTAAAATTGATGATGCATGTTCAGCAAGCGCAAGACCAGCTCTCAAGATTGGAACAACCTAGAAAATAAAGGGAAGAAAAAGTTCCACTTAACGACACATCAAGCAGAACTATGAATTTAAAAGGTCATAAAATAATAAAATTGAACAGTAACTAACCGCCACAGGCTCCCTTGGATCAATAAATTCAACTGAGGCAACACCCATTGGTGACTGAATCTCCCCAGTGATGGTAGGCTGGAAGCAAAATCAGAAAAAAAAAAAAAAGTTGGCAAAGCTCATTAATTACCACTTCTGGAAAGTAAATAATTTTTGCTCATTTTAAAGACTGAATTCTCTACGTATCTATGTGCCATTAAGATGCAGTGGTTAGTGCGACATCTTTAACTTTATTGAACGGAAGGGTACAACCCATAAAGAAACAAAATGACCTGATTGCTTTGGAACACTACTGGAAATCTGTTAAATCATCTGCTACTAATAAGTATCAATTGATAATTGAAAATTATCTGTCAACATATTTGATAAACGTGCATCCAACATCATAAATGACTTGGTTATATTCTCAGTCTCTGATCAGCAATCGTGCAGAAATGCATGAGATGTACATGCACATGACGAGTAGAAAGTGAATGTGCTTTCAAAAGAAAAAGAGTTAAGAAAAGTATCATACTTAAAGTAGGAAGAATATCAAATGCAATTATTGTCAAATGGTTTCCTCTATACCAATATGAATGAAATATGTGGCCTCCCCTTGGATTTTGCTGATGACATACCACAGCTTTTGCTTACATTTATATTAAATCTAACACCAGAACAAATTACTGACCACGTTGATGAGAAGACCCAATATCAGGAGAAGAATATATAGCAAGTCCAATTAATGTTTTCTTTTCTGAATGAGTAATAGGAGGAGGGAGATAAGTTTAAAGTAACATGAGAATAACTGAACATAACAGGGAACTAACCAACCAATCCCTCGACGCTTCATAGATAAGTAGCCTCCCTAACTCAGCCATGGCATTCCCTGCAAGAAGATACGAATCAGAAAATTTAAGAAAATGGAACAAATAATGAAGAACAAGAAGTAGAGAAGAAGAATTATACTCAAGCGAACACACATAAAAAAAAAAAATTCTTGGAATACAGATGGCAGGCTATAAAGTATCAACATACTGCATATACTAAATAAGAAAAGTTAAATCTTGATATACTGATAGAGTCCAAACAAAACCAGCAAAAAATAATATATCCGGTGGAGAATTTGATGGAAGTTCTCCCAAGTCAGCCGAATGGCAGTACAGATTTGTTCCATTAAACGGCAAACAAACGCATACACACTTAACTGAAGATTGGGCATGGAGTTTGCTCATTTCTCAGAACTGAAACCCAGTGCTTGATCAACGGATGTGGAGGCACAAACACCTAACATAACCCAATCAGTGATCAGATTCAAAAAAAAAAAAAAAAAGAGAGAAGGCAAATTAAAAGAAAAAAACACGCAAATGAACTAACAAGCATTCTATCCCCAGAAATCGGCTTCTCCTCTGTGACCATGTGAGACTTCACAGTTAGAAAGCTGCGGCGCGAAGGAGTGGAACACGACATCTAATGCAAAAGAAAAAATCAGAATCAACTGGAGTTTTGACAAATCAATATAGTGAAAGGATCACACTGAACACGTAATAATATTGCATGTAGAGCAGAGCAGAGAAGAGAAACGGATTCAACCTTACGGGGATTAAGGGGAGCAGAAGAAGGAAAGAAATTAAGTAGAAGAGGGAGAGAGTTAGGGTTTTGTAGGTGAGATTTATAGGCTAAACGCGGCGTAGAAGGCAGGCAGCGGAGATGGGAATTAATGTGGGACGCCATACCACATCCGGGGAGTAAAGTTCTGTTTGAGTGGGGAATAGGGTGTAGTTAGATCAGAGAGGTCTGCTAAGTTTTTTTTTTTTGATGTGAATAGGAATCCAAGGGTGATAGAGTTTTGAATTGAAAAATGATTGCTGGTTTCAGTTTGGATCATTACATATTAGAGGAAATTACGCGAAATACCCACGTATTTTTGTTTTGTTTTCAAAAATGCTCCATTAATTTTACAAGTTATCATTTTTATATTTTTACACTGTTAACTTTTAAAAATATCTCTTTTTATATATATATTTTCTATTTTATCGTTCTCTAGTGAAATAGTTTCTCTCAAGTATTCAACTCCCACTCTCCTTTTTCTCGCCTTCACTTCACTACCAGAAGCCACAGCTACTGCTCAACTTTCGATCATCGGTCAACATCAAACTTTTTAATTTTATTGAAAATAGAAGAACAAAGTGAATTGCTTATTTAGTTGCAGCAAATGCGTGCATATATGTAGGCTGAAGTGTAAATAAAATGAGAGGGGTTTCTAGGCTGAATGATCGTATGCTTTTTAGCTTGAGATATATAGTGTAATTTGGTATGGGGAATTACAAGTTGATTTAAACACGGTTTAATCACTTTAGAAAACAATAGATGTTGATTTTGATTTCTATTTATTAATGAATGTCAATAGTTGCGAGGTCTGCAAATACTGAACTTTTGTTGATTTAGCTTTAATCGTACCCTTGAATGGAGGATTACAACTGAGAATATTCTTATATTTGTTCCTTGGGTTTATAAATTTGACTGGTTATTACGTGATGTAATCGTTACTTGGCATTTGTTTTGGTAATGTCTTTTTCTGATGTTTGAAATTGTATTGAATAACAGTATTTATTATTATCTTTGTTCGTGCAAAGTTGGTCAAGAATGGTCCACTTGCAAGTAATTTAAGAACAAAACACTAAATTTATAAATCATTATATGTGAATATGTCCTGAATTCTATGATTTACAGACAGAATTTAAATAAATAAAATATGCAAATAAATAAAATATGCAGATTTTTAATTCATCTTAACATTGCTCACAAACTGTTTGTCAAAAGTTCTAAAAGAATTTATACTTATGCGACAGCCATTGTTTGTTTGACATTTGAAATAAAAATATTGAAAATACGAACAGAGCTTAAATTTCTATGATTTTTCTTTTTTCTTTTTACTTTTATATATCAAATTGAACAATTAATATATGTTGAAAAAATGACAGCCATAAATATTCTGCAAAAAAGAAACAGTAGGATGTTTCTTAGAACAAACATATCTATTACAACATTTGGCTCATAGCATGTGCTGTTAGTTATTGAAGAAGAGAAGCTTACGAACCATAATAAAAACATCTCAAATAGTCTCACTCTTTCAAGTGAGTTCATGGTTGTTCTAAATATGGTACCATATCAGTCTGTGTCTATTTTAATTGAGTGTATTCAACAGTAGGCACTGCAGGAGCTTGTGCCTATTTCAATTGGGTATATTCAACAATAGGTGCGAGTGAGTGGTGACGAAGGAATTTATTATTGATGAAAAGGGAGAAAAATAATGCCATGGAAATTGAAAATATTATTGTTTAAAGAGAATAAAGTATTGCAAGGAAAAAATGAAGGCATTCAATCGAACAATCAAAAGTTTGAAGAAACAGTTAAAAAAAGCTGGAGGCCATGTGGATTTTCGTTGTTAGAATTTTAGCTGCAGTAGGATGTTTTAATCAAACAAATCCAGCAATTATTTATAACAAAAATCATTAAAAAAACCCATAAATGCATTTTAATTCCTTAGAATTCATGTTTGATTACCTTGGAAAAGAACATCAAAATCTCTTATAAAAAGGAGCTATGCTCCTGACACTGTAAAGTTTCTGTTGTCAAGCTGTTGTGGTCATTAAACATCCCCCTTATTGGTCTTGCTCACAGGTGATAAATAACGATAGTATCTGATATAGATTATCAAAATATATTAGTTGATCAACCGAAAATAATTCTTTTACAGACCAAAATAATAGTAGTTAATTTGGTTATAAAGTGTATAAAGAAGAAAATATACTATATATTTTATTTTAAAAAGATCATACACTATTTTTTTATTTACAAAAAATCATAAACTGTATTTTTTTTATTTTTGAAAATATCATATACTATATTTTTTATTTATAAAATATCATATAATATATATATTTTTTTTACAAAAAAATCATACACCATATATTTTTTTTATAAAAAATCATATACTGTATATTTTTATTTTAAAAAGATCATATACTGTATTTTTTTATTCACAAAATATTATGTAATATATTTTTTTATTTTTGAAAAAAATCATATATTATATTTTTTTATTTACAAAATATTATACACTGTATATTTTTTTACAAAAGATCATACATTATATAATTTTATTTTAAAAAATATTATATACTGTATTTTTTTTATTTACAAAAAAAATCATATATTATATATCTGTATCTAGATTGCATATGGGTATTTTTATATATTTATATGTTTTTTTTAACATCATTTCTGATTCCATGGGTTTTAATGGTTGACTTCTGAAAAAATTGTTTTTGAGTTGTATAAGAAAAGGGAAAAAAAAGTTTTAGCCTGTATAATTTAGCTTTGAATTTCATTTATTTGTTCAGATTGGATTTCAGTTTCCCATTCTTGGCTTGACAATTGTATAATTATACGTTAATGATTGCAGCTACACTTTATTAATGTAGGAGCCGCAGAGTTTGCTGCTTTATGGAGTTGTCTTGGTCAATGGCGTGTAAGTAGCCTCCTAATCTTTCGTCTACTTGTGATGAATTGACAAGTTTCTCTTATTTAGTTTTTTGCATATGGAAGTTGTTGGTGAACCACTTTTCATTATATTCATTGTTCTAACCACTATTTAACGATGGAAATGTAACTTCTATTAAGGGATTTTACCATTGATTTGCATGCTAAATAAATATGATGTGTTTAGCTTTCCCCGACTCCGGAATTAGTTGGCACCTAGTGGTAGGGTGAACCGGATACCGGGGGGCTTTAGCCGGCCAAAAAATGGAATTGTTGGTAGTGGCACATAATTAGTATTTTGTTCTCTTTGCCATGAAAACTATGTGCGTCAACTAAATTGCTTCTCTTCAATCATTTTGATAATGTAAAATGCTATTAAAAGTTTGTAACTAACCTTTTCCTTGAGATGTAGAAAATGGACTAAAATGCTAATTTACTTCACTATTTTAAAGAGAAAATATCATTAGATCAGATACACTAGCATAGCAAAAGTGCTGTCAAAGTTGGTTAATTTGACATAGTTTTTACTTGAAGATGGTAATATTTTATTCTTTCGGTATCCTATGCTTGCTTTTGGATGTTGATCATTCACTGAATGTTCCTTGTTAGCTTCCTCAATAAAGTTGCCGGTAATTGCACATAGTTAGCATGAAGTATCCTTTCTAAAATTTTATCAGTGATTTGACTTTTGCAAATATGCTGAGGGATTTAAAATCACACTACTGACTTTGTCGTGGGAACAAAATTCCTAAGGTGGTTAAAACCAATTGTCAGCAAAATAAAACAATTACAGTGACTTAACTGGATGATTATTACTGGTAAGACAGTAAAACAATCTACATTGAGACAATACATGCAATCTTTTAGTTTCCATTTTATTCTTTTTTTTTTTTTTTTTCAGTTCGCACCATATTATGATAATATATTATGACAAATGGGTAGATAATTAAACTGTTTTCTTGCATACACATGGCTCACCAATTGCATTAGAGCAGGATCACGGTACCACTCTATGGAATTCTAATCAAATTTTAGACTTCATTTATTTGCAGTTTGCATCAGCTTCAATACGTTCATATGCATTTTATTTTTTACAAAAGATCATATAGTATATTTTTTATTTTGAAAAAATCATACACTATATTTTTTTTATTTTTTAAAAGATTATACACTATATTTTTTATTTTTGAAAAGATTATATACTGTATAATTTTTTTATAAAAAATCATATAATGTATTTCTTATTTTGAAAAAATTATATACTGTATTTTTTTATTTTTTAAATAATCATACACTATATTTTTTTATTTTTGAAAATATCATATACTGTATATTTATTTTTACAAAAAATCATACATTGTATATGTTTTTTTACAAAATATCATACACTGTTTTTTTTTTATTTTTCAAAAGATCATATACTATATATTTTTTTTACAAAAGATCATATAGTGTATTTTTTGTTTTGAAAAAAATCATACACTATATTTTTTTTTATTTTTTAAAAGATTATATACTGTATTTTTTATTTTTGAAAAAATCATATACTGTATATGTTTTTTTTACAAAAAATCATATAATGTATTTCTTATTTTAAAAAAATCATATACTGTATTTTTTTATTTTTTAAATGATCATACACTATATTTTTTTATTTTTAAAAATATCATACATTGTATATTTATTTTTACAAAAGATCATATACTGTATATTTTTTTTACAAAAGATCATACACTGTATTTTTTTTATTTTTCAAAAGATCATATACTATATTTTTTTATTTTTGAAAAGATCATACACTGTATATTTTTTTACAAAAAATCATATATTTTATTTTTTTATTTTGAAAAAATCATACAGTGTATTTTTTTTTATTTTCAAAAGATCATACACTATATTTTTTTTTATTTTTGAAAATATCATACAATATTTTTTTTATTTTTTAAAAAATTATTATATTTTTTTTACAAAAAATCATATACTGTATATTTTTTTTTACAAAAAAATCATACAAAGTATTTTTTGTTTTGAAAAAAAATCATACACTATATTTTTTTATTTTTTAAAAGACCATACACTGTTATTTTTTATTTTTAAAAAGATCATATACTGTATATTTTTTACAAAAGATTATACAATATATTTTTTATTTAAAAAAATTATTCAATGTATTTTTTATTTTTGAAAAGATTATACACTGTATATTTTTTATTTATAAAACATCATAAATTGTATTTTTTTTATTTTTGAAAAGATCATATACTTTACTTTTTTACAAAATATTATAAACTGTATTTTTTTATTTTAAAAAAATTATATACTGTATTTTTTTATTTACAAAAGATCATATATTATATATTTTTTAAAAAATATTATAAATTGTGTTTTTTATTTTGAATTGCTGTTACATTATAACTATATAATTAATCCATATTTAATTAACTATTTCTTCATACAACCTACGATTAATTATCTAGACTCTGGACAAAATTTGTGGGCTATATATGGCATGGAAGTGATATCGTAGATTTCAAAAAATATAAACATTGTGTAGTGCATGAATGTAAAATGAGAGTAAAATGTCAAGAAATAGAGACAGTCTGATTGTGGTGATGTAAACAAAAAGAGTTTGTTGGGGTTACAAGTAAATTAAGTTTGGATTTTTTATGTATGGTGGTGATGGCTGTAGTGGCTATATATATATATATATAAAGAATGGGAAAAAAGAATGGCAATAGAGTCTTGGTCAACATCATATATATATAAATAAAAAAAGATGGTGAATGCCCCATCCCTTTCTTTTACTTAAGGATGTGGAATCTCTGCTCTTCCCATCCTATTTGACATTAAATTAATAAACCATTAATAACCAAAAGATCATGCCAATTTTTTAGTAGGTATGTATGTGAAGATGAATATCAGACAATATAGCAAAATATCTAATAATGCATACTCAAAAGCAGGCAAATAATCTTTCACGTTAACTTTATATGTTGCATTTTTAATTGAGTGTGTTTATTTTAACGAGAAAAGTTAGGAGGGGATTGATACTAGGAATGAATGCTAGGGACGAAAAGCATGATAATACGCTAACAATGAATTAACTTTTGTATTAGAATTCTATTTAGTTGAAGACTCAGTTTTCTTTTGTTTTTGAATAATTTTAAACAACTATCTAACTAATTTCCCATTGTTTGGAATAAATCACAAATTAATCAGATACTTCATTATCCCTTGATCTTTGATTATGAAGCATTAGCAAAGAGAAAGAACCCAGGATTGTAAATGGCTTTTCTTTTTAGTACTGCAAGCTCTTACATTGTTTTCTGACGAAAAATAACCAGCATTAAATTCTTGGACGATGAGAAAATCATGTTTGGTGGTAATTGGATTATTCTGAGGTGCATGTAATCTTGATTTTAATGATCAAGCTGAAGCTAATAAGGAGAAATTAGGGCTAGATTTGGTAGCCGAAGAGAAAAGGATATGTGAGGAGCGCGCACAATAGGAATATATATAGTATCGGTAAAAATAGAAATGTGGGGCATTTTTGAAAGTTGAAGTTTAAAAAATAGCAATTATGAAAGAGAAAATTTAAAAAATAGTATTTAAGAAAGTTGAAAAATATGGTGGTATAATATGATATATAGAGATTTTTTTTTGGTATTTATGAAAAAACCCCTAAATATTAAGGTTTAAGCCCATGGGCTTTTAATCTGTAACTGATTTTATCAGTCGTTGGGCTGATAAATTGCATGCAGAATTTCACTTTACCTCGCCGGAGTACGGATGTCCTCACAAGCTAAGAAATGGTTCAACCCTGGAGGGAGGGGTGCCGAGGAACTATAAAAAAAGAGGAGATTGTTTTATTCGTGTCCTTTTGTTATCCCTTTCAAAAATTACATGTTTATAATTTACAATTAATTCATATATTCGTGTTGTTTTCTCGCAAAAGTAGAGTCGCGTGCAAGAATACGAATCAATTCTTTCATTCTTCTTTATTATTATTATTATTATTATTATTATTATTATTATTATTATTATTATTATTATTATTATTATTATTATTATTATTATTATTATTATTATTATTTAGTGCATTTCGCTCCTTTGTCTTCTTCATTTAATCATTCATAATTTAAAATTCATTTGTCCAATTAATTTGAATGTGCACTAAAAGAAATTACAAATGGAATAAAATATTCTATTCCTAATATTTAAAAGTATTTATATAAGCATAACATTTGTATTTAAAATCATGTTTAGTTCATTTTATTGCAAATTTATACATAATATTCAGAAAATTTTTAAAATAACTAATAAAAAAAAATAATATATGGTAAAATTCACTATTTCTAATACTTTAGAGATAAGAATGTACAATTAATCATTGATTTTGTATAATATGATATAAATAATATTGTAGTCTCCGGCGTAACCTCGCCTCTAGCATTCTCATCATCTACTCACACTTTTGCAGCCATCTCTAAGTGCTCTTCAAACCAATTCAAGTCATAATTGGTTTTTTTTTTTCGTCTTTGTGGTAGTTTAATCATTGATTGATCTTCTTTTAACAATGGTTTTGATTCATCTCAAATAAATTAAATTCATTATTCTCATTGAGTTCATCTAAACAAACCCATGAATGGATAACATTTAGTATCATCATTAACCCTACATATATAAATGAATTAGAATTGGACTTCAATTTCACGGTCGGCATATCATCTCAAGCATAATTTATAGTTTTCTAATAACATATCATGACAAAGCAGTTCGGCAAGCCGGTCTACTTTACGTAATTAGCCCCTTTCGGATGAACAGTCTGGTGGACATGTCCTAACTCGAGAGTTCGGAACATGATCCCCATGTTCCTTGCTGCTTTTATTCTTTTAGTAGCAATAGAATCCTTCATGTACTTTAACTTTGATGGAACAGGAAATAAGTAATTTCCCTTATCTAGTCTTCCAATATAGGAAGGACAGGTTTCTTCCCATTTAGGATTTACAAGTGCACTCAAACTCTACTACATGCCTATATAACCAGCGATGAGGAGATCACAGTATGTTCTTTCTAGAAGAAATCTCTTAATTTCCTTCCTTTTCATCATAATTTTTGACTTGACTGTTGGAGTCTCCCTTGTCGGACCCCGCCAGAGTTTTATGTTTTAGGTGACTATTCCTAGCCAGTAGCCAAAATTTTTCGGATTGTCATCATTCGGTATGGTAAACGTGGATTTATCTTAGATGATGGACCTTTTTCTCGATTTGAGCACCATTCTTGCCCTACCAAAACTTGAGCAAAATCAACACCAACCCCCACCAATTCAACAGCTTTTGCCTCAAGACTTGGCCATTATGCTAGTAGCCCAA
Source organism: Excoecaria agallocha (assembly GCA_037975025.1). NCBI lineage: Eukaryota > Viridiplantae > Streptophyta > Magnoliopsida > Malpighiales > Euphorbiaceae > Excoecaria > Excoecaria agallocha. The sequence goes on along the minus strand of CM075806.1, from coordinate 53,045,638 downwards.
CCTGCCACATCCGTTCTACCTATACTCGATTTCACACCACAAGTTGCCTAGGCATTTCTTATAACTTATCTGCCATGGTGACTTAAGCACCTCTACTGACCTCGATACTTGCCCCGTTGCCTCTGGCTGGTCCACTAGCCCTAGGTTTAATGATAACTATGATGGCTGAGCAATTCAAAAGGCTTTTTGAAGAGAGAATGCAAAAGTACCAAATAGAAATACCTTGCAATACCAAGGTAGCTTCTGATCCCCTATATCCAGGAAAATTCTGGTGGCCCCTTTTTTGAAGATCTAATTACCTAACCTACTCAAATACAATGGTAATATGTGTTAGTGTAAGCCCTAGCCCCAATACATTGTAATAAAATACTTTAATTAATAAAATGAGGCAATAATTTTATCTATTGTATTCCTGCATGTCAATTGATAAAACTATCCAAGAATGTCGTTTCGGTTTAAGTTATCATGTGTGAGGCACATGGTTGTAAGACCTTGAAACAAATGAGACTTCATTCTAAACATCCCTAGTCAGTCATTGTTATGGGAATAACAATGAATTAAGACTAGTATGCTCTCTCTGATATTATGAGTTATGTCTTACGGATCATTAGGACAAGAGTGTCAATCAGAGATCATAGATACATGTTAAAGAACATGGTATTTGGATACGATCCGCTCATGAGAACACTACATGGTACAAGTCATAAGTGTTTCTCATATGCAAGTTTTGTATCGGAGTTCTTAGACTTGAAATCTCTATGAAATTCTTTATGAATTACTGTGTACTTTGACATACACCTAACGTACTCGTAATAGAGTGACAAGTACGGGTATGATTGGGTATGCATTAATTCATGTTAGAGAGCATGAGAGAAGTGAAGGGATTACTCCTCTCATTAAGAGAGAAAATATCATCAGCCACTTGATCAGTGAACTGAGAAGTGTATGGCCATACCGAGATGAAATAATGAGTAATCATTATTTATCTGAGAGTTCAGTGTCACTGGAATATCAAGAAAGGAATTAATATATATAAGGATGACTAGTTACATGCCTTATATTAATTCTGATATTTATGGGTAAGGGACTATGCAAAATTGCATTAGGTCACTAAATGCCATATGCATTTTCATTTAATTTGGAATGCTATAATATCTTGCTAGAGAATATATATAGCCTTTGAATTAATTTATTAATTCATTGCCAACATTAAATGGACCTATAGGATCGCACACAAAGCATTGGGCTTAAAATATTTAAATTAAGTATTGGGCATTAATTTGGGCTTTTAATTAAAGTCAAATTAATGTGTGTAATGGGTTATTAGATTGCTATTGGACCTTGGCCCATGAGAGAGAGAAATTCAGCCCACAAGGTTTAATTTTAATTAATTAAATGTCATGTATTAATTTAATTAATTGAGTATTAAAGCCTAAAGACATATTTATCTAATTAAATCATCTAAATGAAATTTGATGTGGCCGGAATTCCTAGAGAAATAACAAGAAATTTCGGCACATGTATAGTTTTATTTAAGTGGTTTATTAGATTTAAATGACATATCTTTTATCCTAAATTAAGTGATATTATTTGATTAAATGTCTTTTATTTTTATCTTGGATAAATTAAAAGAGTTTTTATCAATAAATATTACTTATTTTAATTAAGTGATAAAGGCAAATATTAATTATCTTTAGCTAATATTAATTATCTTAAGGTAGTATATTTGAGATGAATCACTTAAAGGAAAGGAGAGATATATTTTTGTGGGAAAAAAACGTGAAACCCTAGGGGATTTTCTCTATGTTTTGCGTGAACTCTCTCTCTCTCTCAAAGAATTTCTCTTAGCCAATTTTCACAAGGAGAAAGGATAGTTCCTCATTCTCTTGTGATCTTGAGTAGTAATAGCAATCTAAGAGAAGTACAAAATCAAATTTTGTAGCTTCAAACCATTGCCTTTACACAATACCGAAAAAGAGAGCTAGCAATCTCGATTTTAAGTCGTCGGTGCAATTGTGTGTGTGAGAATAGAGGGAGTGGCGTAAAAGGCTGTTCCTTGGCATTGGTGATCGAGATCTAAGGCGGATAGAGTCATCTTAGTTGCTGGCCATTACCAAACTCAATATTTAAAAGGCATCAAAAGTTGTAAGTTCTACAACCCTAAAATTGCATGTTTCGTTTCTTGCTTTGGAATTGTATGGTATGTATGATAAAATTTTTTTATTTTTTCGCTGTGCTATCATCACATTCATACCATGTCATATTCCATCAGTGGTATCAGAGCCTAAACATGCTTATTTTAGTGCTTTAGATGCATGAAAAAATTAATTAAAAATCGTCATTATGAAAACATGCAAATCTGAAATTTTCTGTTTTGAGTTTTTTGCATTGTTTTGGTGATAAAAACGATTTTAATTGATTAGATAGGTATTATAATTAATATGACATGTTAATATACTATCCTAAGATGTTATTAGAGCCGGTAATGGTCGGATTTAATTATTTATACCTGATGGTACATGTTAATTATGAAACTAGGTGCTAGTTGGCATGTAAATTGCTAGTTTAACAATTAGTTTTCAAAATTAAATGTAAAATTGATTTTGGCATGTTTGTAAGTGATTTTTAAAGATTAAATATCAGGTCTGGACATATTTTAAATTTGGTTTTAATTCTGGTCCATGACAATTTAATTGATTAATTTTAAAATCACTTAAAACTATGACTAGTTTGTGTTTGTTACATGTTTAATCAAGATTGTTTGTTTTGTTTTGATTAAAATGGTAAAAACACATTTAGATCAGATTGGTACAGAATATTAAATCAATATTTATGGACTTATTTAGATTATTAAATGACTCATAAAATTGATTTAAATGTTTGTGCATTTTATGGCATTACATAAGCATTAAACAACTAGTTTTTGTTGTTTGTTTGTTTTTGCACCGTGTACTATATATGTGTTCTTCATGATTTTATATTTTTAATTCATGTTAGCATATATTATATGTATTTTTAATGTTTATGGGCTGTATGACATAAAATTAAAAATGGCAAAATTGGAAATTATACTAGAGTTGATTTATAGCACAAATCTAACTAGTTAGTGTTTTGGGCTTTTAAGAGAACTTATTCAATAAGTGGATTTAGTCCATTGGGCTTTAGCCCAGGCCCGTCATGGGGTCTTCTCTTAAAGGTTCAAGTACACAATTTTCATTAATGGGCTTGGCTAAATTAATTAAAATTGGACTTTATTTTATCCATGAATGCTATGTATATTTATTTGCTAATTTGGTGTGATGAATGGATATGCATGGTGCATTCATGGGCCCTGGGTTTTGTAATTAAATATGGCCTGTGAGCCATTATATTTTTTTGTAAAAGTTTTTCATTTATTTCTTAGAATAGAATATACTTGAAGACTTTGTAAATCAAGACGAAGCCCACCGGAGTGGAGAAGCCCAACTCGAAGATTCTTATGTAATAGTATAGAATCTTAGTTGTAGGTTTTTGGGCCCATGTTTGTCACGTTTTACTTTATGCAATTATTTATATATGCATGCTATGTATGGATGACAAAGCGTATGCCATGTAAGCCGTAATAAAATGAATCCCTAAAATAGTAAGTCACAAAGTTGCCTTCCTAATTTGAAACATGTCAAGGCATCGATCATCGGTCACGTAGACTAGGAGTCCTAGATGCGCCCGATTATCTTTGTGAGACATGGGTTGTGAATATAGGTTGGACTTATCATGGAAAGGGATGCCCGGACCTAGGCAACTAATAAATGGGTTGTGCTATAACATCTTAAGATTTTAGCCCATTTGATCCAAGAGTCATGTACGAGACATGATTGGAGTTTTCCTACCTAAGTAACTTAACTTGTTAGGTGTACAAGCTCAGTTTGACTAATAAGTTGTTGTGAAAAGTGGATCTTGGCCCACATTAAATCACTAACGCGAATTATTTAAAGGGATATTAATTCGGTTTGTGGGATTATAATAAGACCTCATTTAATCTTGTTAAATTTATTGTAGATTGAAAATGGCATCTTCAAACAACAATTTCTCATTGCGATCGGTCCTTGAAAAGGACAAATTGAATGGCACCAATTTCATAGACTGGTCTCGAAACTTAAGAATAGTTCTTAAGTAAGAGAAGAAGTCGTATATTTTGGATGCACCCTTACCTGAGGAACCTGCTAGGAACGCTTCTGTGGTTTAAAAGGAAACTTTTGAGACCAAGAAAAGTGACTCTAATGATGTGACCTGTTTGATGCTAGCCACTATGGTGCCTGAATTGAAAAAGCAATTTATGGACCAAGAGGCCTATGCGATCATGGTGCACCTCAAGGAGATGTTCCAAGAGCAAGCTCGTCACGAGAGGTTCGTGACAACAAAGGCCTTAATTTCTTGCAAGATGGCTGAGGGTACTCCTATTAGTACCCATGTACTCAAGATGAAAAGGTATCTTGATACTCTTGAGAAGCTTGAGGTACTAGTGCCAAAGGAATTGGCCACTGACTTGATCTTAGGATCATTGCCTGCTGCTTATGATCCATTTGTGATGAATTATAACATGCATGCAATGAACAAGTCAGTCATTGAGCTTCATGGGATGCTTAAGAATGCTGAAGAGAACATTCGAAAGACCAATCCCGTACTAATGGTTCAAAAGGGAATTAAGAAGGGACCCGCTAAGGGAAAGGGAAAGGGAAAGGGAAAACCTAAGTCAGTTGGGAGTGCACCTCAGGCCCAATCCAAGCCCAAGGCGCCAAAACTCAAAGAGAGTGAGAGCACTTGCTTCCATTGCAACAAGATAGGGCATTGGAGGAAGAATTGCGCTCTCTTCAAGGAAGAACAAAAGAAGAATGGAGCCAAGACGTCCAGTTCTGGTATTTTTATTGTTGAAATTAACCTTTCTATTTCTACCACTTGGGTATTGGATACCGGTTGTGGTTCTCATATTTGTTCAAATGTGCAGGGGCTAAGAAATAGGCGGTTACTTGGGAAGAATGAAGTGGACCTTCGTGTGGGGAATGGAGCACGAGTTGCTGCCATGGAATAGGCGACTATCACCTCACTTTACCTTCCGGACTTTGTATTGTTTTGAATAATTGTTATTATGTGCCTGCTATGAGCAGAAACATTATTTCAGTTTCATGTTTGGATAATGATGAATTTGATTTTGTTATTAAAAATGGCAATGCTCATATTCGTCGCCAAGGCATTTCTTATGGCAATGCCATGTTGCAAAATGGCCTTTATATCCTTGATTTACAAAACAAAGAGTCAATATACAAAATTAATACAAAGAGGGTTAAATCAAATGAATTGAACCCTACTTACTTTTGGCATTGTCATTTAGGACATGCAAACAAAAAACGCATTTCAAGACTCCACAAAACTGGAGTGCTTGGGTCATTCGACTTAGAGTCTTATGACACATGCGAGCCATGTTTGCATGGAAAAATGACAAAGAGTCCTTTTAATAAAAAAGGTGAGAGGACTAATGGCTTATTGGAACTAATACACACCGATGTATGTGGACCTTTAAGTACACATGCTAGAGGTGGTTTTAGCTACTTCGTGACATTCACGGATGACTTCAGTAGATATGGCTATGTCTATCTAATGAAGTACAAGTCTGAAACTTTTGAAAAATTCAAAGAGTTTAAGAACGAAGTAGAAAACCAACTTGGCAAAAGTATAAAAGCCATTCGATCAGATCGAGGTGGCGAATACTTAAGCCAAGAGTTTGACAGTCATCTAAAGGAGTGTGGTATTATTTTGCAGCTCACTCCTCCTGGAACACCTCAATGGAATGGTGTGTCCGAAAGGAGAAATCGAACTCTGTTGGACATGGTTCGATCTATGATGAGTTAAGCTAATCTTCCTATCTCTTTTTGGGGTTATGCATTAGAAACTGCTGCGTTTCTATTGAACCGTACTCCAACTAAAGCAGTTGAGAAGATACCATACGAGGTATGGACTTGAAAAGAACCCAATATGTCTTTTCTCAGGATTTGGGGCTGTGAAGCACATGTTAAGAAATTAACATCTGACAAACTAGAGTCCAAATCCAGTGTCTGCTTGTTTGTGGGGTATCCTAAAGAAACAAAGGGATACTATTTTTACTCACAAACCGAGAACAAAGTATTTATTGCTCGCAAGGCTGTTTTCTTGGAAAAGGAGTTCCTTCTCAAGAAAGACAGTGGGAGTAAAGTAGAACTTGGAGAAATTCAAGCACCAAAAACTCCTATAGAGGATGAGTTGGAAATGGGATCAAGTTCACAACTAGTTGTGGAACAAGAACCCATTACACAAGAACCTAGAAGGTCCGGTAGGGTACGTCAGGAGATTGAGAGATATGGCAAATGGATGTCAAAAATGTTTTCCTCAACGAAAATTTACTTGAGGATGTGTATATGACACAGCCTGAAGGTTTTGTCAATCCCAAGCATCCTAAGAAGGTTTGCAAGCTTCAAAAATCCATTTATGGATTAAAGCAAACATCCCAAAGTTGGAATCTTCGTTTTGATGAGGCAGTCAAAGAATTTGACTTCATCAAGAACGAAGATGAGCCTTGTGTGTACAAGAAGGTTAGTGGAAGCATAGTAGTATTTCTGGTCCTATATGTGGACGACATCTTTCTCATTGGGAATGACATTCCAATATTGCAAAAGGTTAAGCAATGGTTGGGAAAATGTTTCTCAATGAAAGACTTAGGTGAAGCCGAGACAATACTTGGTATTCGAATCTATAGAGATAGATCGAATCGGCTCTTGGGACTAAGTCAAGAAAAGTACATAGACAAAGTACTAAAGCGTTTTAGTATGAGAGACTCAAAGAAAGGGTACATACCTTTGGCTTTGGGAGTTCCTTTGACTAAAGAACAGTGCCTTAAAACCAAAGAGGAAAGGGACAACATGAGTAGAATCCCATATGCATCTGCTATTGGATCTATCATGTATGCTATATTATGTACTAGATTGGATGTTGCTCATGCATTGAGTATAACCAGTAGGTTTCAGCAAGACCCTGGTGAGAAGCACTGGTCTGCTGTAAAAGGGATTTTGAAGTGCCTGCGAAGGACTAAGGATCACTTCTTAGTGTATGGTGGTCAAGAAGAGCTCGTCATACAAGGTTATGCCGATGCTGCTTTTCAGACCAGCACTCAAGATTCTAGATCGCAATCTGGGTTTGTTTTTGTTTTGAACGGTGGTGCTGTCAGCTGGAGAAGCTCAAAGCAAAAAACCGTTGCCGACTCAACTACAGAATCTGAGTATATTGCAGCAAGTGAGGCTGCAAAAGAGGCTGTTTGGATTAAAAATTTCATTTCTGGATTAGGAGTGGTCCCAAGCGTCCTATATCCATTAGAAATTTTCTGTGACAACAACGGGGCCATCGTACAGGTAAAGGAGCCCCGGTCACACCAGAAATTCAAACACATACTCAGAAGGTACCACCTGATAAGAGAAATCATTGATCGTGGGGACGTCAAGGTTAGCAAGATAGCAAGTGAAGATAATGTAGCAGATCCTTTGACGAAACAGTTGCATCCAAATCTGTACGAAGCTCATGCGAGAGCGTTCGGTCTTAGGGCTATGCCCAATTGGGACTAGTGCTAGTGGGAGATTGTTAGTGTAAGCCCTAGCCCCAATGCATTGTAATAAAATACTTTAATTAATAAAATGAGGCAAGTGTTTTATCTATTGTATTCCTGTGCATGTCAATTGATAAAAGTATCCAAGAATGTCGTTTCGGTTTAAGTTATCATGTGTGAGGCACATGGTTGTAAGACCTTGAAACAAATGAGACTTCATTCTAAACATCCCTAGTCAGTCATTGTTATGGGAATAACAATGAATTAAGACTAGTATGCTCTCTCTGATATTATGAGTTATGTCTTACGGATCATTAGGACAAGAGTGTCAATCAGAGATCATAGATACATGTTAAAGAACATGGTATCTGGATACGATCCGCTCATGAGAATACTACATGGTACAAGTCATAAGTGTTTCTGATATGCAAGTTTTGTATCGGAGTTCTTAGACCTAAAATCTCTATGAAAATCTTTATGAATTACTGTGTACTTTGACATACACCTAACGTACTCGTAATAGAGTGACAAGTACGGGTATGATTGGGTATGCATTGATTCATGTTAGAGAGCATGAGAGAAGTGAAGGGATTACCCCTCTCATTAAGAGAGAAAATATCATCGGCCACTTGATCAGTGAACTGAGAAATGTATGGCCATACTGAGATGAAATAATGAGTAATCATTATTTATCTGAGAGTTCAGTGTCACTGGAATATCAAGAAAGGAATTAATATATATAAGGATGACTAGTTCCATGCCTTATATTAATTCTGATATTTTTGGGTAAGGGACTATGCAAAATTTCATTAGGTCACTACATGCCATATGCATTTTCATTTAATTTGGAATGCTATAATATCTTGCTAGAGAATATATATAGCCTTTGAATTAATTTATTAATTCATTGCCAACATTAAATGAACCTATAGGATCGCACACAAAGCATTGGGCTTAAAATATTTAAATTAAGTATTGGGCATTAATTTGAGCTTTTAATTAAAGTCAAATTAATGTGTGTAATGGGTTATTAGATTGCTATTGGACCTTGGCCCATGAGAGAGAAATTCAGCCCACAAGGTTTAATTTTAATTAATTAAATGTCATGTATTAATTTAATTAATTGAGTATTAAAGCCTAAAGACATATTTATCTAATTAAATCATCTAAATGAAATTTTATGTGGCCGAAATTCCTAGAGAAATAACAAGAAATTTCGGCACATGTATAGTTTTATTTAAGTGGTTTATTAGATTTAAATGACATATCTTTTATCCTAAATTAAGTGATATTATTTGATTAAATGTCTTTTGTTTTTATCTTGGATAAATTAAAAGAGTTTTTATCAATAAATATTACTTATTTTAATTAAGTGATAAAGGCAAATATTAATTATCTTTAGCTAATATTAATTATCTTAAGGTAGTATATTTGAGATGAATCACTTAAAGGAAAGGAGAGATATATTTTTGTGGGAAAAAAACGTGAAACCCTAGGGGATTTTCTCTATGTTTTGTGTGAACTCTCTCTCTCTCTCAAAGAATTTCTTTTAGCCAATATTCACAAGGAGAAAGGATAGTTCCTCATTCTCTTGTGATCTTGGGTAGTAATAGCAATCTAAGAGAAGTACAAAATCAAATTTTGTAGCTTCAAACCATTGCCTTTACACAATACCGAAAAAGAGAGCTAGCAATCTCGATTTTAAGCCGTCGGTGCAATTGTGTGTGTGAGAATAGAGGGAGTGGCGTAAAAGGCTGTTCCTTGGCATTGGTGATCGAGATCTAAGGCGGATAGAGTCATCTTAGTTGCTGGCCATCACCAAACTCAATATTTAAAAGGCATCAAAAGTTGTAAGTTCTACAACCCTAAAATTGCATGTTTCGTTTCTTGCTTTGGAATTGTATGGTATGTATGATAAAAATTTTTTGTTTTTCCGTTGTGCTATCATCACATTCATACCATGTCATATTCCATCAATATGAACCCCTGAGCTCACCTAGACCAGTTCCATCACACCATGCTAGTCTACACTATTGAAGATGCCACCTAATGCAAGATTTTTCCCTAAACCCTTATGGAGTCCGCCAAAATATGGTTCAGGAACTTACTTGAACACTTAGTGAAAAACTTCGAGCAGTTCAGTGACATGTTTATAGCCAAGTTTATGGTAGTTAATCGGCCTACAAAGGTTTTAGTTGACTTAAACCAAGTTCAACAAGAAAAAGGTTTCAGAGTTTTTATTGTGCCTATTATAGGGATAAGGGACACGAGATCTACGAGTGTAAGCAACTTAAAAAAGAAATTGAGCATTTAGTCTAGAAAAGAAAATTATCCTAATTTATTCAAGGTAGAGACAAAGATAGCCGGGACCGATCCTTAATGCCTCAGTAGCAAGACAAGAGCAAAGCAAGCTCCAGTAAAAAGGCTTCCGCTAGAGTCATCTATGTCATTATTGGAGGTAAACATTACAATGTCTTTGACGATTCCAAGGAATGAAAAACCAAAAAAGTGTTCTCTCTAGGCACTAAATTTCCAATCTCCCCTTATATTGTTCAATTCTCTGCAGTTGATAGGGCCCATGTTTGGAAACCACACACAAATGCCATGGTAGTGGAAGCTCTTATCCAAGATTACTTGGTCCAACAAATCCTAGTCGACACAAGGAGTGTGGTCAATCTAATCACCCTATAAGCATTCAAAGTACTCAAAATGTCAGCTAACCTATTAAAGCCTATTTCAGTACCTTTAATCAAGATATCTAGACAACCAGTCAAAGTAGAAGGCTCGATCAATCTAACCTCCAGTTAAAAGATGATGCAATTGTACAGGCATGTGCTTTTTGATTTATGGTGGTAAATACTCCTTTATCTTACAATGTCATTTTTGGCCAACCTTTGTTTGTCGGGGTATATGCTTATATTTCTATATAGAAATTGTTGCATAAAATCCCAACTTAAGAGGGTACCGTAGTGCTCCGAGGTAATTAATGAGTTACTAGAGAGACCTACGACACAATGTTGAAAAAGGAAAACCAAGCTTTACCGTTGGATGCTTTGGATGTGCTAACTAATTAAGCTCGAAAGGTTAAACCGCATGATGCATTATAGGATGTTTAGCTTTCATCAAGAAAAGTGTTCAAGATATCTTTCAATAAAGTTGGGCCGAAAATAAAAGCACTCACTGCCGTGCTAAATGCATTTGCTGATGTATTTACGTGGCAACCCTCCGACATTACTGGCATAGCCCCCAAAGTAATGTCCCATTCTCTCAACATTCAACCTAACTATAAAGCCATAAAACAGAAAAAGAGGAATCATGCCCCAAAATGACAACTGGCCATGGCCAAAGAAATATATATTTTATTAAAGAATGGTTTTATTCGAGAGGTCCTGTATCTAGACTGGTTGTCTAATGTGGTCCTGGTGTAAAAAAGCTAACAAGAAATGGAGATTGTGTATTGATTTCACTTATTTGAATAAAGCCTGCCCTAAAGATAGCTATCCATTACCCAACATCGATCTTTTAGTAGATTCCACAGTGGGTTTGAGGAACATGCTTTCCTAGATGCTTCGGCAAGTTGTTATAAGATCCCAATGAACCCAGAAGATAAGGAGAAAACCATATTCATTACTCACAGAGCCACTTATTGCTATCGAGACATGCCCTTTGGCCTCAAGAATGCAAGAGCCATCTACCAAACACTCATGAATAAGCTTTTTATCAACTAGCTCAATAGGATCATAGAAGTTTATGTTGATGATATGATAGAAAAAAGCAAGACCTCGGCAGACTTGCCTACAAAACTTGCAAACACCTTTTTAAAGCTAAAAAAGTTTGGCCTCAAATTAAATTTGAAAAAAATGTGCTTTTAGCATACAATCTGATAAATTCTTGGAGTTTATGATTTCCAACAGGGGAATAGAAGCCAATGCACAAAAAATCTAAGCCACCCTAGAGATGGACCCACCAAATTTTATCAAGGATGTCCAAAAACTTAATAGGAATGTAATAGCCCTTGGCAGATTTATTTTTTGTTCGACTAAATGTTGCCTTTCATTTTACAGGATATTTAAAAATTTAAAGAGCTTTGAGTGGACCTTAGAGTGTTAACAAGCTTTTAAAGCCCCGAGACATTTTCTCAATTCTCCTTCCTTACTTAGTCATCCTCAAGTGGGGTGAAACATTATTCATATACTTACCCATTTTAAAAGGAGTTGTTGGCTCAATTTTGATTAGAGAGGAGGACATGCAATAGTTGCCCATCTATTATACAAGCAAAGTCCTACAAGGCCCTAAACTACAATACTTCTTCTTGAAACAGTTGGCCTTTACCTTGTTAACTTTATAGTTAAGCTGCGACCTTATTTCTAGTCCCATATAGTTATAGTGCAGACTGACTTAAGCCTTAAAAAAGTATTGCAAAGACCGAAAGCATATGGAAGATTAATCGAATCAATAGCCTGCCTCAACGAGTTTGAAGTACGGTATGAACCCCAGACATCTATAAAAGCACAAATCCTCGCAGACTTGATAGCTGAACTTTACGCTCCTCCATTTAAGCTAGTTAAGTCCTTCTAGAGCTTGTATATCAATGGTACTACTTGCTTCAAATGATATAGCATTTGAGTTATCTAATCAGTTTTGGAAATTTTTTTGTTCAAGGTGTTAGAGAGTATGCCCTAGAGCCCATGTAATAGGAATGTTTTTCATATGTATAAAATTTATAGTCTTAATAAAATGCATCATGTTAGTGTAAGCCCTAGCCCCAATGCATTGTAACGAAATACTTGAAATTAATAAAATGAGGCATTAGTTTTATCTTTTGTATTCCTGTGCATATCAATTGATAAAACTATCCAAGAATGTCGTTTCGATTTAAGTTATCATGTGTGAGGCACATGGTTGTAAGACCTTGAAACAAATGAGACTTCATTCTAAATATCCCTAGTCAGTCATTGTTATGGGAATAACAATGAATTAAGACTAGTATGCTCTCTCTGATATTATGAGTTCTGCCTTACGGATCATTAGGACAAGAGTGTCAATCAGAGATCATAGATACATGTTAAAGAACATGGTATCTGGATACGATCCGCTCATGAGAACACTACATGGTACAAGTCATAAGTGTTTCTCATATGCAAGTTTTGTATCGGAGTTCTTAGACCTGAAATCTCTATGAAACTCTTTATGAATTACTGTGTACTTTGACATACACCTAACGTGCTCGTAACAGAGTGACAAGTACGGGTATGATTGGGTATGCATTAATTCATGTTAGAGAGCATGAGAGAAGTGAAGGGATTGCCCCTCTCAATAAGAGAGAAAATATCATCGGCCACTTGATCAGTGAACTGAGAAGTGTATGGCCATACCGAGATGAAATAATGAGTAATCATTATTTATCTGAGAGTTCAGTGTCACTGGAATATCAAGAAAGGAATTAATATATATAAGGATGACTAGTTCCATGCCTTATATTAATTCTGATATTTATGGGTAAGGGACTATACAAAATTGCATTAGGTCACTAAATGCCATATGCATTTTCATTTAATTTGGAATGCTATAATATCTTGCTAGAGAATATATATAGCCTTTGAATTAATTTATTAATTCATTGCCAACATTAAATGGACCTATAGGATCGCACACAAAGCATTGGGCTTAAAATATTTAAATTATGTATTGGAAATTAATTTGGACTTTTATTTAAAGTCAAATTAATGCATAAAATGGGTAAACAGATTTTTGCCTAAAACAGCTAGAAATCTGTAAAAATAGTTTTTTTGCCTAAAACAGCTAGCTGTTTTAGGCAAAACTGTCAAGGTGCGATTTTGCCTGAAACAGCTAGCTGTTTTAGGCAAATCTGTTAAGCCACGATTTTGCCTAAAACAACAAATATGTTGGTCACGAGAGAAATTTGTTGGCATGTGCTAGGTTTAATTTCAATTGATTAATTATCTATGTATAATTAAGTTAATTGAGTATTAAATCCTAATTTGTATTTAATCAAAATATAATACTTGAGAGGGAATTAAAGTAGCCAAAATTCAAACTAAAATACTAGTTGAATTCGGCAACTTATTTTACCTTAAATAAGTAAGTTTGTTTTGATTAAATGACTAATGCCATTTGAATTTAAATTCTAATGGAATTTAAATTAGGATATATCTCTTAATTAGGAAGTGATGGAGGCTGAAATTAACACTTAATTTTCGGCACTCACACTTGACCTAAATTGAGTGATATATATTAATGAATTAAATGAATAAAAGGTATGCCATTTTGCTATTTTTCTCTCTTGGCCGAAACACTCAAGGGGAAAGAAATCTTTCTTGTTCTCTTGTGTTCTCGGGCTGAAACAGTAACCTAAAGGAAGAACAAGATCAGATCTTGTGGCTTCAAATCATTCCCATTGCCGAATACACAATCATAGAGCTAGCACTCTTGATTTTAAGCCATCTTTGCAAGTGTGTGTGTGAGAATAGAGGGAGTGGCGTAAAGGCTGTTCCTTGGCATTGGTGGTGAAGATCTAAGGTGGACATATCCTTCTTGGTTGCTGATCATCATCAAAATCAAGTTTTAAAGGCATCTAAAGTTGTAAGTTTAAAACCCTAAAATTGCATGTTTCGATTCTAGCTTTGGATATGTATGGTATGTATGATAAAATTTTTTGTTTTTCGCTGTGCCATTGTGATTTTCATACCATGTCATATTCCATCACATCATTCATTTATTAATGCTATGTTTAAATACATGAGTTTGTAAATCTTAAATTAATAAATGAAGTCCTAGATATTATAAACACAGTGCAATGGCAATCATGAAGGTGTTCATGATGTGAGATGTCTATTGCATGCAAATGTGTTAATATCTAAATATCCCTAGTCATAGAATTAACAAGATAGGACATTGTTAATTCGGACAGACTAGCACATGTTATGCTTCTTGAATGGTTCAAGCAGTGGTTCTCATAACTGTGATTATGAAAGATAATCAAAGCTAACATGTGGATGCTTGTTAGAAGAACAAGTTCATTGGAGACCTGCAAAGAGAATTCTCACATGGATATTAAATCTATGTCAGTGAGGAATCTCTTTATAGTGGTTGTGCAAGTATCCTTAGACTTGAGATCACCAAAGTTATCTTAAGTAGCAAGTGGTATACTTTAACTCCATAATTGATTACTTCCAACTGGGAGTGAACATAGTTAGGAGATTGGATATATCATGACCTACTTGAAGATAGTTGAGTGATTGACAAAGGATTCACCATCCCAGATTTAATAAGGGAAGTTATCTCGCATGATTCTATAATTACCTTGTTTAGAGAATCTCTGACCAGAGTAAAATGCCAATATGGATAGGGATCCATGGAGGACATTTTGGGAACAATGGTTAAATTAGTAGAACATACATAATTAGATTTATATGAGTTGACAGAAATCCATACGCATAATCTAATTGGGATAAGAGTGGTGAAAGGAATAATTGCACGGTAACTGTTTCTATGGAAGGGTATAGTCAAACCACATGAATTTCCTGACATTTGGGTAGTCATGATGCCTAGCTAGAGGCCAATCATGACTTGTATAATGATGTATCAAAATATCAATAGGGATTGATAAAATAAATTAAAGGAGTTTAAATCATGTGATTTTTGAATAGAACTCACAATTACATATTATACTGCCAACATGGACATGAACCCAATAGGTCACACACATATAGAGAAAAAGGATAAAATAGTAAAATGATAAGGATAATAATATTTGATATTATTATGAGGGTAGAGAAGTGAATAAGATAATAATTAATTAAAGAGTTTAATTAATTATGATCAAGTAAAATTGTTCGTGGAACTTTTAAGAAATATTCTGTAAGTTGGACCTAATTGAAATAATATATTTCATAATTAATTATTATTGTCTTATAAGTGTTATAGGACTACTATAAGTGTTATAAGACTAATATATTAATTAATAAGTCCATTGGAGGAGTTATAAAGGGGCCAGAGGAATGGAGTTGGTATGGAAGCCCTTCTATAGAGGGCCACACGCCAACTCCATACAGAAGAGGTCTTTTTCTTGAACCAAATTAATTTATATGTTACATAAGTGTTATGGAACTCACATATTTAATTTGGTTGGATTTGGAATCCATTTGGGTATTTAAATCCAATTAGTTGCACAAATGGCCTAGTTTGTGGGTTTTGTGCATAGTCTTTTATGAAAGGGTTTAAATTGGATTAAATTAAGCCCAAATGATTATAATTATTTCCAAAGGCCCATTTAATAATTCTTCAGCAATTTTAAACAGCCCAATCTCATTAAGGAGTTGGAATTTTAACCTAACTATAAAAGGCCAACTAATGAGGAATTAGGGTTAAGTAATTAAATAGAAAAGAAAGACCTTTTCTCTTATCCTCTCTCTCTCTTTTGTGCCACCTCCAAGCTAGCTTTTTGGAATTTCGGCCAGCCCTAGTTTGATACTAATTTGTTGGTTCAATTTATCATTCTTTAGTGTGGATTACTCATTAGAGGTGTTCGATTTTGGACACTGTGGTTTGCGATAACCCGGTGCGAAGTAAAATTAACTGTTTAACAAAAATCAAAGGTGATTTTTCTTATTCTCATATAGTTATATTGTGTATTCATGGCAAGATCAGATCTAATGGTTAAAAAATTTTAAAATTTCGCTCATGTATACGATGCATGTAACCGTTAAACTCCAACACAAGGGACGACATATATCACTTGCCCTGCTTTTAATAATGCAGTAGAATATTAAGCCTTCTATTTTAGCCTGTAACTCACCATTAAGGTAAAATTGAATTTACTGTTAATCTTTTTCGACTCTCAAGTTATCATCAATCAATTGCTTGGCAAATTTGAGGCAAAAAAACATATGATGGGTCCATACAAAAAGCTTGTGCTCACCTTGCTGACTCAACTAGAGAAGTTTGAAGGCACATGGTCAATTAAATAGATACCTTCAGCTAAAAACTAAAAGGCGGGATGCTCTAGCCAAATAAGCTTCCCTTAAGAGCATAATTCAGACTTTTGATATTGTTTGGTCTGTCATCTCTCGACCGACCTATGAAACTTACACGATCCAACTATAAGAGATTATGAATGGCTGGTGCCTACCAATCTACTAGTTCTTTTGTGTACGCACTTTACCTTATACCACCGGATAATGAAAGTTCTTAGTAGTTATCATCGACCATTTCACAAAATGGGTTAAATTTAAGTCATTAGCTATGACCATGCCTATAAATATAATCAAATTCCTACAAAAGTCCATTATCACAAGGTTTGGAATCCCACACACTATCATCACAAATAATGGTAAGCAGTTTAATTGCTCATCTTTTAAAAACCACTATTTGGAATTGCACATCCAACTTTGCTTTACCTTAGTATACCATCCTCAATCCAATGGTATGATCGAGGTAACTAATTAGACCATTATAGCAGGACTCAAGAAAAGGATAAATAATGCTAAGGCTTTTGGGTTGATGAATTAAACAATGTGTTATAGGTATACCTAACTTCTCTTCGAGCTGCAACATGTATTATAACTTTATCCCTCACTTATGGAGTTGAGGCCATTATCTCATGTGCCATCGATGCCTTTAATTCCCAAACTTCATCATATTGCTTGGATAGGTTTAAGGAACAATGGGAGCTTACCTGGCTTCAATTTTCCATTTATAAGCAGTGCATGGTACCATGATAGAAAGTTGAAATCGAGGTCTTTCTAGGTAACACAACTCATCCTAAAGAAGGTCACTGCGACACAAACTGCTATCGGAGTTGAAAAACTCCATCCAAACTAGGAAGGCCCCTACCAAGTTCCTGAGATCATCAATAAAGGAGCTTATCATCTTAAAGATCTCTTAGGGAAAATCTTATCGTACTTATGGAATGTCTCCAACCTTAAGTTATATTATCAATATCTCTTAGGGAAATTTTTCTTATTTTTTACTTGCCCTGGCTAGTTTTGCCACTCGAGCAATTATCATGTCTATAGGTTAAATGAGCATTATTAATAAAGTTCAATGTTTATCCACAACAAATTTTAATTAATTTACAAATCTTGCTTAATACAACCATAAAGCCACTTGAGTAGTTAGTCCATTTTTATGTGCTCAGTTCAGCTATACAACAACATACAAATAATGAAAATCTCATTGAAAGCAACTTGGAAAACAAAAGAATTTTATTAATTTCAAAAAGATGTTTACATTTAAGGTATAGGAGAACACTTACTAATCATCATCTGGGTTGACCTCATCTATTTAGGACCAATCTAGTTTAGGATGTCTCTCTTTCACGACAACGACTAGTGTATTACTGTATGAGATACACTTGTCAGTGGCTAAGCCAACTACCTTATATATATATATATATATATATATATATATATATATTTGAGTGATTATTTTTGTAAACATGCAAAATGTTATGGTCGTGGCACGCTATTAATTATTAGAATTTTTAATAATTTTTAGTGATGGATAAATCTATCGCAAATTTTTTTAGCATAAGGCAAATTTACTGATAGAACTATATGTATCGTCGCTAAATTTACCTACAGAACAACTCATTCCATTGGAAATTTGCCTACAATTTGTTATTTCCGTAGCTAAATTTAGCGACGGAACATAGATTTTCATCGGTAATTTTAACGAAGGAATTTAATTCGTCGGTAAATATGGTTGATGATGACATTTTTTAGTCTGCACTTTCCTACAGAATTACCCACTAACTATGTTTTTCGTCAGTAAATTTACCGATAAAATATTTTTCATCGGTAAAAGTACCAACAATTGATTCTCTAACGTCATCTTTCGTCGTTAAATTTTGTTGGTAATTTGGTTTCCTTATAGAAATTCACTCAATTTAATCGGAAATTTTTGTCGACATAATGGATTTTTCTTGTATTGAGGGTTGATTCCCAAAGGGTAAGTTTTCATCGGATGAATTGGGTGTGTTTTCATCTAACAATCCATCATCTACTCTGATTCTCTCACTCAAAATTTCTAAGGTGCTCATGATTAAAAAAAGGAGAGCAGAGAAGAGAATGAAAAAATAAACCTAAAAAGGGATTTTTTGGCCAGAATGGTGTTTTAAGCAGAGTAATAGGACCACTTGTGGATCTTGGAGCAAGAGCAACACAACTTCTTTGAATTATAGATAGTAAATGAACTACAAAAATTGCAGAAGTGAAGCTGTAGAAGAAAGAAATGCCAAAATAAGTAATTTAGCGGAAGGAGAAAACTAAATTATATATAAAGGTCACAGGTCATGAGATTGAAAACACATAGATAGAAAGGATTATGTGTAGCATAGGCTATCCCTTTGTTGGTGCTTGATGTGAGTTAATTTATGCATGATTTGTGAGTGTTTTATGGAGGTATTTGTGCATTAAATGTTTAGTTTTAGCTATGTTTTATGTGAAACATGATCTTTTTATGTGTTTGTATTGTTAAGCGTGTATAGGGAGTAAAGGAATAAAAGTAAAGGAGAAAGGGGTAGAAATGAAGTAAAGAGAGAAGCTCTATTGCAGGTGTGGTTAGGGCCATGAGTGCAACATGGTAATGCAGCAGATGTGGAGGTCAACGCAGAGGAAAAGTCAACACTTGATGAAACGCATCCTGTTGAGAGCGCGATAGGCTTCGCGGGCATGACAACAAGAATACTATGAGCAATTATTTCTGAAGAGGTACTTGAAGGTGCATAAAGTTTCATTAAGGGTTGTACACTTTTAGAAGGGCACTTTGAGGGACATAAGGATTGGAAACCTATATAAATGCAAGAAGTAGTTAGATAAATATATAAGTTGGAAAAGAACAATTATATTTTGGGTTTTTCTTGCTGTAAAAAGTTATTACATTTTAACTTGTTCTTCTAATGAGAAGACAAGAAAGAAGAGAAAGATCTACTTAGAGATTGAAAAGGGCTGAGAGATTTCTTTTTACTATCTCTCATCTATTACTTCTTCTTGTAATTAGTTGGATGATATTTTTTGGAACTTGAACATTGATGTTTATATCTTTTCGATTCTTAGTGATATATATAGCTTTATTTGTAGAATTCTCTATTAGTATCTTATGCATTAACATTGTAAGTGAGAATATGATTGAGAGATATATTGTAATGGCCTCAACATCGGGCTAATCGTGAATAGTACTTTCTGACAGTGAATAATATCTTCGGGCTGAAAATGATACCCGAAAGTGAAAAATATTTTATTGGATTATTGAAAATTACTAGTCATGGGTAGTCCGGAGTTGAAATTTGAAGTGAATTTGAGGTCAAATAGGCCTCCAAAAGCCAAAAGAATGAAAACCAAGATAATTAGCGTTTAGGGTTTTAATTGATTTTTGATCATTTTGGCTATTAAAAATAGCAAATAAAGTCTAAAAATTATAAAAAATTACATATGCGTCTAAAATAATATGTAGATTATTTTGGTAACAAAAAGTAAATTTTTTGGCAACACCGGTAATTCTGAATAGGATTGATAAAATTGAATCGAACCTGAAATAAACTCTGATTGGGCTGAAATTTTAAGTATAGCCTATTTTTAATATGATATGAATAATGAAATCAAATTTGAAGTGAATTGAGGTTGGAAAGTGTGAGAAATTAATTAGGGCCATTTATCATGTATTTATCAGGCTTAAACTAATAAATTGCTCAAGCCCAAATTAAGCCCAGCCCAAGGCCTATTCTGAAGCCATATATAAGCCCTCCTTCTCCAGAAAATTCTAGCAGAAACTCCTTTCTTCTTTAGCTCTCTTGGTGGCCGAATTCCATAATTTCCATTTCTTCTCTTTTTCTTTCAATTCTTCACCAAATCTTACCAAATCAAAGCCTAATAAAGTGATTTCAGCCTCTCTAGAGTACACTAGCCAGCTCTAATCTTTGATTCAAGGAAGAAAATCAAGAGAAACCAAGGGTTAAAGTTTAGGTCTCAAAGTTAGGTATGTGAAATTATTGATTTTAATTTGATTTCTTTGTGCCTACTACTAGTTTTAGGTGTCTCAAGTTCATTTGTACTGTTAATTTTAGCATTTGAAGTCAAAATATTCGAGTTTATATTAATGATAAATTCGGCCAATGAAGGGAATCAAGAGGAGGAGCAAGTCTCTCAAGCCAAAGGTAAAGGAAAGGAAGTCTAGGCAAGGATAATCACTAGAAAAAGGTTTGTGACTAATTAATCCTTTTATTTCCCTATGAATTAAGTGAATTCCCTTTAGGTTTCTTAAGGAAAATTTCATATATTGAAGTAAAATTGAAAGTAATGCTATATTCATGTATTTGGGACTTAGTTATATTGATTTGAACCCTTGAATGAATTTAAAATAATTTATATGGTGGAATTTTAGGGTAGGCCGAATGGTAATACAATATAAAATAATGAAATTTTGAGTTATTTTAAGCTTTATAATGTTAATATTAATGAAATTTATTATCTATAAATTTTTATAGAATTTTTGGAAATTAAAGGAATATTTTCAAAATAAGTTTTAGTTAGGTATTAGTTGAAAAATGTGAAATTATGTTGAATTATTGCATAATTTATAGATAAAATGGTGAATTATTATGACATAATTCATAGACTGTGTAAAAGAGACTGATTGTTAGCACACTGCATTGATATAGTATTGATAAGTAATGAAAAGAATGAGAAATTGGATAATAAAATGAAAAATTCAGGAAATATGTGCCCTTAGAAAGAGTCAGGCAGTAAAACCTAGTTCAGGATATAATTGGCTGGCCATAGGAATACCTGTACTGTGGTGCAAGTCATGGCGACTTGCTTTACTATGGTTGGATCGTTGATCTCCATAGTATATATATCATACGTACTGTCATATGTTCATATGTTATTTAGGGATGATTCTTGGAGGTTATTTCTCATTTTGTTGTGGCTCTATGGGGTCCACGTCCCGCATATTCGGTCTGAGAGTTTTCTGTCGGGTCTTTACTAGGGGCATAATGATAAGAAAATGTTAAAGTGTGAAAATGAAGTTAAAATTAAAGTTTAAGATGAAAAAGGACTAAAATAAAAAGAGTTAAGAAGTTAGGGGTAAAACGGTAATTTTCTTAAAAGATGAAGTTAATAAGTAAAAGTGAGAAGAAAAAGAGTAATAAGGGTAAAATGATAATTTGGTCAACTAACTGTGTAAAAAGTAAATCTTATAAAGTTAAAGAACTAAAATATAATTTGACAAGATAAAAGTTACAACAAGGATTAATCAGTAATTTATAAGCCAATTAATAAATTAAAATGAGAAAATAATAAAATAAAGGGCATTATGGTAATTAAAGTATAAAAGGGTATTTTTGGAATAAATAAAAAGTTTAAGGACTAAACTAAAAATTTAAGTAAAGTTTTAAGTTAAATAAAAAAATTAGTTGTTAATAGTATAATATGCTTTTAAATGAGAAAAACAGTTAATAATTAACTTAATTGTACTTAAATAGGAAAATATGCTTTTAGGGAAATATTATGATTCTTAGTTACCACTGGGCATGTTTAATGCTCAGCACGTAGGATTTACTGCGTGTAGGTACAAATATTTTGGAGCACGAGTACACAGAAGACAATTGAGGTTGAAGGAATAGGAGGAATATTTTTGTGGCATGCATATATATACTTATTATGTTTTGTGTTATGAGAACAATGTTGTAGCGATAAATATATTTTGTTTGTATATAGTAGTTTGTGGATGAGGAATTGCAGAGAATGGATAGTATGTATGTATTCTTTGATGGTGTATGTGGATTTACCATGTGATTGGATATAAACTATTGTGCCTCAGAGAGACTGTGGTATTGTCTGCTTTTCAAGGGGCTAGCTAAGAATATAGCCGTTATATTGCCAAAATTTTGTAAATGCATAGTAAATTTTGGGCAGTTATAAGTCAACGATTAATGGAATTAGGTATGCAAGATGATTGTTAAGTAAAAATAATAAAAAAAATTCCGACTATTCGTATAGTCCGGTAAGACTGTTATAGTAAGGGTGTTACATTTTATGGTATCAGAGCATTGGTTTAGTTGGTTCTAAGATCGAAGTGGGAATAAGTATGATTTATTTGTTTATATATACATGTCAATTGTAAGCAATAAAGTGTGATAGAAATCTAATGTGTACTTGCTTCTTTCTATTTTATAGTGTAAAGATGTCATCTGATCGAGATAGATAGGTGGGGGATGGTGAAAGTGGAGCTTCCATAGGTACTAGATAGCAGAAGGCCCCACAGCGGTAGGCTTCCTCTCCAGCAGTGCCCCCTCCAACCCCACAGCTAGACTTCCTTAATCTTATGGCTGACTACATTCAGCAATGACTACAAGCAGGTCAGGCTCAGTCCTCCCATACAGTTGTTAAGATCCAGCCAGCTCCACCTAGAAGAAGACCTATTTTGGAGCAGTTAAAAAGGTTGGGAGCTGAAGACTTTTCTAGAATGGATCCTTTGACACCATTACAGGCTGAAAATTGGTTATTTAAAATAAAGAGGCTTTTTGAAATCACAAACAGTTCAGTAGAAGAAAAGCTAGAAGGTACAGTTGCTTTGTTGCAAGGATCAACTTTTGTTTGGTAGGATTCAGTTAGGAGGCACACCCCAGTGGATCAGTTGACTTGGGATTTCTTTATGTCTTAGTTTGAGCTTAAATATATTGGGTCTGAGTATAAATTGGCCATGCATGATGCCTTTTGGAGGCTTAGGCAGGGTAATAGATTAGTGGCTGAGTATGAGCATGAGTTTGAGCGCCTTAGTGCCTACCTTGATGAGAGTTAGTCTACAAATGCAAAGCTGCGATAGAGATTTGAGAGAGGACGGCATAATGAGCTCAGAAAGATTATAGGGACCTAGCAGTACCCTACCTTGAGAGCTGTGGTGGAGGCATCCATTAAATTAGAGACTATCCAGACTGAGCAAGCTAAGAGATAGTCTCGATTTTAGCAAAAGAGAAAGCAAGGATAGTCTAGTGGAAAGGGTGATCAGAGTAAGAAGTCAAACTGATCTTTTACACCTCAGAGTCATCCTCTAGTTTCAGCAGGACGAGGTCAGGGTAGTGCTATGAGTGGTAGAGCTCCAGCCACTCCAGCAGCCAGTACCCCTCGGGATAGAGATAGTGGGACAGCTGCAACTTGTGATTATTGTGGCAAATTTCATTATGAGGAGTGCACATTTTAGACAGGAGCATGTTTTAGATGTGGGTCCAGAGAGCATCAGATTAAAGATTGTCCAGCATTACCGACTGCTTCGGTGGCATCTCCAGCATCAGGTACTGGATCTTCAACACTAAGAGGTCGTGGTATGGGAGCTTTCCTCATCACATTAGCCTCTAGACTAGTTGGGCAGTCATCTCAGGGTCAGAGGAGATTTGCAGGCCAAACTTATGCTGTGAGAGCCAGAGAGGAGGAGGATGCTCTAGATGTGATAGTAGGTACATTTCTCCTATTATCTGATTCAGTTCATGCTTTGATTGATCATGGTTCGACTCATTCCTATGTTAGTACTGCATTAGCTCGGGATAAAGGGATGAAAGAGGCATCCTTGGACCAGGATATCTTG
This sequence comes from Excoecaria agallocha, assembly GCA_037975025.1. Classification (NCBI taxonomy): domain Eukaryota; kingdom Viridiplantae; phylum Streptophyta; class Magnoliopsida; order Malpighiales; family Euphorbiaceae; genus Excoecaria; species Excoecaria agallocha. Next base: position 53,021,430 of record CM075806.1, on the reverse strand, counting down.
GTAAGTAATCCTCTAGGGCATATTGTAGTGATAAATAAGGTGTACAGATAGTGTCTTATTAGTGCCCAGGGACATATATTCCTGGCAAACCTTATTGAGTTACCCTTCCACGAGTTTGACGTAATTCTGGGGATGAATTAGCTATCCGCCCACCAAGCGACTGTTGATTGTAAAAGGAAAATAGTCACTTTAAAGCTTGAAGATGATCGAGAAATTATAGTGGTAGGTGTAAGGCATGATTTTCTATTTGATGTGATATCTGTTACAGCAGCTAAGAGATTGATCAGAAAGGGTTGTGTGGCCTACATGTGTTATGCAGTAGAGGCAAGGGAAGATAGTCCAAAAGTATTAGAGGTGCCCACTGTCAGAAAATTTCCAGATGTGTTTCCTGATGAATTACCAGGTTTACCACCTGACAGGGAAGTAGACTTTTCTATTGATGTTGCTCCAGGCACCGTACCCATATCCATTGATCCTTATAGAATGGCACCTGTAGAGTTAAAGGAATTGAAGATTTAGCTATAGGAATTGCTTGATAAGGGATTCATCAGGCCTAGTGTTTCTCCCTGGGGAGCACCAGTACTGTTTGTTAAAAAGAAGGATGGGATGCTTAGGCTATGCATCGACTACAAACAGCTGAATAAGGTGACTACAAAGAATAAATACCCCCTTCCTCGTATTGAATACTTGTTTGACCAGTTGAAGGGAGCGGGTGTATTTTCAAAGATTGACTTGAGATCAGGATATTATCAAATGGGAGTAAAAGCTGCTGATGTGCCTAAAATTGCTTTTCGTACTCGTTATGGCCATTATGAGTTTCTAGTCATGCTGTTTGGACTTACAAATGCACCGACCACCTTCATGGATCTGATGAATATGGTTTTTCATCCTTATCTGGATCAGTTTGTGGTGGTTTTCATCGACAATATTCTGGTATATTCTAAGACACCAGAGGAACATAATAAGCATCTGTGAATTATTTTACAGACTCTGAGAGAGAAGCAGCTGTATGCTAAGTTCAGTAAATGTGACTTTTGGTTGAATGAAGTATCTTTCTTAGGCCACGTGATTTCTGCAGAAGGAATTAAAGTGGACCCATCCAAGATTGAAGCAATTCTTCAATGAAGGCCACCTAAGAATGTGACTGAAGTGAAAAGTTTTTTGGAGTTAACCGAGTATTACAGGAGGTTTATAAAGGGTTTCTCCACTATTGCAGTTCCACTGACTCGACTGTTATAGAAGAACATCAAGTTTGTGTGGACTGATAGATGTCAAGAATGCTTTGAGAAACTTAAAAGTATGTTGACTGAAGCTCCTATCCTCACTTAACCTGAGCCGGGTAAGGATTTTGTGATCTATAGTGATGCCTCTAGAAATGGACTAGGCTGCATTTTGATGCAAGAAGGCAAGGTGATTGCTTATGCCTTTTGAAAACTCAAGACTCATGAGAAGAACTATTCTACACATGATTTGGAATTAGCAGCTATTGTTTTTGCATTGAAGATTTGGAGACACTACCCGTATAGAGAGAGATATTATATTTATACTGATCACAAGAGTCTAAAGTATTTACTTACTCAAAGAGAGCTTAACCTCCGATAGAGACGCTGGTTGGAGTTGATAAAAGACTATGTCTGTTTTATCGACTACCATCCAGGAAATGCTAACGTGGTGGTTGATGCACTTAGCAGGAAATTTATGACAGGTAATGTAAACGTTTTCAAATGAATTGATATAAGTGATTTATACATGTAATTGATTATCATATTGTTTGCAGCTCTTCGAGCTTTGAATATTAGATTGAGTCTGGCATCAGACGGAGGTTTACTAGCTAAAATGCAGTTGAAACCAGACTTCGTGTATCAAGTGAAAATGGCTCAGAAAGAGGATGATCGACTGAAGATCATTATGAATTGGTTAAAGGATGGAAATGAAGGCGACTATTCTTCGAATGAAGATGGAAGTCTTTGCTACAAGAAAAGACTCTGTGTTCTAGACCAGGAGGAACTGAAGAAGAATATCCTTACAGAGGCACACCATAGTAGTTATGCTATGCATCCTGGAGGTAACAAGATGTACCAAGATTTGAAATCTTATTACTGGTGGCCAGGAATGAAGCGAGATGTGACAGAATTCGTGAGCAAATACTTGATATGTCAGCAAGTAAAGGCGGAGCACCAGGTTCCTTTTGGATTACTATATCCTATTTTGATACTGAAGTGGAAATGGGATAGGGTCTCTATGGATTTTGTCACATGATTGCCTGTCACTCAGAAGAAACATGATGCTATATGGGTGATTATTGATCGACTCACCAAATCTGCTCATTTCTTGTAAGTCCGGATGGATTATCCTTTGACCAGATTGGCAGAAATCTATATTAATGAGATAGTGAGACTTCATGGAGTACCATCATCCATCATTTCAGAAAGGGATCCCAGGTTTACTTCCCATTTCCGAAAAAGTCTACAGGAAGCTTTGGGTACAATACTCCATTTTAGTACTGCATTTCACCCCCAGACAGATGGTCAGTCAGAACGGGTGATCCAAATTCTGGAAGACATGCTACGATGCTATGTACTAGAGTTTGGTAGTAGTTGGGAAAAATATTTGTCTCTTATAGAATTTGCCTACAACAACAACTATCAATCCAATGTAAAGATGGCTCCTTTGAGGCTTTATATGGGAAAAAAATGCAGGACTCCTCTATGTTGGACGGAGTTAAATGAAAAGAAATTTATAGGATCTGATTTAATTAGCGAGTCAAAAGAAAACGTGCAAATTATCAAAGGCAGATTGAAATAAGCAATGGATCGACAAAAATCCTATGCAGATTTGAATAGGAAAGACATTGAGTTTCAAGTTGGAGACAAAGTTTTTCTGAAAATATCTCCATGAAAGAAGATCTTGAGGTTTGGCTAAAAAGGGAAGCTAAGTTCGAGGTTTATTGTCCCCTATGAGGTACTTAAGCGAGTAGGTCCAGTAGCTTATCGATTGAAGCTACCTTCAGAGTTGGAAAAGATCCACGATGTATTCCATGTGTCAATGCTCAGAAGATATAGATCTGATCCTAGCCATGTCATTGCACCAGCAGATATTCAGGTGTAGCTTGATATGACTTATGAGGAAAGACCGGTAAAAATATTGACTAGGGAAATTAAATAGCTGAGGAATAAACAGGTTCCACTAGTGAAGGTCTTATGGCACCATCACAATGTGGAGGAAGCTACTTGGGAACCAGAAGCGACCATGAGACAACAATATTCTCTACTTTTCGAATCAGGTAAATTTCAAGGATGAAATTTATTTTTAGTAGGGGAGAATTGTAATGGCTGCAACGTCGGGCTGATCGTGAATAGTACTTTTCGATAGTGAATAGTATCTTCGGGCTAAAAATGACACCCGAAAGTGAAAAATATTTTATTAGACTATTGGAAAGTACTAGTCACGGTTAGTCCGAGGCTGAAATTTGAAGTGAATTTGAGGTCAAATAGACCTCCAAAAGCCAAAAGAACGAAAACCGAGATAATTAGGGTTTAGGGTTTTTAATTGATTTTTGATCGTTTTGGCTATTAAAAATAGTAAATAAAGTCTAAAAATGACAAAAATTACATATGTGCCTAAAATAATATGTAGATTATTTTGGTAACAAAAAGTAAATTTTTCGGTAACATCGATAATTTTGAATCGGACCGATAAAATTGAATCAGATCCAAAATAAACTCCGATTGGGCTAAAATTTTAAGTATAGCCTATTTTTAATATGATATGAATAATGGAATCAAATTTGAAGTGAATTTAGGTTGGAAAGTATGAGAATTTAATTAAGGCCATTTATCGGGTATTTATCGGGCTTAAACTAATAAATTGCTCAAGCCCAAATTAAGCCTAGCCCAAGGCCTATTTTGAAGCCATATATAAGCCCACATTCTCCAAAAAATTCCAGTAGAAACTCCCTTCTTCTTCATCTTTCTTGGTGGCCGAATTCTATTATCTGCATTTTCTTCTATTTTTCTTTCAATTCTTCACCAAATCTCGTCAAATCAAACCCTAAGAAAATGATTTTAGCCTCTATAAAGTACACTATCCTGCTTTAATCTTTGAATCAAGGAAGAAAATCAAGAGAAACCAAGGGTTAAAGTTTAGGTGTCAAAGTTAGGTATGTGAAATTATTGATTTTAATTTGATTTCTTGGTGCCTACTACTAGTTTTGGGTGCATAGAATTCATTTTTGCTATTATTTTTAGCATTTGAAGTCAAAATATTAGAGTTTATATTAATGATAAATTCGGTCAATGAAGGGAATCAAGAGGAGGAGTAAATCTCTCAAGACAAAGGTAAAAGAAAGGAAGTCTAGGCAAGGATAATCACTAGAAAAAGGTTTGTGACTAATTAATCCTTTTATTTTCCTATGAATTAAGTGAATTCCCTTTAGGTTTCTTAATAAAAATTTCATATATTGAAGTAAAATTGAAAGTAATGCTATATTCATATATTTGGGACTTAGTTATGTTGATTAGAACCCTTGAATGAATTTAAAATAATTTATATGGTGGAATTTTAGGGTAGGCCGAATGGTAATAAAATATAAAATAATGAAATTTTGAGTTATTTTAAGCTTTATAATGTTAATATTAATGAAATTTAATATCTAAAAATTTTTATAGAATTTTTGAAAATTAAAGGAATATTTTCGGAATAAGTTTTAGTTAGGTATTAGTTGAAAAATGTGAAATTATGTTGAATTGTTGCATAATTTATAGATAAAATGGTAAATTATTATGACATAATCCACAAACTATGTAATGGAAACTGATTGTAAGTGTACTGCATTAATACAGTATTGACAAGTAATGAAAAGTAACGAAAAGAATGAGAAATTGGATAATAAAATGAAAAATTCACGAAATATGTGCCCTTAGAAACAGTTAGGCAGTAAAACCTAGTTCAGGATATAATTAGCTGCCCATAGGGATACCTGTACCAGTGTGCAAGTCATGGCGACATGCTTTACTATGGTTGGATCGTTGATCTCCATAGTATATATATCATATGTATTGTCATATGTTCATATGTTATTGAGGAATGATTCTTGGAGGTTATTTCTCATTTTGTTGTGGCTCTGTAGGGTCCACATCCCACATATTCGGTCTGAGAGTTTTCTGCAGGGTCTGTACTAGGGGTATAATGATAGAAAAATATTAAAAGTATGAAAAGGAAGTTAAAATTAAAGTTTAAGATGAAAAAGGACTAAAATAAAAGGAGTTAAAAAGTTAGGGGTAAAACGGTAATTTTCTTAAAAGGTGAAGTTAATAAGTAAAAGTGAGAAGAAAATAAGTAATAAGGGTAAAATGGTAATTTGATTAACTAACTGTGTAAAAAGTCAACCTTATAAAGTTAAAGGACTAAAATATAATTTGACAAGATAAAAGTTACAACAAGAATTAATCGGTAATTTATAAGCCAATTAATAAATTAAAATGAGAAAATAAGAAAATAAAGGGCATTATGGTAATTAAAAGTATAAAAGGGTATTTTTGGAATAAATAAAAAGTTTAAGGACTAAACTGAAAATTTAAGTAAAGTCTTAAGTTAAATTTAAAAATTAGTTGTTAATAGTATAATATGCTTTTAAACGAGAAAAACTGCTAATAATTAACTTAATTGCACTTAAATAGGAAAATATACTTTTAGGAAAATATTATGATTCTTAGTCACCACTGGGCATGTTTAATACTCAACACGTAGGATTTACTGCGTACAGGTACAAATATTCTGGAGCACGAGTACACAGAAGACAACTGAGGTTGAAGGAATAGGAGGAATATTTTTGTGGCATGTATATATATACTTAATATGTTTTGTGTTATGAGAACAATATTGTAGCGATAAATATATTTTTTTTGTATATAGTAGTTTGTGGATGAGGAATTATAGAGAATGGATAGTATGCATGTACTGTTTGATGGTGTATGCGGATTTACCATGTGATTGGATATAAACTGTTGTGCCTCAGAGAGGCTGTGGTATTGTCTACTTTTTAGGGGGCTAGCTAAGAATATAGCCGTTATATTGCCAAAATTTTGTTAAATGCATAGTAAATTCTGGACAGTTATAATTCAGCGATTAATGGAATTAGGTATGCAAGATGATTGTTAAGCAAAAAGGATAAAAAAAAATTTCGACTATTCACATAGTCCAGTAAGACTATTACAATAAGGGTGTTACATATATTCTTTCTTATAGCTAATAGAAATTCATTATCAAAATATTGCTTGAGATATTAGAATGTTGAGATAATTGTTATAAGTTGGTATTTAATCTTAAAATATATTTGTATAATTAACTAATCTACTAATGAGAATTAACGGTTACAATTATAAGGCATTTTTTAGGCAATTTATTTCACATCGAGAGAGTGAATTAGAACTTTAATCCAATCTGGCATGCATTGTAAGATTAAAATTTACATAAGAGAATAGTTTCAAGTTCAAACCCATATTTTATATCATTAGCCTTAAATTGTCTTCTTTGATTATCAATAAAGTAGGTTTTAATTAGTATTTCTAGTTTTAGTGTAGACTTTAGTTCACTTAATAATTCAATTTATGAACATTGTAAACAAGATTAAGAATTAAGTAATAGTGTATAGTCACTTATCGGTCCTTGTGGAAACGATATCTTAAGTACTATATTCGATATACTGTGCGCTTATGGATATAGTAACAACGTTTAGTTTCCTTCGCACAAAGTAATTAAACTACACAACTTATGTTGTCATGATGATTTTAGCCACCATATATGCAACTTACGAGATGCCATTATTTAATGTCTTAAAATGTGTTGTTTGTGCTTAAGGTATTGTTTTTCAAAATTTAAAATTTAGCCCAATTATTGCTGATATAAATGTCGTACACCGAGGGGGGACTTATGATAATAGATCATGACAAGCAGTTTGGGTGCTAAACTGCTTTACATAATTAGCCCGTACCAGATAAATAGTCTGGTAGACATATCCTAGCTCAAGAATTCGGAACATGATCCCCATATTCCCTGGCACTTTCATTCTTCTAGTAGCAATGGAATCCTTCATCTATTCTAACTTTGGTGGAACAAAAAATAAATAATTTCTCTTATCTAGTCTTTTACTATAGAAAGGACATGTTTCTTCCCATTTAGGATTTACAAGTGCACTCAAAATCTACTACATGCCTATATAAATAATGAAGAGATCACAATGTGTTCTCTCTAGAATAAATCTCTTAATTTCTTTCATTTTCATTATAATTTCTAACTTGACTGTTAGGATCTCCCTTGTTGAAATTCCACCAGAGTTTTGTATTTTCAGCTGACTCTTCCCAATCGGTACCTAGGATTTTTAGAATATCATCATATTCCATTATTTTTCATTTGATTAAATTAACATAGGCTTATTTCTAAATCTTGTAGGCCATGTCATTTAACTTGCTTCATTGAGAACTAAAATTCTACTACAATATAGAAAAAATGCAGTGGTTTAAAAGGCAATTGTTTATTAATGAATACTTTACTTTTTAAAATATTAGTTTTTTCATGTTGTGCTACCTTTTATTTTTTTTTCTAGCATTGGCCCTCAGCTAATAATGATATCTATCCACTAATTAGACCAATTGCTTGGATTTCTTTGTAGAATTTCAGATATTTAGTTATTGATTGTTAGATATTTTCTGGAATATTTTTATTTAGCTTATAGAGTTCAAAAATTTCAATATACTCAAAATTTGTGAATAACTTGCTACTGGTTTTCTTTTTGCTAGATTATTAGCTATTGATGGTATGTACTTTTGTGCAATTTTTGTTCTTTATTTTCCTACTTGCTTCATTTTGCTCCTAATACTTCTCAATTCAATTAATGATTTTTTAAGTAGATATGGATTAAAGAAAGGTTCACTATAAGAAATTTCTCAAATACTGACGAAATTTTTTTTGTAGGTAATTACCGATAAAAAAAATCTTTTCGTAAGGAAAATTATCAAGAAAAATGTATATTGCGATGAAATAACAAATCCATCACAAATAATTGAGTGAAATTTTTCCGCCCAACTTTACGGACGAAAATTAATGACAGAATTGAAAAAACCATCGTAAAATTGGCACCAATATTTCGCGGCTGAATTTGCACACGAAATTTTCCAACAAAATCCTTTTTTCATAGGTAAATTCCCTTTTTCGTCTATAGTTTACCTATAAAAACATGATTCCGTAAGAAATTTCCTAGGGAAACTAATTCCGTAGGAAAATTACTAATGGAATGTTATGTTGTCGGTAATTTCCCTACAAAATTACATTTTCGTAGGTAATTTCCCTACGGAATGGCATTTTCGTAGGTAATTTGCCAACAGAAATAAGATTCCGTTGTTAAATTACCTACAAAAATTTTATTCTGTAGGAAAATTGAAAAAAATTGAAAATCTGATTTTTATTCCCTTCACTTCTCAAAATTGATCAAATCCATTCTCTTCCCTTCTCAGAATTATATATAAATGGCCATGTCTCATTTTTATTTAATTTTTAATTTATTAATTTATTTAATTTCAAACTTCATTGAGGTTAAAAACTTTTTTGCTTCTAATAAAATAAATTGAGATGTTACATGAGATGCTCAATTTATAGTCATCAATGTTAGTTAAACTAAAATCTGAAGAGATTAATTAATAAGATAATAAAAATTATTTTGTATTTATAAAAAAAAACTTATTTGGAAAGCTCAAATTTAAAATAAATTTAACAAATTAGACTCGAAAATAAATTAGATATAAAATAAGTGAGTGTTATAAGAATGAAATAAAGTAATGTAAAGGAAAGAGATAACATTATATGATTTATTACATTTGAATTGGGGCTTAAGAATTCAAATTCGAAGTGTTAAGGGACTAAATTGGATTTTTCCTACCCTCACCCAAAACTACGTGGTTTTGGGAAGGTTGAAAATTAAAAACTCATATTGCTTTATTTCAAGGAGAATCGGGTTCTCCTTCACTCATAGCCCTCCCCTTCATTTTTCCCTTTTTTCTTCTTTCCCCCCTTTCCTCTCGATCCGACCACGATTGCACCGTTGCCCATCGCCGTTGCCCTCCGTCGATGCTACAGCTCTGCCCGGCGTTGCCTTTCTCTCTTCTTTCCTCCTTGTCTATTGAGCTAAGAGAGCAACCCACCATCAAATAGACCTCCAAAAGTTGGAAATACGACAAAAGAAGTTGTTTAGTTCATACAGTAACTAGTTTGACCTAAGTTTGACTGAATCCTTAAAAATAGTAAAAATAAACCAGACAGAGAAACAATTTCTGATTGACTCAAAAATAATTATGAAGCCTAATGAAAATATTTTTAGGATTATAGAATTATTTTTTTAGGAAAAATTAAACTCAGAAAATAAGAGAAAAATAATGATTATGGTTTAAATAGTAACCAATTGACCGTGGGTTTGACCGAGACTTTAAAAATAATAAACGGTCTTTAAAATTGTAGGAAGTTCCAGTTTGACTCTTCATAATATTTATAATTATTTGATGGTAAAAAAGTAATTTTATGGTAACGTTGGATTTTGAGCTATCGGATTGATTTAAGTGAATTGGATTGAAAACGCACTCCATTTGGGCTGAAATTTCATATGTAGCCTATTCTACATATGTTTGAGTATTGGTATTAATTTTGGTAGAATTTAAGCTCGCAAAGAGAGAAAATTGATTTAAGATTTGCAAATTGGGCCATAAAAGTGGTTTGTGGCCTAACTTGGTTGGACCTTAAATCAACCCAAAAACTTAGTATAGAAGCCCAAGAATCTATTCTTGAACCCAGGTTCCAACAGCCTCATGTTCTCCCCTCTTTTCCCTCAAAAACATGAATTTTCTTTCTTTCTTTTCACTTTGATTTCTTCATAACTCTTCCATCCTCTTTCAATCCAAGTTTGATTATTGTTCTTAGCCCCTTTAGAAGATGATTTCAACCTTTAATTTCTAGTTTTGATAAAGATTAAGTGAGGGATCAAGAAAGTTAGGTTTTTGGGCAAATTAAAGGTAAGTGAAATTAATGGTTTTTAGTTGATTTTAAAGGTTCATTTAACTAGAATAAGTTGTTTTAGTTAAATTATATAGTTTAATTGAGTTATTGAAGTGAGGTTTTGTTGGATTTTCTTTGTGGTGTTTTGTCCATGGTGGATTTTAGAGGAAGGAGGAGATTCTTCAAGGGTTAAAGGGAAAGAAAAAGTAGTTTTAGTAAAGGAGAAAGAGAATTAAGGTAAGTGGTTACAAATTCTATGGATTTTCATTGATTTTGTTTGAAAATTTGGTTGTGCAACTTAGGGTTTTTAATGGATTTTGTATTTCAAGTTGAAATTGATGATGGAAATATGATTATGGATTTGCAAATTGATGTTTAGAATAATTAAACCTAAAAAGAAAAGTGCTATCCAGAAATTCGAAATGACCTCTGGTGACTGTTTTAATCATAAGTTGAGTTTTTGAACTCCGAATTGTATGCTTCTAGTTGGGTTAGAACTGAGACATCCGTGCCTACAAATGTTCTAGAAATAGCAATAATTTAATTCGTCCTTTAATGTCCTAAAAAATGTCCAAAATAGTAGCCTTTTTCATTTGGTGGGTCAATAGAGCAGTAGGTGCTTCTTAGGCTATAACTCCTTGGATATAGATTTGAATGATTGATGTTAGATGAGATTTTAGTAAAATTTTCAGTTTGGAATATTGATGCTTTAAATGACATAATATGTTAATTTAGGTACATATTAAGTATTGAAATGATATTGTAAAAAAATTGAGTAATTAAATCAAATATATGAATGAGGGTTGAAAACAAAGGGATGAATTCTTGAGTGAGAATTATATGTTGGCTGAATTGAATGTGTATGAATATTAATATGTATATTAGTCAATTAAGCTACATAATGCATATAGAAAAGATAATTGACATAGATAAGTGATATAGAATATTATTGAGGATAAATGTATATGTAAGAAAAGTGTAATTTATGGACTTAAAATGGTATTAGGGTGTTACAGTTAAATAATGAGTTAAATAATTTTTAATTTTCACATTTTATTCAAGTTTTGTTTTTCTGCTAAATTTTAGTTTAATGTGCCATGTCTGTGGCTGCTAATTGTTAATTTACAAAAGTTGCTTGGTTATATTTTTTTTTCAATATTATATATTTGAATACTTCTTTTCTTGGTTGGCATTTTGTTTATAAATTTGCGACTTTGTTCATTGAGTTTTCGGGGAAGTTATGAGAAATAATGTGCTATGAGGATTGGTTGTCATAACATTTTTGGAATACGGTCTCCCTAGAGATTCCCAATTTTGGAGGCAATTGTTTAGGAAAAAAATGTTGTTGCATGTAATATGTAATATGATTTGTTATGTTCAAAGTATATAATATATTAAATATGAATCATTGAATAAAAAATATAAAAAGATTTATATTTTTAATTCAACGGTTTACCATTACTAATGTACATTAATTATATTTGATATAATTGAGTGAGAATTATAGAGGTTAGACATTGCAATTAAGTGAAGGGTATTAGTAAAGAGTAAAAGGGCAATTCCAAATCAAAGAAGTTTCCCTCAAATCAATGGTGGGGATTAAGCATGGTGACAGGCCATAATTCCCACCTAATGATTTGTTTGCCCACTTTTTTTTGTTAATCATTATGTTTCTAAACTTATGGTAAATACAATTCATTAATTAGTGAAGGTGTAAAAGAAGAAGTATTAGTTGCTGTTATATATTTGATAGAATTAAGTCACTGTAACTGGACTAGATAGCTAGAATGACACAAAAGATGGAACTTAACTTTCTCATGGAACTAACTAAAGAAAGGCAAATGTGTGGCCGGCCCCATTTGCTGATACTGCTAAAAGAAAATCAATCTGCTCAATTATCAATACTTCTTTAGGGATTAATGAAAAAATATGTCTGCTCAAATTCTGTAAATAAGTACACATTGACTTTTGTTTCTCTGACAGTCCATACCGTCATAAATGGATTTAATTGGGCCCTTGTTTATCCTTTATCAAAGCTATTCTTTTGTATTTAAAAGATACAATGACAGATAGGAGCGATAATGGTGGCATTAGTGATTGATTTTGCTACATGTAGATGAAGTGTCAAGAGGAATAGCTAATAAATAATGGTTATACTAATTGCTTTAGCTGCTGAGAGTACAAAGGTTGACCTGCACCACTAAGTGGAATATGGCTTCTTCGGTCTTTTTGTAAACCAAGATAATACACGTCTCAAAAGTTTGATATTTCAATTTGAGGGCTTGTCATAGTATAATTAAATTGATGATTTTCTCTATTTGGATGGATGGGTGTATATACGTTTTACTTAGAATTATCTATTTATTTTGTTTTTATGCACATGTTTATTCATTTTGATGAAGGTTCAATTTACCTGCTAGTATAATAATATGCCATTCACCATGCCTTTCATCTAATTCTCTCGTATATTTGAAATCTCAAGGAGATATTATTTGCTGAGATGCCAAGAACAAAATTTGAAGGTGATTCTGCTATTTTACATCAATTGAAGGAGAATACATCAATTGAAGGAGAAGCCACCACTTCTTTAGAAGGTAATTTCAAATTAAATATGAAAAGCTTTCATATCGCCTCAAATCCTGCTTAGATTATTGTATGTATGAGAATGGCAAATGAATCCATGTATAAAACAGTTTCAATTTATGTGTATTACTCACTCAATTTCATTTTGTGTGTCCATTTACAATATAAGATTAAGAAAACTATTAGTTAGTCTTAACTTTAGTAATTTATTCTTTAGAAAAATGTAATTAATTAATATGTATGTGTATTGATTAATAATTGATGGTTTTTTTTGAAAGAAATAAAATTTGAAAACAGAAAGTGAAAAGTTTAATTATATACTCTCTCACTGTCAAATATATAGACACAATTTCTATTTCTTTTTTTTTTCAGCTTTAGAAAATTAGTGTGGCATCAATCACTCTTCTTGTTATGATTGTGGGTTTGATTGTTCTTCTTTGTGATTCATTTGTTTAATTGGTGTCTTTGCATTTGCGTTTTTATTATAGGCAAAGCTATCAGAAAGAGCATAGAGCTTCTTACTTTTAATGCCTACTAATTAGTATGAATTTTAAATACAAGATTTACTCCTGATATGCCTGAATATGTTGTTAGCCTTTAGAGTTGTAGTGTTTGAGGTCTTAATCCTTCATTTTTTCATAGAAATTTATTTTTCATCTAAGGTTTAATGAGTTCTTTTTCAAGAATTATTATTATTATTATTATTATTATTATTATTATTATTATTATTATTATTATTATTAAAGATGTATGTCTCGAATTATCAGATATTTTTAGTGACGGATAATTTCATCGTGAAATTTTTTAGTAGTGAGGCATCTATTGGAAATTTGCCTACGAAATTGTGATTTTCGTTGGTAAAATTTTCGACAAAAAATATAATTTCAACGGTAAATATGGCAAATGACGACAATTTTTCGGTTTGCACCTTCCGATGGAATTAACGACGGACTATATTTACCGATGAAAATATTTTCGTCAGTAAATTTGGTAAATTTACCGACGAAAATATTTTTCATCGGTAAAGGTACCTACAACCGGTTCTCCTACTCCTTTTTTCGTCGCTAAATTCCATTGACATTTGGGTTTCCCTAAGGAATTTCACTCAATTCTATCGAGAAATTTCATAGGAAAAATGGATTTTTCTTGTAGTGATATATAATAGCATTTAATTGTATTTTCTTATATTTTAAACTTTATGTTTTAATATTTAATATTATCTAAAATTTTATTTGACATCAAGCATGTTAATTTTCAACAAATATCAAATCTATTTTATAATATTAGTTATTAATTTCTTGAACATGAATTTTGGCTAGTAAATTATATCTGTTTTATGATTTTTATTTTAAATTACTTTGCACGTCTGAAATTAAATTAAACTTTGCTTAATTTTCGTTAATTTTATGTTATAAATTTTAATGGTGTACTAAAAAATATTGGTTAACCAAACTGAAAAAATCAAAACCGATAGACTGATTAACCGAATATAATGGACTGGTCAATTTTTTTACTCATGAAATAATTAACCAATCCATGCTCACCCCTAATAGATAGAAGAACTTACATGTGATATACCTTTGTGTTTATGGAAGGATCAAAGATAATAAATTAGTATAATTAGAGGAGTAAGTATGTATTTTTTTTGTAACATCTTTTTGTCTGCCACGTGAAAAATTGTACCATTATTTCTAGATTTGTGAAGTCAGATGAAACTATTAATAGACTTTTAATTGTATTTTAAAGAGAATTTTACAACTACAAGATATGTTGCTCTATGTTCCATAATCTGTTTAAGACAATTGTATTAATGATAGGTGGAAATAGTTTAAAGTTAATAAGCAAAAATTAATTACATGCTTTAATCTAATTTAAGACCTTTTTATTATTAGAACTTATGTAATGAATGATTATTAATTATGGCATTTTGCTAGAATTTCAATTTACCTACTGATATGTATTTATGTTTCTTGATATTATTTACTTATTTTTAGCAAAAAATTCAATTTCATTTAGGCCTAATATGAAAAAAAAACTCAAATTTGCATGTTTTTATCATCACAACCCTTCAATTAAATTTTGTCCTAACAACTTAATAAAAAAATTGTGTCCTAATAAGAGACTCAAACTCAACTAAAACTCGCCCATTTGATGATTTGGCATAAAATTTGTTGATATGTTAACAGAGATTGTGCTTTAAGCACCTAAGGAGTATGACAAGCCTTAGAAATAAAAAAATAAGATCATTTGTTTCCATTCCATTTTCCTCCATTTTCTCATAAACCAAACACAACCACATAGAAAGAAGAAGAAGAAGAAGAAGTTACCATTTTTTCAACAGTAATTAGTGCAGAAAGGAGCAAGACAAAATCCAAAGAGAGAAATTCAAAAAAAAACAAAGGGAAGTGATAATACCTAATATTATCATACATGGGCCCAACCTAATAGTCACAGGCCATAATGTCTTAAGCCTAATCATCGGCCCAAAGCCTAAAAGGCCCATCGACTATCTACACAGGTTAAACACTATAGGATTTATCGGCAGTGCCTGGTTGATCCAAAGTCAATTGGACCTACCGCATCCGTAAGCTATACTCTGTAAGCTATCATATCAAATGCCCTAAACCTATAAACTACAAATACTAAGGGATCCAGTACTCAAGTACAACTACCATCTAAGCATCATATAATTGGAGAAAGAGACTCATTAGAGAGGTATGTCATATGCATCCCTTCTCTCTCTATTTTCTAGCTCTAAACTCTTTCTATCTTAAGCATTGGAGTATTAATCTATAATCTAAGGATTAATATTCATTTATTTTATAGTTCGGCTCACTGCCTATTAAGGATCAATCCCAACCTATTTTGTCCTACATCTATCTTGCTCTAATTCTAACATTTTAGAACTTACATTTGGTGCTCTCATTGAGAGCGAAGATGGATAAATCACAAAGGAAAAATGACAAATCAGACCAACAGGAGGGAGTTAGATGAGAGAAGTCAAATACTTAGACAGATAAAATGCCCCAAAATCTTTTGCTTATTTTTGATAATGATGAGCTCTTCGATGTTGTTAACCAGCTCAATGACTTTACTTTCATCACTACAAAAGATTTCAAAGCTTTCTTAAAAAGCTTTAGAAGTAAGCTACAAGACAAGCTCTTGCATTTAATGAGAAAGGGTAAGAAAGGCCAAACATATGTTGAAGTTAATAAGGCAAAAGCAAACCAAAGAATAAGAAAAGAGCCCAGCCATATAACAGAGCAAAGGGGAGTAAGAAATTGCTCAGGTACTCGCTCAAGCATGAGGGAACATCATTATAAGGGCATGGGAAAAGGGAAGATGAATTCCCCTAATGCTCAGCCTTATGACGATGAAAGTGACTTAGAAGAGGATGATGATTACTTGCCCTCTCATTCTGGTTACCATCTAGCACATGATGACTTGTCATTCATGTGCACTCCTAAAAGATCTAAATACAAAAAAGATGGGCTAGTAACTAATAAAAACGAGAGATGGTTTTTGCATACCATTAAAAAGTTTGGGTTAGGTCACCCCTGAAGGCCTATGTTTGATGGAAACACAGTTTGCCCATTTTGGTTAGAAATTAGAGAAATCGAGCTTTCTCGCCGATTTATAAAAGTAAGAATGCAGAGACATACCAGTAAGACTGATCTGAAGAGCCACATATCCGAGTACTTAACTAAGATTGAAATGTACTCTTAAGGTGATAGGGTATTCTATAGAGTTTTCCCTACGACCCTAGTCGGAGATGCTTTAGACTGGTTTCACAGTCTCCTTTATGGCTCAATTTCAGTTTTAGGTAGATTTAATACTTGTTCACCATGAGATTTGTTGTTCAAGTAAAGATGCCCAAAACTATAAATGACTTAATAAATTTGAAATAAAGATGAGGTGAAAGCCTTCGAGATTATGTTGATAGATTTCAAGCCTTGGCTTCAGAAATAAGGAACTTGCACCCTAAGATGGCTACTATAGCCCTTGCTAGAAGCCTCAAGAATCCACCACTATTTCATTCATCAATGACTAATCCCCTAATTGATTTTAGAGATCTAATGGATAGAGCCAATCAGTTTATACAATTAGAAGACACTTTAAGGGTTGACCTATGAGCTTTTAATAAGTAAAATATGATCACTTGGGGTAATCAAACATCTAGGAGCCTTGAAAAAATTAGAGCTTCAAAGAACTTGAAAAAGAAAAAATAGTTTGAGCTTTTTTATTTTGATTGTCGTAGAGGTGCTTTGGAGAAAGTTTACACTTTGCTCAATATTAACCCATCAAAAGTGTTATTACGAATTAAAAGCTATCATAATAAGGTGAATTGGCTGAAAAAGATGTCTAATCATTCAAATGCACACAGGGACAATCAAAATACTATGAGTTTTATAGAAATATGAGCTATACAATCGATGAATTTAAGGCATTGAAAGAGGAGATTGAGAGGTTGATCCAGAGAAGACATTGAAAATATTTATTGCAAAAAAGCTAAGAAGCCCGTATCGATCCATTGATATCAAAGAAAAATTTGATGATGATGAATATAAGGATAGAAGAAAGCCAAATAATCTAGATCAACAAAGGCCATATGCTGGCGTAATAAACGTTATTGCTAGGGGATAATCTTGTAGTGAAGATTTTGCAAAACAAAAGAAGGGGTATAAAGGGGATATATTTCTTAGTTCAATTTAAAAATTTACCCTTTACCACTATATCCTCGCGAGATGCAGAAGATCTGAAGTTTTCTCAAAAGGATGCCTTGGTGGTACTAGTGGCAATTCATAATTTTAAGGTGAAGAGGATCTTGGTGGACAATGGCAGTGTTGTTAATGTGTTGACTTTAGATGCATAAAAAATGATGAAATTGCCAATTAATGAGTTGCAACCAAATTGCTCTTTTCATAGACCTTAGCAATGCCATGATTCCTATCGTAGGCTCTGTGGACCTCTTTATAGAGCTTGGGGATGAGGCCATTGTCCATATATGTAAGTCCACCTTTATGGTTATTGATATGCCCTTCACATACAATGCTATTTTTGTTAGGCCAATACTCTTCCAAACTGGTGCGTTTACAAGCATTAGGTATATAGTGATGAAACTTCTCACTAAGGGAGGAATAGCCATAGTAAGAGGTAATCAGAAAGCTTTTAAAGAAGCTTATGTGTCTATGCTAAAGGATAGGAAACAAGCCTCATACATTGTAGAGCCTAAAAAAGAAAAAGACAAGGGAAAAACCAAGATACATCCTGATAAAGATTTGATCCGGCACAAATTAGCTTTCAGGAAAGGCATAGCAATTGAATCTAGTTTGGATGAAAAAACTAGAGAAGACATTTCACTGGTGTTGATGATCAACCAAGCCTCTTTTGTATGATTTATAGAAGATATCCCTAACATCAACCCAGATGGTATCACATATAAGCTTAACGTGGATTCGAGGTTTCCACCAGTTAAACAAAAGTTAAAGGGGCATACACTTGATAGAAAAAAATTATTGTTGAAGAGGTAGATTAACTCTTTAAAGTCAAAATCATTCGAGAAGTACAACATCCTGATTGGCATGTGAATGTAGTGTTAGTTAAGAAGAAGAATGGCAAGCTAAAAATGTCTGTAGACATTATAGATTTGAATCAAGCATGCACCAGGGATAGCTATCCTTTGTCCAACATCAATCAGATTGTCGATCCAATAGCTTGTCATGAGATTTACTCTCATCTTGATGCCTATGTAGGGTACCACCAAATAATAATATGGGTTTTAGACTTAACCAAGGTAGTTGTTGCTCTGAATGTATATAAAATAAAGCTCAAGTTGGAGAAATGTACATTTAGGTTATCCTCGGGCAAGTTTCTTGGATTTATGGTATTGTAGTAGGAAATTAAGGCTAACCTCGAGAAGATTCGGGCGATATTGGATATGTAACGGCTAAAGAGCATTAAAGAAGTCCAGAAGTTGAATGAAAGGTTCATTGTCCTAAGCAGATTCATCTTTTCTTCAGCCAAGCACTGCATTTCATTCTTTAAGAAGCTGAAGAAGGGTGAAAATTTCAATCGGGAAGAGGACTAATGAAAGGCATTTGAAGAAGTTTTTATCTGAACCTCCTCTTTTAAGCTAACTTATACCAGGTGAGAAGCTGTATCTTTATCTATCAATTTCTGAAGAAGCAGTAGCTACCGTTCTGGTTAGAGAGGAAGAAAATTAGCATATGTCTATATATTATGTTAGCCAAGATCTAAGAGGATCGAAACTGAAAAAGTCAAGTGACATTTTGAGGCTCACACCATCGTTGTTATATCAAATTGGCCATTGAGAAATTGCTCCATAAACCATATCTTGATGGAAAACTCATTGAATAAGCTTTAACGCTATAATTATTTAACGTCAGATATGAGCCCAGATCTATTATTAAAGCTCAAGTATTGGTGAACTTCATGGCTAAATTCATTGGTGAAGTATAATAGAGCTTAAGGTATGAGGAGATTACCTGGGAGATGATTGTGAATGGTGCCTTAAATTAGCATAGAGGAGGAGTAGGAATCATCATATATGGTCCTTTTAACATCATGGTGCAGTATGCAATAAGGCTAAATTTCTGAACCTCTAGCAATGTTACTAAGTATGAAGCACTTCTGTAGGGCCTAAGATTGGTCATGTCCATCCGACCAAAAAATCTCAAGGTAAAGAGTGATTCTTAGTTGGTGACTAGCTTAGTACTTATTACATTTAAAGCAAATGAGCTTATGATGAGAGATTATTTGGCTAAGGTGAGAATTAAGATTTAAGGATTAGAGTCTGTTGAGATAAAAATCACCATAAAAAAGTCCCTAGAGAATAAATGATGCAGGCTGATCTTTAGGTAAAAGCAGCTTTAACAAATCAAATTTTTGAAGATGAGGATGTCATGGTCGAAGAGTTTTATTTCCCAACCATTGAAGAGGCTTAATCATAGAGATGGATGAGGTAGAAACCTAGATAACACCCATCATTAAATATTTGCAGACAAGTAGTCTTCCTAAAGATGAATTAGAGGCGAGAAAGATTGCCAGGTAATCTCTAAGTTATTCATTTATTGACGGTCTCTCGTACGAAAGGCCTTTAGCTGCCCTTGGTTGAGGTATGTCTCTAAAGAGGAAAGGGACTATATACTTAAGAGAGATGCACGAAGGACTTTGAGGAGCACATGAGGCATCTAGGGCTATGAATAGGAAAGTATTGCAAATAGGTTATATTTTGCCCTCTATGTTTAACAATTAGCAAGAAATTACAAAGCGTTGTTCGTAATGTCATATTCTTGGGAGAATTATAAAGAAGCTGGCTAGTGAACAACAACCAATCAATATATTGTGGCCTTTTAATCAGTGGGGGCTAGATATCCTCAGACCCTTCTCGCTAGGGAAATGACAAATGAAATTCCTTATTGTTGCAGTCGATCATTTCTCTAAATGGATCGAGGCTGAACCTATGTCGAACATCACTGCTGCAAAACTCAAAAACTTCGTGTAGAAAGAAATTATTTGTAGATTTGGCTTACCAAGGGTCTTCGTTATTGACAATGGCAAGCAGTTTCATAGCATTGTATTCAAAGGTCTACTCCGAATTGAAGATTAATTTTAGATTCACTTCAATGGCACACCTTTATACCAATAAAATGACAGAAGTATCCAATAGAACTACACTAGAGGGATTTGAGAAGAGACTAGGCAATACAAAAGGGAATTAGACAAAGGAACTTAATAGTGCACTTTAGTCTTATAGAACATCTCTGAAAATAGGTACATGTTAAACTCCCTTTTTGCTAGTCTATAGGTCGAAAGCCATCATTCCTATAAAGATCGGTATACATATGCTTAGAACTAAATCTTTCATTGAAGATTAGAATCCAATGAATGGTGAATGAAGCTTGATTTGATAGAAGAGAAGTGAGATAATGCCAACACTAAAATTATATCATATAAGCAAAATTTTGCTCGATGCCACGACACTAGAGTTAAACCTAGAGCTTTTAAAATTGGAGATTTAGTATTGCAAAAGGCAGAGATTGGTAGAGGAAACTCTAGTGTGTGTAAGCTAATGCCCAACTAAAAAGGTCCTTTTGAAGTTGTGAAGATTATTGGCCCTAGAACTTATAAGTTGTAGAGCTTGGATAGGCAAGTAATTCCAAGGACTTAGAATGCAAAAGTCCTCAAATTATATAGCTTGTAGTGCTATTCCTACTAGTCTACTTAGATAGTGAATGTTCTTTGATCGGTAATTGTATTGCTCATTAACTTCATTAATGAAAATGCCTTTTTTTGGTAAAGATTCAAAAACTTAGAAAGACATGATCTTTACAAGTTTTTTTCTAATTTACAAGTTCTTTACCTGAAAAATTAGTTGACTTACAAATCATCTGTGTTTGCCAATTGGTTATGGTTATATGCTTATAATTTACAAAGGATTGTTGCAAATGCAGAACTTTTTACAAATTATACAAGCCTTAAGCAAGTAAAGTATCTCTCTTAACATATCACAATGCGAAATAAGAAGTACTTACAAATACAAAAATTGCAAATATTCATTAAGATGATAAGTTTTAATTAAAAGATTTTGTTTTCAAAGTTAATCAATTACACAAGAAGGAAAGACAAATCCCTAAATCTATTTTATCTGTGTCAAGCTAACAAGTGTCTGGTGTTTTAGTTATTGGAATTTCTTTAGGAATGAAAACTGTACCGAAATGATCAAATCTTTAAGTTAAACTTCAAGAACGATGACTCTACCTAGAAGAATATATCTTTAAGTTAAATTTCAAAATGTAAACGTTGTTCAAAAGTTAAGAGCGGATAAACAATATGATCTTCAAGCATGGTTGATTACACCATAGATATCCATAAGAATCTAATCTTATTTAGTGTTGTTTGGGTTAGGTTATTCATCCTTAGACTCTTAATATTTAGTAGTGCCTCCCTAAGGACCTCCTTTTGTGTGGCTGCTGGGATCAGGCATGACACATGCCTCTTTCTCGTTGTCGTTATCCTCAGAAAGCTTTGGCAAAGCTTTAGGATCAGGCAGGAATGATAGAATGGACCTGGGGAATCTTTCTTTGTAGGCTATCCGAATCCAATCAATCATCTTGCCTTGAGCACCAACCAACTCTTCCAAAAGCTGGCTCTTCTCATCCTCAAGTTTCTTTAGGTGCTAAGAGTGTAGTCACCTTTGCTTTTCCTAGAGTTCAACCTAACTTGATTCCAAAGAAGTGATCTTTATAGCAACATTGGCCTGAGTTGACTCTAGAGAGCCGACTTTTTTCTTAAAATAGGCTTTTGTAGCCTCCAGTTTCACTTCTATGGACTTCAACCCAACTTTTTTAAGCTTTAACTCAGTAACCTCTGACTCTTTGCCCTTCAGTCTACCATTTTCCAACTTTAGCTTGTCAATTTTAGACTGTAAAAAAGAGAGGCTAACTTTATGTGTCAATCAGAGCCCAACTAAAGCCTTCTCATACTCCTTAGTAAGCTCATCAAAAGCACTTTGGTGCTCTTTCTTCATCTTATTCTTCTCTTGATTGAAGATAGCCTGAGCTTTTTGAAGATTATGGTTGAACTTATCCCTGGCTTGATCCAGATCCAAGAATTCACCGACCATACATTAGGCCCTCTGAGCAACCTGCAAAATAAAATGACGTAACTTGGATTAAACCTAGTCGTCAGATATTGAAACAAGTCAAAATCAAAATTAAAATTCGAGTTGTTTACCATTATGATAGGATGCAAAGATTAGAGCCCATCTTCTTGAAATCTATCGAGAAAAATTGACTAGTTAGATCTCTTTGCAGGAGTAAACCCTCAATTATGTACTCGGCCATGTATCTATTTTTCACACTGGCCCGATCTTTATAATGATTGACTAGGATCCAAAGAGAGAAATTTAAAGAACAATAAAAAAGTGATAATACCTAGTATTATCATACTTGGGCCCAGCCCAATAGTCATAGGCCCATAACGACTTAGGCCTAATCATTGGTACAAAGTCTAAAAGGCCTGTCGACTATCTATATAGGTTAAACACTATAGGTTCGGTTGGCAGTGCACAATCAATCCAAAGTCAATAAAACTTGCCACATCCGTAGGCTATACTCTGCAAGCTATCACATCAAATGCCTTAAGATTGCAAACCATAGATATTATGAGATCTAGTACTCAAGTGATAGAGCTTTCTGCAAATACTTAAGAGGGTTTTCTTTGCCACTACTTGGATCCTATAAGAATGGAATAGTGCCTCAACTTCTTCGATGCCCATATGACTCCTAAACAATTCTTTTCCACTTCTATATACTTTGCCTCATAGGGGAGAAACTTCTTGCTTAGGTAGTATACTGCATACTCGATCCCAAAGTCATCCTCTTGAGCCATCCATAATAAAAAATACTTAATTAGGAACGAAAATTGTTGATTTTTTGTTGCTAATCAAAATTAGCAATGAAAATTTGCAACAGAATGAGTGGTTGCAAATTTGACAGTTGCTATTTTTTAGCAACGAAATTGATTTATGTTGCTAAATTTAGCAACGAAAATCAATTCCGTTAGCAACAAAAAATTTTAATTTATGTTGCTAAATTTACGCACTAATAAAAAAAAATTTATGACGGTAGCATCTATCGCTATTTCATCGCTAAAAATTATTAGAGATTTTTAATATTAAGTACTCTAAACACATAATCATTCTTCCTAGCCTACATTTCACATTCAACACTAAGTACTCTAAACCTTATAACAAATAAAATAAAATAAAACAATTGATACTTTATACAAAATTATACTTACCAAAATTAAATGTAAGTATCATTTATTATGGAATATATTTAATAATTAATACTCATAATAATGTTGAGGGCCTAATCAATATACCTTTTTCCAATATCTGAAAAGAAAAATCACAATTCATGCTTGTTTTATTTCATGTAATAATGGTGTAAATCCTCTTAATTTAGAACTCTTTTCCTTTTCTAAAAAGATTTTCAACCCCAAACCCTTATAGTCTTTACTTACATGCCTAACTCAAAACTTATTTTAATTAAGAAATAGGTTAGTATCAATTAAAAAGGTAATAATTTGGCTAATACATAATTTATTATATTTTTTAATCATTAATCTCATGATTAATTGGAATTAAATTAATCTCATAGCAACACACTCTATTAAGTGGTCATTTTTTTGTTTTTGATGAGTGTTTTTGTGTCAGGATTTATAAACCTTTGGCACCATTTGCATTTACCAACTACATTATAGCAAAAGTTCACTATGAAGGCATGCATTACCTTAAATCTAATGAACAAATTAATTAAAAGTATATCTTTAAACAATACCCTAAAAGGATTTAATTTCTTTTTTTAATAATAGATTATAATTATAATTTTCCATATATTATTCTCATCTTCCGTACAAAGCTATAATGAGAAAAAGGGGCTAAACAACTAACAATTTCATATAACAAAAACGTCTAAAAAGTTAAGCACATTATTAATTAAAAAAACTATCTATAAGCATAAAAGTGGAACATCCATTTCCTAATTGTCATAGACCAAGGAAGAAGCAATAAAGCACGTATACAAACCATCCATGAACCATCCTCCATCTGAGGAGATATAAGCCTTAGTGATTATAAGGTCAATATCAAATAGAATTTGCACAACTTCTAGAAGAATTACTAGTTTGTTCATGCTATCAACTTTTATGCATTTCATTCCATCCATATTCATTAATATCTACATATGCATGATTACATATAAGAAACTTAAAGCAAGTGGTGCAAAAAATTTTTTTTTCTGAAGTTTCTTAACTAAATGCTCTAAGTTAAATAAAAAGCTTACCTTTATTATAGCAGAGTCATTGCAACTAGTGTTATCTATTGATACCCTACAAATAAAGAATTATTATGTAGTAAAATAAAAATGAACCTAGAATTACACAATTAGAAGGTAAAAGGAATACCTTGGTGGATTGATTCTAGAGCTTAAACTCTCATACTCAGGATTGAAGTATGGACAACAAACTTTAACCATTGAAGTAACTGATGATCTTCAATCAATAGCAAAAAGCAAAAAGCACAACTCAATAACTGTAAATAATTAAGAGATGTAAAAATAAATTGAGTTACAAAATGCTAATAAAATTGCTTGATGTAAATAACACATTGACTTTGGATAGGAAATGCAAACCCACTTAAGCTGAGTAAATATGAATCATAAAAATAATAACAATAATAATAATAAGGAAGAAGACGATCATTTAAACTATATTAGAAAGTAGTATATGTCATTTCAATATGTACCTTGGACCAAGCATAAAAGGCTTTGGCTCTAATCAATGTAGCATCCACGATCAACCGCCATATCTACCAATGTCTTTGCATGATCACCCAAACAATCCTAATTGCCAAAATAATTAACTTAGGTTGAGAAAAATAGAGGAGACAAGGAGAAACAGGCATAGGGAAAATCAAATATTCATACTTGTATATAAGCTTCAACTCATCATGGATTTTTGGAATTTTCTGGATAGAACCATCCTCATAAATTATTTTGTTCTTGAGAGCAGGAGACCATAGTCCTATCTTAGTTAAATCATGAAGAAGATGCTTGTTGACCACAACAAATTCACCACTGTAGGAGGAGTATGTTAGGGGAAATAAGACAATGATATTGATAGAGGCTATTGGAATAAAATATTACAGCATACCTTAAAACTTTGTAGTTATAGATGTTAGATGTATAAGGCTTAAAGCACTCATTGTTTCCAAGAATCTGACTGGTTGAAGCAGTTGTAAGGTTTCAAAATAATAAATTAAAAAAACACAGCGAAAAAAGAAACCCATCAGGATCCATGCGATCTAATTGATTCAATAGAAGAGAAGTAATGATTGCTAACCTCTTGAAGCGTAGACAAATCAAATTTACAGGTGTGGCCTCACATGAAACGACACCCTTTATCGGTATCCACACGCAAATGCGATGAACATAATTGCCCGGGGTGCTAACTCCCTTCCTTTGGTAGCTAGGGTATATTGTCTCTATTTCTCAAAGTTACAGAAGAAAAATGAATTTTTCTCTCCTTCTCAAGGTGATGACTACCACTCAATATATTATGCTTAATTACGGTTGAACTATACATGTCACTATATTATATAATTAACCTAACCCTAATTTAGAAAGATAAAATTTTGGGCCCATATTTCATATTAAAATAAGAAATACTTTATTTATTGTTTAAAATAAGAATTATAATATTAATCTTAATATATATATATATATATATTTATTTATTATATTTTTTTTGAATTTTAATTTTTCATAAAATAAAATTCAAAATGTCCAAATTAACCCTTAGTCCATTCATCACATTTTATGTATGTGACCCAATAGATTCATATTATATTGACAGTGGGACAGTGGGCCAAATCCCATCATGTGCCCACAAGTTATAAGCATCCTCTAGCTAGACATTATGACTATCCAAATAATATGAATATTGATAATTCTATTTTAATCTAATAGAATATATTATAATCCCTTTGTCATACGATATCTTATTTGAACATAAGTCATGCTCCATGTCAAACTATATAGTCCAAACATATAATTTCTTGATTACTAAGTAGACTGATAATATCAAATCATATTGATCACTCCATCAATTCATTTGAGCATGACCATGCATTTCTCAGTCGTACTTATCGAGGGGCCCAATAGATATTTCTCTTATAAGAGAAAGACAAATTTCTTCTTGATTATTCACTATCCTCTACATAATTTTCATCATGTACAATCATAACCATTATGATTATCCAATTAAAGATAATGTTTGATTATGTCAAAACATAATGTTTGTCATGTAGGATACTGTGATAATCTCAGGTCTAAGGATTAATAACATAACTATTATGAGATCACCAATGACATTAACCTTTGTAGTATCTCATAGCGGGTCTATCCAATACTCTATTCTCTAATAAGTACCTATAAGTTTAATTCATATCACTATGTATAATCATCCTATGATTATCAATCAAACTCATACTAGTCTTTATTTATCATTATTCTTTTAATGATAAATACTAGGGATAGTCAAAATAACATTGGATTGTTATTTACAAATATTATTATAATGTAACATGCTAACAATATAATAACATGAAGAAAACCCAATTTTATAAAATGAAATGTGACATTACATAAAAGACCAAATATTTGGCCTAGGGCATAATCACTAACAGCAGTTGGCATTGATGCCATAAGAAGCAAATTTCTCTCTCCATTCTTATATATCATTTCCCTAAGAGAATCCTAGTTCCACCAACTTGAAGAAATTACACCCCACATATCAGGCTACAGAAAAATGTATATATGAATAATATCTGTAGAATTAATACATGCTAGGCAATGACCAAAATTCAGCAGATGCATGCCAATGCTGCATATTTTTGCTTTGTCCACTTCCTATACATACTGATATACATATATAATATAAAATATTATATTAAGACTATAGTTAGCCATCGAGTCCATTAATTTATTTAGAATTCTTTGCGAATTTGAAATATGAATTGATTCTATTTTATTATCTTGATGCCAATTAAGTTATACTCCCTCCCTTTTAAAATTTTTTTTGACTCAGTATTGAGAAAAACTAGTTAATGTGGAAAAACTAATACATTTTTCTAATATCCCTATGCTAATTAAGCAGATATCAATGCATTTGATGCACCTTATATTAGCGCACGCGCACACACACACACACACATATATTTTGTTTCACAATTCATTTCAACATCTAAATTTTAATCATAATTTATTAAACATATATACATATATATATATTTAATTTTATAAATAATAAATATAAATTCTTAAATTATACATATATGTATAACTTAAAAATATGAAAAATTCTTATTGGTTGGTGTATAAGTATAATAGTATAATTTTCTATTTTAAATTTAAGTGAGGTTAAAAATACTTCCCTGCCTATCTGATGATAATAAATTAAGAGGTCTAAAACATTTCTAATCACTGCATTAATAAATGCAAATTTAACTTATTTAAATTAATAATATACTTTCATTAAAAAATAATTCTTATTGCATATAAAATATTAAATTGACTGTAAATGTACAACAACTCTTTTAGTATAATGATAAGTTAAAACATATAAATCTTGAAATAACCAATATAAGAGATAAATCACTTGTTAACATACTATACCAACTTGATCTTCAAATGGATTGAATGGCTAAGATGATAATCTCTTTGTTCTCCTATCATTTATGCCGTTCATTTTGCTCCTTCTGCCAACCATATTATAATCCATTGTGTAACATGTATTTCAAAGGTCATGATTAAAAAGTGTTTTAATAAGGAGGAAAAGTGCATAATTTTCAATTTTATGAGGAAAAATGCATAAAAGGAATGAAAAGTGGATGAATGTACCTAGAATTCTTTTAGTCGACTTGATGTCCATTTATTTTATTTTATTTTATTATCTTTATGCTAATTAAGTTATACTCATTCCTTTTTAATTTTTTTTAACTGAGTATTGAGAAAAACTAGTTAATGTGGAAAAACTAATAAATTTTTCTAATATCCCTGCAGCAATCTCAAGAAAAAACATTGACTCAACTAGCATTTAATGACAATCGTCATTATCATTCTTCTATATCCCTAATGACTTCTCACATAGATGTAACATTTTACTCAATAGTCAATCATGTGATCTAAGAGCAAATCTTGGAAGTGCACAAAATATCTCATTGTACATAATAAGCTAATACTTTAAGTTAACTGTAAATAAATGATAAAAACAAACCTAACAACAAACTATATTGATATACTTAAGTTGCTTGCAGTTTGAAGGCAATATACCTTGCTCACTAGACTTCCATCATATGTTGCATAGGAACCATCCCTTCCAACTATCTCAAAAGAAGCTTTAAAAGCATAGTAATAAATGGTTTCAAATATCTCCTTGTTCAGTTGTTGAGCTTGGAACTAATTTTTTCAAATATGACATCACTTAATTCATCCAAGCTATTGCTGAAACTAAACATCTCTAAGAATAAAATGTATACCTGGTGAATCAAATGCCATGCCAAGTAAAATAAATGTGTCTACCAGACCCTGAACTCCAATGCCAACTAGTCTGTGTCAAAAATGTGATCTTCCAGATATTTCAATAGGGTAGTAATTAACATCAATAATTTTGTTCAGATTGGTTGTAACTACCTCTATAACATGTCCAAAGAAAATAAAGGAATTAAATTTAATGGAAATATGTAGAAAAAAATTAGGCTTTAGGGAACAGTATAGGTCAATGCATGATTATGACAAATCGACTACTAAAAAATAAGAGGAATACTAACCTCTGCTAACTTATCAAAGTCATCAAAGTCAAAAGTATCTATTCTTTGAACCTCTAATTCCAACAAATTTGGATGGATGAGACTCCATTGGAACCCCTTAAAACAAATGCATGAAATAAAATTAAACCAAATCCAAGCAAGACAAACACATAATTTCTCTAAATAGACTCGAGGTAGAACTAACTTTTTCTCTCACAAAACATGGAAGAGTAATAGATGCCAAGTTAAAAACAACAATTTTTGTTGGTTTAACAAATAGAAACAACAAACCTCAAACTAGGGAAATGTTTGCTCTTATGATAATATTAATCTCCCCAGAAAAGAAAATAAAAATAAAATAGAACTCTCTAATACACACACACATAATTGCACGCAGAGACAAAGCTGACTAGTTTAAAAGCAAAGAAAATAAAAAGAAAGCTTAACCTCTTAGTCATTTGTTTTAGTTACCCAATATTCTTCCAATTTAAATTAAATAACACAATGTAATGCTTTCATTATCTAATTATTCACTGTCAAAACAATAGATCACAATCACCTAAAACATTTTAGAAAATATATTCTTACAGAAATAACAAATAGATTCATCTTCTGATAGATTCAATTCAAACAAATAGATTCTTCTAGAAATAAAATACATAAATTATATTCACTCATTTGTTTTTTTTTGAACAAGCTATCTAAATAAAGAGAAATAACAAGTCTATAATCATATAAAAACTAATCATGAAAGGAAAGCTAAAAAAGTATTCCAAAAGCCAATTTTATTAATCAATTAGGATAAAATAACATATCAAAATCATGCTATTTAATTCTTAAACAAAAGCTAAACTAAAAGAAAAAGAAGAAAGTGTGCAATAGAGAGAATATTCATATATATACTTTTGATAGAAACAAGTGCTTTAGCTTTCTCAGGCTTTTTTTTTCGAAGGAGGAATAAGAGGTGGAATTACAAATTTCTACTCTACCACATCTTTTAGAGGCTCAATAGCTTTAAGAGTCAGTTTTGGTTCACAAAGAGTTTCAGATTCAACCTTTTTAGGTTATTCTTTAGCCATACTTGTTCTAGAAGAGAAGAGAAATTGGAAGAGGATGCAGAAGTAAAAGAAGATAAAGAAAAATAAGTGAATAGTAAGAAAGGGTGAGTAGGTTGAGATACCATAATTGAGAGATCTGGTTGGTGCTTGGGAGTTGAGGTGAGGCACTTTGGTAGTAGAGTGGGGTAGATGGTAGGGAGAGGTAGTGCCCAAGGTTTAGCTTTAGAGAAGAATATCTATTGGAGAGAAAATAGAAAGAGTAAAAGGGGCAGAGAGATCAAAAGTAAA
The DNA here is from genome assembly GCA_037975025.1 of Excoecaria agallocha. Lineage (NCBI taxonomy): Eukaryota > Viridiplantae > Streptophyta > Magnoliopsida > Malpighiales > Euphorbiaceae > Excoecaria > Excoecaria agallocha. Next base: position 52,991,070 of record CM075806.1, on the reverse strand, counting down.
AAAATAAAATAAAGTGAAAACAATAAAACGTAAAAATTTAACTATAACTAATAAAAATAAAAAAGTTAGCAACAAAATTCTATTTTCATTGCTAATGGCAATTTAGTAATGGAATTCTATTTCAGTTGCTGAATTAGCAATGGAATTATATTTTAGTTGCTAATTTTGCAATGAAAATGCAATTTCATTGCTAAATTCCATCGTAAAATTTTGGCACTAATAGTTTCCTCTAGTTTTAGCAGTGGAAAATAACGATTTTTCATTACCGTCATTAAATATGAAAAATTTCAATGATTTTAGCAACGAAAAAAAGTTTTGTTGCTAATTTTTCATTGCCAATTCAACATTTTCTTGTAGTAATCATTGCCCCTATCGCACTATCTTCTATGGCTAAATATAAGAACAGAGGCTTACCTACATGAGGCTGTCTCAACACTGGCGGATGCCAGACGTATTCCTTGATGGTATCAAATGACTTTTGGCAATCCTTATTCCAGAACACTATCTAATCCTTCTTGAGCATCTTGAATATTGGTTTGCGGATCAAAGTCAACTCGGCTATAAACCTGTTTATGTATTGAATTCTCCTTAGGAACCCTCTAACTTTCTTTATTTTTTTCTAGGGTATTGACATTCCCTTAATAGCTCTCACTTTGTCAGGATCTACTTTTATACCTCTCTAGCTCATTACATGCCCTAAAAGCTTACCTGAGGTGACCCTAAAAATACACTTCTTTGGATAAGACGAAGGTTGTACTTATCAATCCTCTAGAAAAACTTCTCTAGTGCTTTAAAATGATCTTTTTGGATAACTGATTTGATCATCATGTCATCCACGTATACCTCTACTTTCTTGTGTATTAAGTCATCTAGTATCTTGGTTGCCATTCTTTGGTAGGTAGCACCTGTATTCTTAAGCCTAAAAGGAATAACTCAATAGGCATATGTACCTTATTTAGTTATGAAAGCTGTCTTGATTTGATCTACTATATTGTTCAAAATCTAATTATAACCTGTATATCTATCCACAAAACTGTACATGGCACAGGTAACTGCATTATCAACTAGGGCATCTATGTGAGGCAAAGGGAAATCATCCTTTGGATAGGCTTTGTTTAAGTCCTTATAATTGACACAGACCTTGGCTCTTCCATCATTCTTTGCTATAGGAACTACATTTGCTAGCCAAATGGGATATTGAATTTCCACTAGGAACTTAGCCTTTATCTTTTTCCTTACTTCGTCTTTGACTTTTTCAGCCTATTCTGGTTTAAGCCTCCTAAGCTTATATTTGATTGGCTTATACCCTAGGTATGTTGGAATGGCATGTTCAGTGATTTCTTGATCTATTCTCGACATGTCTTCATAGGTCCAAGCAAAGACTTTTTTCATATTTTTTCAATATTCTTTCAAATTTTTCTCTCCTCAGGAGTTATGTCTGATTCCCATAAAATTTCTTTTGGATTTTCTTTAGTTTTGAGATTAAACAAACACGTGTTTGTTGAGTTAATGCCAAATATGATTGGTTTATGATCATGATTATGCATATTGAAATTAGGAGAAACATCACACAAGCAAAATTGTTCATCTTATTAATATAATCAAAAGAGTAATCAATGTTCTCATCAAAAAGTTTAGAAACATAAAAAATATCAATAAAAGCATCATCTTCAATCTTGGCAGCATTAGATGTCTCTCCAGCCTCGGCCTCTGGTAGATCTTCAACCTCGACCTTCTCTTTGCCTTTTAACTGAATGGCAACCAACTTTTCCGTCAAAACTTCTTTAGGCACCTTCTTGTCCCAAGCTAAATGGTGCAACAAAATCTTTTTTTCCTTGAAACCCTTAACTGGCTTGATAATCCCTTGCTCCTAGTCAAAGACATCATTTAACAGCTCAAAACCTGGCAATAGCTTACTCCCTATCAGCTGAGATCCATTCTCACCACAATAGAGACAAATACTTGAAATTGGCACAAGGCTTTGAGAAATGTGGGGAATCCCTTTCTCTACTTCTTCCCTTTTGTCTTTTTGACTGGAACCAGTAAAGCCTAATCCCTTCTTGTCCTTTTGACCCTTAACAGCTACAACAGTCTAAGGCCCTTAGGAGTTCTTGCCCAAACCAGCACCAGGTAGGAAGTTCATCTTCTTTATCATGTTAACCACTTGAGGGAAATCCACAAAGCTATTCTCATCTTCCTCATCATTGACGATAGACATATGGAACCCACTAAAAGGTTGTTTAGCTATCTCAATTGCAAACACTTGATTCTCTTGCAACTTTGATGGTAACTACCTGACCATTATGAGGGATCTTAATCATCTAATACAGTGTAGAAAGCACTCCACCTAGCTTGTGAAACCATGGTCTTTCTAATAGCATAGAGAAATTAGCTGAAATAGGCAGTACTACAAACTTAGCTTCTATGTCAATGGGCCCCGTCTTCACTAAAGCCTTAAAGGTTTCAATAGCCTGCCTCTTAGAATTATCATAGGCAAAAATGGTTAAGTCTGACTTACTCAGCATGCTCTCATTCAACCCAAAAGTTGGAACGACCACTAAGGGGCAGACATTAATAGAAGAACCATAATTTATCATCACACAAGCTATGTGTTTTCTATTCATCTAGGCCTTAATGTATAAGGGTCGATTGTGGTTCCTTCCTTTAGAAGGTAGGTCATCATCAGAATACACAACATTTTCTCTCGTTCCTTTCTTGACCAAATCTAATAGCTCAGATGGTGAAATGGTAGTGGCAACAGGGGACTCACTCAGGGCTGCAACAAGCTTCTGCCTATGTGAGGGAGATTGTCTCAGCAGGTCCCAAATGGATATCTGTGCATTTGTCTTCTTTAGCTGCTTAATTATTTGATCTTACTTAACTTCTCTTTTTGTTGGCATTGCAGCAGGAGCTCGCTAACTTTTAAATTTTGAGGCCACTCTTCCACTCCTTATAATTGCCTTAACCTTTATTGGCTTCACTAGTTAAACTCCACATATCAATAGGCACCAAAGCCCCTTTATCTTCACTTTTTGTTGGAGTGTCCCAATAATCGATCATAGAAATTGGTTTTATTTTCTTCAGTTGGCTATGTTACTTTAGAGGTGGAATAAGTAATGACCACATACTCATTCCATATAGGTCTCTCATGACATACACTCGGGTAGACTAGACCTAATCATAAACACTAGAGGTGCACAACATCATAACCTCCTTTCTCTCTCTTTTTAAGATTTGAAATCTAGTTGCTGTCTATCAGGTCCTGAATCTTATTCCTCAGGCTACAACAATAGTTGATTAGGTGCCCAGTGTGCTGATGATATGCATAATACTGGTCCTCTCTATGATGGGGTAACCCTTGACTTTTTGTAGGCCTTGGGGGTAATGGTTAAAGCTTTCCTTATTTGCTCAGTCTATCCAATACCTAAGATAATAAATTTTCTAGGTTAGAATAATACCTTTGACTAGCCTTTGTAGTAGATACTTCTATAGTCTTTCCAATTTTGTTTGACCCATTATTGTTTCCTACTGCCTTGTTATTACCAAAGTTCCTTTTTGCATTCTCACTGCTCGCCCTTCTAGCGAGATATTCTCCTTTAGCCTTTATAGCTATGTCCTTTAATGACTCCCAGTCTTTAAAAACCTTTATCTTCAAGCCATCCCTCAGATATAAGCTTGCATTTCTGATTAATAGCTTGATCTAATCGACTGTGTCTGGTATTCTCTTTATCTCTATTACCCTATTCCTCCACCTAGTGAGATACTCATGGAAGGATTCATCATGTTTCTACTAGAGTAATTCAAGGTCCTTTAAAGTAACCTCTATCTTAGTGCTGTAGTTATATTGCTTAAGCAATTTGGCAGTTAACAGATCCCAATCCTCTTTAGTGTGCCTATCTAGCCCGTGGTACTAATCTATTAGAGGTTCAGTCAAACTCAGGCAAAAGTACTCCACTTTTTATTTTTTGGACAAGGTGGTCCCTTTCATGATCAACATATACTATTTGACATACGCTGAAGGATCTAAGGTGCCATTAAGCCTTGGCAAATAAGGCATCTTAAATCCTTGGGGCAACAACCTGTCTCCATCTAAATACCTATCTTTAGGGTTTATCCCCCTACCAACGGACAGTAATCTAGACACATCTTTAATCTTTTCCTTCATTTTCTTGAAAGTTAGATCTTTAGCACCAGGACCCCTAATATTTATTTTCATTACTGGAGGGACATAGTCTTCATCCTCCTCCTCTATGAAATCATATTTAGAATCATGCCTCGTTTTCCTCCTAGGTGGATCTAGAAGCACAATAGCATCAGCTGTAGTAGCATTCCTAACATGCATTGGCTTTACTGTCTCGCAAACAGGTACTGGAGGACGAGTTCTAATATTGGGTGCTATAAAAGCCACCATCCCACCAATCATCGCTATAAGCCTTTTTTTAAAGTCCTAAAACCTTTTATCAAACCTCCAGTGTAAATCATCCACACTATCGAGGGCTTTGTAAGGGTCACATTCAATCTTTGCCTCAGGAATAAAAACCTTACAGTTGTGTCATCAATTAGTATCTTAATTTCATTTCCCCTTTCAGTCTCATTCAATTTTTCATTTTCCATATCTAAACTTATTTTTTGATTGCTTTCTGACAATTGACTTAAACCTAACTTAGAACTGACCTTTAATCCTAAATTTAAACCTAAACTTGATCTCTATAGACTGGATATAGATCTTTGGACCAGGTACCCGTCTGATCCTCTAGACCACCTAGATTAGTATATGATGGTTGTAAGAATCAGATGTTAAGAGTGATGCATGAGTATGGTATATACATGATGTATGAACGCAATGCATGATTTTATTAAGAGTCAATCACAACCACACAAGTATAGTAATAGCCTTCTAACCTTATTACTCCTATACAGGAGGTTGTATAGTCTTTTTCCTAGGTAGGCTTAGCCCATGGGTCAATAGGGTATCCAATGGACGCTTATGATGCACGATAAAAAATCAGTAGCATAACCTCTCTAATTAAAAGCACAGACATATGGATTTTGACCATTACGTATTTTGACTAACTCTCACAGATTGATTTAGGCCTACTGAGGCATGGTAGCCTTTGACTGGTACCCTCTTAATATGTTTGAGTTTGGTCAATACATAAAGGTCCACATAACAAGTAAAAGATTATTATGGTTATACAACCTAGGATAAGTTACTATTGTCATTATATTGGCTTTAGTCAAGGGTGGTGAAACTTTAGGGCTACCCAAGTGTGGTCCTTGCCAATAGGTCTAGCTCATCACAAGCATAATGACCAATGGGTCACCAGCTCACATACCATTTGGTACTAGACTTAGGCTAGTGGGTCTCCTTAACACCTCCTTATATTGAGTAAATGTAAGATATGCTTTTGGATAACACTAGGGCTAAAAAGGGACATCTAACTTAATTCTAAGGCTTTAAGATGAATGCAAAAAATACAGTTTAGAAAAGAGACATGCCAATTATAAAAAACTTAACTAAGATGCTTTTAGGAGCAAGGTCTCTTTTGTCCCCAGTGGTGTCGCCACTATGACACATACAAGAGTCATGGTCATAGTCTAGGTTCGCTCTTAAAGGCCTACTTTTAGGGCCTGATACTGGATTAGGCTCACTTCACTCATAAATTGTCTACCTTGTAGTAAAAAGGGGTCAAACTCAAATTATTATTGGTAGTTAACTCATGAAGGTGTATACTAATGGGCCCAAAAAAGGTAGGTGTCATAAAGTTTCCACCTAATAGAATATCAAAAAATGATTCTCCACCTTTTGATGTCCAAACATAAATTGGTACTTGAGACATCACTTTTATTGGACATCTTGGTTAGGTGTTATTTTATAATTGAGTTTTATATTTTAATCCTCTTTTCTCTCCCACAAAATGCAAGGCGATAGAATTAAGTAAACATTCCAAGTAAATAATAAAGCGGCAAATAAATAAACAAACTAAATCAACTACTCAAACTATTACAGAAGCAAATCATCTAAAGAAGAAAATAAATTACATACATAAATTGAGGCATTCATTTGGGTTCCTCATGCATTTTTTACAAAACCTTAGTTTTATCTTTTGTATGGATTTAGGCTAAAAATTAGACATTGGTCCATATTTCGAAAGAAAAAAACCAATTAATTCAATAGAAAATATTTGGATGTCTTTTTCTTTTATCATGCATAAAAGCCCCCTTTTTTTACTAAATATTACATTCTTGAAATAATGATACATAAAAAAACACCAATAAACAAATAAACAAGCATAAAAAATAATAGCTAAATAAAACCATAGTGATAAATGAAAGAATAATAAAAAATGATTAACCGAGATAACCGAATGGGCTGAGGATGGTGACCGACTTGGAAGCACAATTTTCCATGCAAAAAACCACACAAAACCCTTAAAAGGCAAGGATATTTACTTACAAGAAAAAACCACATAAAAAGCACGTGAATTAGTATTAATAAATAAACACAATAAAAATCATTACACATTTAGTTGTACAAGCAAAATGTAATTAAGCACAGAATCACTTCATACAGGAACAAAAACACACCAAATAATGTGCAAATACCATAAAAATTAAATAAATAGCATAAAATCACCTAAAATAATAAAATAAATCAAAAATACCCCAAAATACAACCATAGACGCCCAAAATCAGGTGAGGGATAGCCACAACAAATGAGGGATAGGACGAGGAGACGAGCTCGAGATGTCTTCCCGTCCATCACCCTTGGACAAAGAAAAAATGCAAAATTCCATGGAAAAACATGTAAAGCTTACATAAAGCATATTTCAACTCTAACCATGCATTTATAGGGTCTTAAGTCATCCTAAAACCACATTATAATGCCAACTCATGCATAAAATACATTAAAATCACATATTTACATAATTAAAGGAAAGGAATAAAAGCTTGAGATACAATAACAATGGGGGAATTTACACCTAAATCATGTTTCTAAAATGCTTTACAATCCAGAATCACATCATATTTCAATTCAAACACTCAAATTCAACAATTAAGACATGTTGATTTGCATCAAATAACCACATAATTATGCAAATAAATTTTAGAGAGAGAACGTAAAAGTGAGGCTAGAATATTATCCTCAGGAGATACTCTAACTTTGAATCTCTTGTAGTCTAGATCTCCACTCTATTTATTGCTCTTTGCTATTCAGAAATATGCAATGAAATTCATTTGTGTGTGTGTGTTGATTAAAAGAGAATGCTAGAGCAATTTTTTTTAGAGAGAGAAAGAAATTGAGTTTTCTTCTTCTCTAAAGTGGCTATCCAAGAAAGCAATTCCCCTCTTTCAAAACCCTATTTTTTTTTTATACCCAGGTTAGAGGTGGAGTTGGATTCCAACTTCAACTCTCTAAACCTGGAGATAAATCCCTTGTAAATCTGAAAAAAAATCCTTTTGAAATATATTTTACCTTTTTGAATTCCAAAAACATAGGAATTCTAGATTTTGAGCCATTGACGGGCATCCCTTAATGAAGGGTAGCTATCCCTCAGCCTAAAATCTTGAAATTCCCAAAATACCTTTAATTCAGTCTGTGCAAGAGAGAGGGAACCACAAACAATCGTCTGCTACTTCTGAAGGCTTGAGGCAAGGTTTTTATGCATCTTTTGTAAAAACATTTGGAAACATTTGAAAAATCATGAAAATATTTGAGAAAATGTGAGAAATTTCACAATCAAAGTTTTGAGATCCGAACCTATTGTTAGTAATATACTATTTTCTCATCATCGGGTATCCTTGATCTAAGCTGCCTTGGGTCACGGTGTCTACACATATACTTTTTTTTGGTGTAACACAAAGACTTCATAGAAGGTCATCTATCTTAGTACTACTCTCACCCAAGCACATTTAACTTTAGAGTTCTGATAGGATCGGTGCATTAGTGTTAGTATAATCATACTCTAGTGCCACTACAATATCACTATTCATAGGCCAAAAAATACTATCTACAAAAATTAAAATTTTGGGCCATTACAAGACATGTATGTATACACGAACATAAATGTATGTAACATTTACATATATACATGCATATAGGTGAGTGTACATTTAAACATATACATACATGCATATGTGTGTGTGTGTGTATTATTGTTTTATATCTTTGAACAAATTAGTTATAATATAAGACAATTCCCTAATTGATTTTTATATATATATAATTTATATCCCATAATGTTCTTTTAAGTAATTTTTTTTTTGAATTTGCAACTATTATTATTTTTAAAAGTAGTCAAAATATATTAATATTTTAAAGGTTGATTTAATAATTTAAAAATTCAACAATGAGTCAAATGTTAAAAAGGTAAATTTGACCCAAAAATCGACCCATCCCGAACCAAAAACTGGCTCTACCTATTTGGTAGGTAAAAAAAAGTAATATATTTTTAAAGATAATTTGATTTTATTTTAGTAAAAATATTAGTAACATAAAGTTTATTAGTTGTTGTGCAAATATTAGTAAAACCAAAGTTTACTAATTAATTGATATCGATATTACTAAATGATAATAGTCATCATTGTAAAGCCCATGACATTCTAAGGGCCAAAGCCCAAAAAAGTAAAAAGACAGGCCCATGACCAATCAAGTTAAGTTGAATAAGAAAGCCAATCCGATCATATTAATGGAACAAGTTTGATCTAGTCACCTGACACCTCTGATGGTGCCTTACTTTGTCATGTCTTCTAACACATGCCTCTTGCCTGTCTCCATTACCTATCAACTATGCTAGTTTACCAGTCTATGTACTCGAGTATCTAAGTAATTCCATTTGATAGATCCTTACTTTAAAATTTCTCTCTCTAAAAGTTTACCAAATTAAGTATCGAATTGCTTATCTCAATCTGACTAAGTACTCTTTCTTATAGGTCTTACTTATTAGGCTAATCCGACCAAATTCCCCACTCTTCTGCTCTTACTTTCTCTTTAGATATTCTTTGGAATATCATTCTATTTTTTCATTGAAAGTAATGGAAGATTCACAAAGAAAATTTAGACATTAAAGATCCAGAGTCGATGATCACTCTGATGCTGATTGCAAAAGTCTACTGTAAGGAGAGATGCACAGTATACCCCTTAGTCATCCAGTTTACTTCTAAAAACCAACTTTTAGGGCTTGAGACTAGAAAAGGTCCATTTTATTCGTGAAGATTGATTGCTTTGCAATAGATTGAATTTTATTCCCATTTATTGTTGATGATCAACCTACAATGGCATTTTTTGGGCACCAATATGTAGGTATCACAGAGTCCCTACTCAATAAAACACTAAAAAAGTGAGGTCTCACCTCATGAGGCCAAAACTAAGATAGTTCGGGACCTCACTCTTATTTATACCTTTGGTTAATGTTATATAAATGAGTTTTAGTGATTAATTTATTTCAGCTCCTTTCTCACATGAGATATTATGCTAGAAAATTAAAGCGCATTCAAGCATATTAGAAAGCCATAAAGCATGAATATTAAAAGCTGTAAAAGTATAGAAAACATCAAAGAATATAAAAAAATAAATGTAAAGATAAAATCGTACATAAATCAGGAAATTAATTGAGTTTATTCTGATGAGGACATTGGTCTTTGCATGCATATTTACACAAAAAATTAGAGTTTCGGGTATATTTTTGATAAAAAAACGGAGCATCGAGCCTATGTAACTTTGAAAAGAGAATTGCATTAATTAATTTTAAGGTAAAAAATTATTTTGTATTAAAGAAATAAATCCTTAATTTATATGTAATTTTGAGGGAAAAAATTGAGACTTTGGTCCCTTTTATTATAACAAAATTTCACTCAAACTTGTATAAAATCATTTAGTGATTTTTTTAATTAAATGCTTGAAAAAATTATTTACTTACAATAAATGAAGAAAGGCATTAAATAAATAATAATATAAGTAAAACATGCATAAATTGTGATATTGATTGATTTGTAAACATTGGTTCCCTCATACATATTTTATAAAAGAATAATTTATGTGATTTCTTGGATAAAAAGTGAACATTGGTTTGTTTTATATGAAAAACCCAATTAATTGAGTAAAAAATATTTAAAGTGAATTTTCCTAATTATCATGCAAAAATCTATTTTTTACTAGCTATTACAACTAATTATGTAAAAAGCACGAGAGAAAATAATAATGCAGGCCTAAAATAAACGAATAAATAGGAAAATTAATCCCAGACTAATCCACTCCATCTTAGACTCTAATTCTCCAACCCAATTTGATGTGAGTATGGGTTATGTGCATTAAAAAGATAAAAAATAATATTGGTTAATAACGAATTAAATTAAATAGTAAATGATAAATAATTAATTTAATACAAGAGAAATAAGCTAGACAAAAGACATAAAATATATTATGCATCCAAAATTCATGCAGCATTTATAGGCATGTGTATGCTAAACCATTTAGATAAATTGCCAACTATAATAATAATAATAATAATAATAATAATAATAATAATAATAATAATAATAATAATAATAATAATAATAATAATAATAATAATAATAATAATAATATGACCACAATGATATTAATAATAAAATAATTGAATTAAAGAGAATTAAGTGCATGTATAATCATTTAAGTGCATAATTTACATATTAAATGTGAATAATAATAAAATACATAAATTAAAATAAATTATAACAAATAAATAATATTATGGGGCATATTGTCTAAATTATATTATATATAACAATATTAATAATAATAGGATAATAATAAATAAGCAAACATAAATTAATAAGAATAACAAATAAATTCAATGTTAAATTAATACATCAATAAATACAAGAAAAGAACTTAATAAAATAAAATAAATAATGAGCAAATAAGAAATCATGAAAATAAAGGAAGTGAGTGAAAATGGGTTAAGGGAGTGAGTTACATGCAAAAGGGAGGTTAGAAGAATGAGTCACGGAGCAAAAGGGAAGAAAAAAAGGAATAAAAGGCGAGTCACACCCTTAAGGTGGAACTCACAAATGAGTTAAGGGCAAAGAGGTGTGACTCACGAGTTAAGGTTGAGGAACGTAACTCGTGAATGAGTCACAGTCTAAGAATGTGGCTCATAAGTCACAGCCTAGGAACGTGACTTACAAACGAGTTATGGGCATGACTCTACCTAGATCACAAATAGAAGCTGGAAAATGCCATTAATGGCCAATAAAAGCTCCCAAACTCATTTTTAAGCTATTTTCATACAAGAAAACACCCCAAACTCATTTTTAAGAATAAATAACAAGATTTATATACTAAAAACACAAATTAAAGCAAGAAAACATGGAATTCAGAGATTGAACAAAATGAGGAGGATGATGAATAGTAAATTCTAAATCACTTATTTACTCAATTTCTACACTATCGAAATGGGTTTTTACAACCTAATGAATGAAATAATCATATAAAATAAGAAATAAATTTTTTTAACATAATCAAATCAATGAATTAAAAGATTAGACAAAATCAAGAAATTAATGAAATTAAAAGCTATTTATTGTAACTTGATTGATCAAAGGTTAAAACACTAGATTTGTTGGTTTAAGGGCTCAAGAATATTACCTTCAGTGTTGATTCCACTACAGAACAAAAGAACAAGTGCCTTATGGCATTGCCCATTTCTTGCTTCCTTTGTAACTTGATTTTTTAAGAAATAATGTGTGTGTGATTGAACGTGAGAAAGAGAGAGTGTCCAAGAGAACCCCCCTTAAAAATCTGATCCTTTAGGCTTAAAATATTCCAAAATATTAAATTTTGGATGAGGATTGAAGGAGATTTTTTTAACATATTTTTCCCTATTTTTGCATGTAGAATAGGTTTAGGGGTTGAGTCACGGCCTCGACTCGTGAGTCAAGGGAGTGACTCACAACCTTTGACTTTGACCATTGACTTTTTTTTTTTACTTTTGAAACCCATTTTGACCTTACTAATAGGGAAAAAGATGAAAAATACCTAGAAAGGATTTTTGAACATTTAAAACCCGTAGGAGAGCTCAAAAACCTTTTGAAATCATAAAATTTCGGGAGAAAGGCCCAGTAATTCCATTTCTTGTCTATTTATGAGAAACCATTTCATCATTAGGTAACCCTAATCAGGAGCCACCTCAGGATCTAGTGTCTATAGTTGCCCCTAACTTTAGGGAACTTAGTGCACTAGTTCTTAGGTTAGCCAAAGTTTAAATTAAAGAGATACCTGAGGTGGCAAGCTTTCGATTATGTTGAACATGTACCACTTGGGCAGTGAGTTTTTGGTTAAGTAGTTACCGTTAGCTTGTTGATGTGTCAACCATCGATCATTTGGGATAGTTACCTTTAGCTTGTTGAAGTCTTAACCCTCAATTGGGTAATTACCATTAGCTTGTTGATGTTTTAACCTTTGATCAATATAGTAGTTACCATCAACTTGTCGACATTTTAACTCTTGATCGGTTGGGGTAGTTACCATTAGCTTGTCAATATTTTAACCCATAGTTGGATAATTACCGTCAACTTATCGACATTTTAACCCCTTGATCAATTGAGTAATTATCATTAGCTTATCGAGGTTTTAACTCTTGATCTGTTGCGTAATTACCCTCAGCTTGTCGACATTTTAACCCTTGATTAATTGAGTAGTTATCGTTAGCTTATCAACATTTTAACTCTTGATCAATTGGGTAGTTACCACAATCTTATCGACATTTTAACCCTCGATTGGGTAATTATCGTCAATTTCTTGACATTTTAACCCTTGAACAATTGAGTAGTTATTGTCAGCTTGTCGACAATTTAACTCTTGATCAGTTAAGGTAGTTACCATCAGCTTGTAAATATTTTAACCCTAGATGGGGTAATTACCATCAACTTGTTGACATTTTAACCCTTGATCAATTAAGTAGTTACCGTTAGCTTATCAACATTTTAACTTTTGATCAGTTGGGGTAGTTACCATCAGCTTGTTGATGTTTTAACTCTCGATCGGGTAATTACCATCATCTTGTCAACATTTTAACCCTTTTCAGTGCTGTTTCATCTTAGAGTGCCTCTTAAGAGGATCTTGTGCTCATAAGGAGACTTAAGATGCATGCAAAGAGGACTTCACACTTATAAAGAGACTTTGGATACCTTGCAAAGAAGACTTTGTCCTCACAAAGAGACTTTAGATGCCTTACGAAAAGGACTTTGTGCTTACAAAGTGACTTTAGATGCCTTGTAAAGAGGACTTTGCGCTCACGAAGAGACTTTGGATGCATTATGAATAGGACATAAATACCTATAAAAGGTCGGATGTTAGTATGCTTGTTACAATTGAAAAAGGTATTTACCTTTTATTGATTTGTATGATTCCCCTCATAAAGGTCTGTCTTAGAGTAAGATGGCTATCTTTTGATAAATGCCCTCAAGCATGGTATGCATAAGTGATCTCACTTTCTGAGATACTTCCCTTACATAATTTCTCCCATAGGGACCTTGTTTTGATTTGATTGTACATTGTTTGAAGTTATTTTGTGATCAACTTAGATACACGGAGTCCATTCTCATCTTTCCCTGCAAGAAATTTCTCGTGTGAGTATATGCAATAAATTATACAAGTGTAGGATGTATAAGAAATTCATATGTGTATGCACATATACATATGTGAGTTGTTTGCAACGAGTGCCATATGTGCGATGTGTTGAAAGAGTGATATGCCAAGAAGCATTCAAAATTTAAAGTAATTATGACTCATCAAGTACTTTAAACTGGCATTTTACTCATCATTGAATAAGTTGAATGGACCATATCCTCAACTAGTTTAATCTCAATAAGAGAAATTACGAGGTCATTCTCAATGAAGGAATAAGAGAATAGGCATGTTAATACCAAGACCTACCAAACAAACACATAAGCACAATGCATACCAAGTGGCTTCTTTGTATATATGTTGAAGGCCAAATCATAATTTTTTCTTTTGAAAAGCAAATTCTGGATGCAAAGTTGGGGACAAGATTTAACTCGAATGCATAAACGCATTTATGGTTTCCTACTTGAAGTTCAAGAAATACCATATGCCTCTTCTTATGCATCAAAACTTACTAAAAGGTCATCTCCGTTGGGTTGGATGAGAACAAACTCAGAATCAGGAGGTCTTACATTGGTTGCAATGTTAAGCCTAGGTGAATGGCTATCAAAGAAGGGTCAGGTTGCTAAAGAAAAATGACCACTATGTTTTCTTAATTGGCAGGAGGATTTATTCTACCCATTTACCTATTATCAAAGCACTCTTGCATTTGGGTTTGGTGATTTCAATTATTCAAGGCATTCTCACACATGGCCTTGATGATCTCTAATTTACCAAAAATTGTTCAAAGGGTACTGATTTAAGATCCCCTTTTCTTTTTCATTCTTATTGTTGTGATGTTGACTTCAAGTGGTTTTTATTTTCCCCTTTTTTATTTTCTTTATTTCCTTTTCTCACTTTTCCCTTTTCATTTCTTTGTTTCCTTTTTTTTTTCTTTTGCAAGTTTATTTCATCAAATAACCTCAATTCTTTATGAATAAGATTTATACAAAGATTGGTAGAAATTAATCTTCCCTATTCTTGACATGTGAAATTAGCTTTTCCACAGTGGTCATCTTCCTAAGGGGAAGCCAAAATTATTTTGGATTAAGGGTTGTTTCGATATGTGCAACAATAAAATAAGCATGCATTCAACATGCTTGAAATAAAGGCTCTAGGGGCTGGCAAGCAATTATGAATACAAGGTAGGAAAAAGTCATTTAGAGAGCTATCTAAAGAGGGGCTGCCTAAATCATTTTTCAGGTTCTATCTCATCCTAGGGTTGCTTTGACGGGTAATCAGAAAGATTTTAATGCTTTTAGTGAGTTTTACTTGATCCTTTCATTTGCAAATAGTTTTTTCTTTATTTTCAAAACTAGCCCGAGGTGCCTAAAGTTTAGAAATTACATGGTATAATAAAGATTTCATGCAATTCAGTGTAGTAAGATAAAATATGCC
This sequence comes from Excoecaria agallocha, assembly GCA_037975025.1. Lineage (NCBI taxonomy): Eukaryota > Viridiplantae > Streptophyta > Magnoliopsida > Malpighiales > Euphorbiaceae > Excoecaria > Excoecaria agallocha. Next base: position 52,976,026 of record CM075806.1, on the reverse strand, counting down.
TACCTCCAATTAAGTCCATATTTGAATAAAGAACAAATTTCTAAAATTGAGATCAAACCCATTCACAGTTGAGAATTACTTGGATGGAGTAGAATTTCGAATTGAAAGTAAATTAAGAAGAAGAAATCATGTTTGAATTTTGGACATTACTTAGCAAGATGAATTAAACCTAAGGCATAAATTATTTTAACTAAGAATACTTCCTGTATTAGGAAAAAATACGATGTTACAGTAGTCATTTTGAACGTATCAAAGAGGAAGTGATCCTCGAATTATATTTGGGAAAAAGACAATACCGTAGTCAAATCTGTAAATTAAAAATAATTATTTCAAAATTTTGGACGTAACTTGGCAAGATAAATTAACCTTAAGGCATAAAATATTTCAATATGAATGCTTCTTGATATTGGAAAAAGGACAGCACTCCAATGATTATTGTGTTGACATGAGAAATCCCTGCATCTTTAGGTTTTGTAATTAGTGTGTGCACATGGTGGCTCGAGAGAACTATTAAGGCAAGGATAGTGAAACTTACTTTCCCTTTACCTGTAAGGTTAAGTACATCGATATATACAAAAGATTATGTGTGCATAAGGAATCGTGTGTAAAGAAACATGCACAAAATTATATAAAAGGTGCACACTAGAGATTATACACATACGACAAGTTATGTGTAGAGAATCATCTATGCAAAATGATTATACATGTTGACACATGTAGAAAATTGTATATGAAACATTTACAAAATGCAAGCAAAGGAGAGAGTGTGTGTGTGTTCAAACACATGCAAAGAGTTATATGCATTAGAACACTCTTATTAAAAGGAATGCCTATAGAGACGGAAGAAATGTAATAATACATGCAGAAATGCAAGAATGCATGCTAAAGTGCAGTATGCAAAGACGCATATAGAGATGCAAGAATGCATGCAAAAAAGTATGAATGAACAGAAGAATGTATGTATAAAATGCGAGAATGTATACAGAAATGCAAAAATGTAATAATGTATGAAGAAAATGTGGAAACACATAAATTTATACATAAGATACAAGCATACAAGAATGCATGCATGAAATGCAAGACCTACACCCCAAGTGGTTGAGAGATCTTATCTTAGATGCAAGCTGGCTGACAACCCATGTGCACCTTTCTCAGACCTTCTAGTTTTCAGGAAAGTTTCCTCTGATTATCTCCTTTAGTTTTTCTACCTTTTTCTTTTATCTTACCTCTCTTATTATTTTCAAGATAAGCTATTTATTACCAATGCTCTTCTTGCAAAAGAAAATCCATTTCCCCATAAATTGTGATGTATTCATCCTATTGGGTGTTTGCCATGCTGAGCTTTTAATCCCATGCTTTTATTTAGAAGCCGTGTCCTCTGTCGGAAGGGTTTATGGTAACTAAGGACACATTCTATGTCCCTAAAACTCTGGCTTATGTTTTAAGCTGTGTGTAAAATTTCTAAAGGAAGCAGCTTAAGTACTAGGAGCTTTCCATTAACGGTTACTAGGCTAATATCTCAAGGCGATTCTTTCTTTTTGAGAAAACTAATCAATATACTAGATGAGCCTTCGCTAACATACCCATCTCTCACGATGATGTTAGTATGCTGATTTGTCTGGCCTAACATTTTCCATTGATCCCAAAGAACCTAATTGATGACTACCATATGCTTGGCATGATCAAAAGCATTCACAACAGGCTGATCTTATTTCCACTTCATATGTCCCCAGTTGGGATTTCCTGCTTACCCTCTTAGATGGGCAATTTAGAGGCCTATTCCTATGTACTGTGCTAGATAATTTAAAGAGCCAATAGACACTTTAAGGAGCACAAAGTCAGAGTAAGAAACTTTTGCCATTTAGAGATAGTCTTCTATCGACTACATTGTGTCAAGCTATCATCTCCTCTTAATAGAGCCATATGATGGCTTGGCTTATAGAGATTTAATGAGTGTAACCTTACCATCCTATTTAGGTGCAAAGTATGGGTGACTAGCCTCACCATTAGTCAGAGTAGCTTGGCTGGAATGCTCAAGGTTTCATCTAACTTTGGGCTTTATCTTGGAAGACTCTGATTCCTATCAAGAACTGAAGTTCAACTCCTGCTAATAGCACTGCTTCTACTTTATATACCGAGGAGGATAGCATAGCTTAAGTTGAAACTCTAGTGATTACTCTATAATCCTAGAATGCAAATGGTAACTTCTCAGCCCAAACTTTACAGGTTTATACCCTTTCAAGGGGAATCTCCTTCTGCTCTAATTGCTCCTTTAACTAGGGGAAGACTCACAGTGTTGAGTATCTTTTCCATTTTTACTTGAAATTGGGCATAATATAATAAGTGAAACCTTGTCTGGACATCAAACTCTAGTTCAATAATCTCGGTCAACTCTTAAAGGCTTGATTGCTTAAAGGATTTGGCTTTTACATGCCTTATGATGGCAACACAAAATTTTAAACCTTCTAAAACTGTCAGGTGTACTTTCCTAACATATATGCTCGTTGAATAAGAAAAGTCTATGTTTATGGCAAGCTAAAATGACCTTTTGACGTGTGACCTTTTTAATAAGTGCCAAGCCACTCGTGTGAGCTCTACAAATGCTATTATGATTTTCTTCTACAACCCTCATTGTTTCTAACTCATCTATGTACCTCAAACACATTGGATTGGGGATGTCCCCTGTACAGGACCCTATTTATACTATGTAAATAGTTTATAGATCCTTTATTATCTTTCTCAAAGACTTTATCTGAGGATGTTAGTTTCTCCTGAACAAGTTTGGGTGTTGTAGCACTATAGTTTCTCATTAATTGCCTAAGCATATATAAGCTATATGACCTTAAAACACAATTTGTCTGAGTCAATTATAAACATTGGGTTTATAATCACCACTACTGGGATGTGCTGCATAGAAATTAGGGTTATCAAAGTACCAACCAACCAATCCTTATCCCTAGGCATAAGGCCTAGAAGGCAAACTGGTTACTCAATCTTTTCAATCACTTCTCACGGAATAACAAATACTTTTCCATGATGGAGTATTCATCATGAGCCTGATAAACTTTTCTTTAATAAGCTTTCAGACATTTTATTGTCTTTGCCCAAGGCTAATGGTGTTTTTATCCTATATAATCCCACCGTTGATGGATTTGGGTAATTTCCATTATTAAATGAGATAAAGATTGCCCTCGACTTTATCGAAGCATGCAAAGCACTGCCGTTACTATCTCAAAATTTAACCTGCCTTTGAAAAGAGTTTTCATTGCATAGAATACTACTATCCTGCCAAGAAATCCCTTTTATAAGTTTGTTTTCAAATGGGCTTTAGGCAAATTTGCTTTAGGTGCTTTCTCTTTAGTTTTTTCTGCTTTACCATCTTTCTGAGCTTTCTTATTACTCTAAAGGCAAATCATCTATCTTTATCGTGCTTCCATCAAAGATAACTTTTTCTTTAATAGGCTGTATATAGCGCTTGATACCTCCCAAAGGCCTTAAAAGAAATTTTATCTTGGCATTTGTACTCTATTCAGTGGCCTTCCAAGGAGATTGATCTACCATGCACCTCTTTTAGCAATTGTTAGGGTTCATGGTTCAATGCATTTGCTTTGCCCACTCAGAATTATACCCCTTACTTGAAAAACTTGCAACCATTAGAGGAGTATTCTTTTAACCCTAATACTTTACTTTGCGAATTGGTTTATGGGCCGACTGCCAAATGAGAGGTTACTCGAGCCTTGTCTTTACTAATAACCCTTTACTTCTTCGAGTGCTCGTAGTCCCATAAACACTGTAAGAGCCTTTTTGCTTTATCTGGTTCAGGTGGCACAACCTTACCTCTACCAATCCACACTGGATTCTATTTATGAAATTTACCAAGAATAAACTTCTGGACACGAAGATATGGTTCTCCTTTATGGTGTATGACTATTGACACAGTGTCTCAGTAAAGATGTCATGATAAGAAGATCAGAAGGAGCATCTGATAAATAAGCATTGCCTTTGCCACTTGAGAGTTTAGCCTCAATATATGCCCTTATGTATGCAATGAGTCCCTTTTTGCATGTTAATCATATGGTCATGCCTAGCTTATACATGTATTCTTATTTACATGTATTATGTAGCAATAACAACAATCATACTTAGACATATAATGCAAAAACACAAGTTCCATTCAATCTCAAGGGATGACATCTTGTGTGCATTTAGCTCCTATAATCAATAAGTGCTCATAGGTTTCCCTGATTGAATATTTTCTCTCAACCCCTAATGTTTTCCTAAGATGCTTTTTTTTCCAGTTTTTGCCCTAGCAGGTGCCCAATTTTAGCAAGGTGGCTTTTTTTTTTTGGTTTTCAACTTGCAGGGCTATATTTTTCATTTTTTTCTTTTTTTGTTGTTTTTTTAATTATTTATTTTCTTTGCCATGGAACTATTTCAGTCTATCAACATTATTTGACTCATTACATCCTTTTGGCCATTGCTGGTGAGAATTAGTTATCTGTTTTAACCATCGCTTCTTTAGCAAAAAAGGTTTGACTTTTGTTCGAATAGGTTGAAGCACTTGATTTGAGGTGTTCTTTCGAATGATGCCTTAGACCCACTTTTTGAAAGATTAAGCAAACATTTCTCTTCTTTGTGAACTCAACTAGGATAGAGCTCTCTTTTAAACTACTGAAGACCTTGCTTTGCATGTTTTGATTTGGATAATTGAGTTTTTGAAGCCACACTTTCATAGTTGAGGCTGGCTGCATTGTGCTCACCCTTAATTGTTTAAAAGGAAGGAACAGTCTTTGAAACTTTGCCTACTATTTTTTTTTCTCCATTTATTTTAGTTTTGCAAGCTTATATACAAGTTTTTTCCTTTTCTTTTATTTTTGTCTCGACTAGCTCCTGTTAGCCTATTTCTTACACCATGCTCCATTTAAGATAAGAAGCCAAGGCAACAACTTGTAAATCATTCTCCAATTATTCTTTAAGGCATCTTTAAGAAATCTTAGCACTACCAAATAATAAGACTATGGCTTCCCATTAGTTTCCTTAATGTTTGTCACTTGGAATTTTCATCTCATTTTTTGCACTTTCTAGTCTGAGTTTTTGAATTTTCTACTTAGATAGCCTATCATTCAAATAATCTTGAGCGACATATCTTATAGCATCTCTATCAATTTTCGTCATGTCGCCTCAGGTCTAGACAAAGACTTTTCTTCTTTTTTTTATCTCACTTTGTTTTTTACTTTTTATTTGTATCTCACTTCAAGAGTCACATCGAATGCAATCAAGATGTTATTTTACCTTGACATTAAATGGAGCAATGGTTATTGAATTAATGTCTTATATAATTGATCCATAATCATTTCCATGCATGATACAATAAAATAGGACATAACATATATAAGAAAAGCTTATATTATTAACATAGCTAAAGAAACATATGTGCATTTAAATTAGCAAAATAATGGCTTATATTGCATCTTTTCCCACTATAAGTGCAGTAAAAAAAACTGCTTGTCATTGGAATTGAGCGAGTAGTAGCTAAATATTCACATGCCATATACATCTCAAAGCAATACCATTACGACCAGCCAGAGTCAAACACAAAAACTGGTAGTAGCATAACTCACCTTTTCCTCTTGTCCTCTGGGTCTATAATTTGCTTAGCATCGATAAGGTTTTGGATGCAATTTCTTAAAGTTTAAAAATTTTCCGTCAAGTGGCTAGTATGCTGGTGAAAAGCATAAAACTGATCAACCCTATGGCATAGCAAGCCCTATGTTTTGGCTGGTTTCGATGTTAAAGGTTGCAATTTCCTTATTTTGATCAATCATTCCAAAACCCAAGATAAAGGTATACCCAAATCAGAGCACCTTTTTTAAGTTTCCTCTATTACTAGTACCCTTGCTGTCTTTTGAGAATTACTGTTGCTACCTGAACCAAGCATCTTGCTAGTCCCAACACTCTTATAGCTTCGATGACCACTACAATCATTTTTGTCTCATAAATCAAGAGAATGGATCCTTTATGCTTTCATGAATATGTACCTAAAGGACTCATGATCATCTATTGATTCTAAATAATGACATCAATTAGTTGGGGGTATTACACCATCTGATATCAGAGGTTAAGTGCCAGAAACTGATGCTAGATTAGCAATTAGCCTAACAAAAATTTTCCTTTCAAGGTCATCAATCCTTTTACCTAATGTAGTTATAAGTTCAATTACCATTGACATGACTTTATTTTTAAGGTCTTTAAATCTTTTATCTAGATTGTAGGGATTAAAGGTACCAACATTCTACGAAGCATCTGCCATCACCATTTCTAGCAAGTACTCTATTGACTGTTCGGAGGCCCTATCTGAGTCTAAATCTGACCTAAAACTTTATTTTAACTTACAGGATTTTAACTTCTCTGAAAAAATCCTGATAGAGCAGTCCCCTAATCACTACAAAAAACTGCCAATTAGCGACTACCTTATTTTCGTTGTAAATTTTGCGATGAATTAGCGACTGTTTTATAATTCCATCATGGGGAGGATATTTTCTATTTTTTGTGACGAAATAATGATGGAATGAATAAACAGTCGCTAATTATTAGCGAGAATTGTACGCGCCATCTTTTGCGATGAAATTAGCGACAAATATTTCTGTCGCTAAATTTAATAATTTTTATTCATGAAATTACTTCCAGAAAATTTAGCGACGAACGTGTTAGTCGCTAATTTTGGAGGAAAAATATATTGCCTTTTGTGTGACGGTTTAGCGATGGAAATTGGTCTGTTGCTAATAGTAATTTGTTATAGTGATACAATTATCGACGAAAATATTTAGTCGCAAATAAATTAAAAATATTTTTTTTTTTAATTTCACTCACATGATTTATGTATAGTATCAAGTAATTTTAATATAGACCATATGAAATGAATATTTTATTTTGTAACAGAAAATTATAAATTATTTTATAAGTTGATAATAAGTTTTTATAAATTATACCAAAATCTAAAGTTATTTATTTAGAAAATTTACATTTTTAATCATAATAATAAACTAATTGTTACGATTATTATATATTTGTGTGTTTAAGGTTAATAAAAATAAATATTTATAAAATAATAATATAAAATTTATTATTTTATTTAAAATAATAATAAAAAAATTTATAATATATTTTTATTTTATAAAATTTAAATCAAATATTAAATTATTAGCCGAAATATAAACTTATTTATTTAAAAAAATAACATTTTTAATAATAATAATAATAATAATAAAGTAATTGTTATAATTATTGAAGATTGATGTATTATAATAAATAATAAATATAAATATTTATATAATAATAATATAAAATTTATTATTTCATTTAAAAATGAATGTGAAAAATTTATAATTTATTTTTATTTTGTTAAAATTTTGAGAAAATTTTAAATTATTAAAAATTTTAGTTATATATATTTACAAAATTATCCTTGAATACAAAGATAAAATGATGAAATTTGGTAGGGGCATTTTAGTAATTTCATAAACTTACACTATATAATATTATTTGCTTATTTTCAATTAAATTTTTTTGAAATTTATAATTTTGATTATTCCAAGTATTATAATATAAATGAAAAATAAAAATACATATTTATTGTTACTAATTAAGATTAAAAATTATTTTAAAAATTTGAGAATTAAAATTACAAAAAATTAATTAAATAAGAAAAAAATCACATGAACTTAGAGCATGTGATGACTTTTAAAATATTTAATAATATTATCCTTTTAAATTTAATTTATATTATAGTCAAATTTAATAAACTCATCGACCAGAAATTTATATGTTTTGATTTTGCAATTTAAAAGGTAATATTGCTTTAATTTTACAACTTACCTGTAGTCTAGTTGAAAGTACCGAAAAAAATATTATGCTTTTAGGTAAAATAGATAGAATCCGTAAAAGAATAATTGGATGAAATTTATATCATATTTTATCATTTTAAAATTTACTTGAAAATTTCTAAAGGATAATTAAAATTTTTTTAAATATTTAAAATATTTTAATTTCGAATCTAAAATTAAATGAAAAGACTCGTATCATGACATCTCCTGTACGAAGGTACACAGTAACAATAAATTATTAAATGAGAATAAATAATGAATTTTCTTTTTAACATAATAAGTAATGGATGTTATTTGTTTAAAATTTTCTTCTAAAATGACATGTCGTGTTTGGGATGGGCAGTTGGATAAGGCACTATGAAACTTTTGAGAGTAAAGAAGTCTTTTCATCATAATAAAACCCTAACCCGATGATAAAAGTTCATTTAAAACCCAATTTCTTTCTTCTTCTTGTTTCTGTTAATTAGTAGCAGCTGCTTCTCTCTCTTTCACATATCATCTCTTTATTCACTCCTTAACTCACTGCAATCCGCTATGGTAATTAGGGTTTCAATCATATATATTTAGTTTGATCTGTAGTGGTATTTAGAGTTTCTTAATTTGCGTTTGATTGATTTGTGTATATATATTGTGGACTATTTGTGCATATGTGTGTGTTCATAATTTTTTGATAGATGTGAAAGTGAATATGGATTTTCTGTCTTTGTGTAGTCATTGGTGGAAAATGAGGGCTTTCAGCACATTTTGCGTGTGTTGAATACTAATGTTGATGGGAAGCAGAAGATTATGTTTGCTTTGACCTCAATCAAAGGTATTGTTAGGCGTTTTGCCAACATTGTCTGCAAAAAGGCGGATGTTGACATGAACAAAAGGTTTGTTACATTTCTATATTGCTCCTTTGATTATGTAATTAAAAATTTTCCTAGATGCTTGGTTTTCATAACTTTTTAAGTATGGTTTTAATGTAACTTATAGATGGTTTAGTGTGTAATCTTTCATTTAGTTGGGATTATATCTATATTCTGGTGGACTCCCAAAAGTTTTGAGTTTTGGCTTTCCCAAGTGCTAAATTGTCGGGTGATGAAAGATTTGAGACGTGCATGTATGTATTATTGTCAAGATATCATTCCCTATTTTCCCTATTTTATGGTGTTTTATTGTTGTCATCCTGGATTTGTTGGTGTGCCTTTTTCTTGATAGATATTTAAAGTGGCATTGCAATGTGTAATTTGCAGCTATATGCATGAAATTTCTTGAGATACAGACCCTCCAGAATATGATATCTGATAATTTTGATCATCTATGCATGAAATTAAAATAGGATGATTATGATTTATTGACTTGTAGTTTTTATTTGCCAAACCAGCATCTGTAATGCATTTTTTATTTTTCAGATAAATAACATGTTTGCCTGATTTGATTCAGGCAAAGATAATTAAAATTACAAAAAAATAATTAAATAAGATAAAAAATCACATGAACTTGAAGTTTAATGTGATAATAAATACATTAATCTTGGTTTAGCTTCATTAAAATTTTTACATATGAAAACTTCATCAAAAAATAGCTCTATAAGGTATTATCTAGATATCTTCATGAATGCACATAATCTTATAATTATAGTTAATTAAGTCATAATGAGGAAATTTCTTTCTTATTCTTTTTTTTCTCAAATGAATAAGGAATTACTCTATAGAGTTCAAGGTAAAACTAGTATATCTTGGCTATTTAGCATGTATTTAGAGATGTAACTAGAAGAATAGAAACGAAACTACATATATTTTATAAATATAATTATATCCAACTACACATTAAAAGATTTTTATCTTATTCTTTCTTAATAATGTTCATCTATGTATAAAAGAAACATGAAAAAGTAAAATAATGGTTAAGCTGAGCCAATAGGATTAGGAAGTGAGCCATCATATAGGAATATTTATTCTCTTTGAAACTCTTAATTCTCTACCATAAAAATTGAAAAATATAAATTCTTGGAGTTTACTTTATTGACATATGAAATTGTGATTTTTAATATGAACAGTATGCATGCTTAAACATTGTATAGGATAGGGATGAAATCTTGGCAAGCCTGAGCTTTAGGTACTTTGAAATTCTGAATGAGAGCCTGCCAATAGTGTGGTAGGTTTTTTTCAGAGAAATGATACTAGTAGTGACAATTAGATTTTAATTGTCAAGTTAAAAGAAGTGTGGTTCAATATATACATACATACATACATATATATATATATATATATATATATATATATATATATATATATATATATATATATATATATATATATATATATATATATATATATATATATATATATGGATCAATTAGAAGAGTCTACCTTGGCCATCCATCTTACCAAGACATCGTGCAACAAGTAGCAAGGTCTTAGAGCTCCAAATTTAATTAAGAATATATTAGAAAAAGTGGGAAGTGACAGTTCACTTCAAGTACTGACATGCCCAATGATTGTGTTGTTTCTAAGTTCCTTGCACAATCTCATGCACATTGTCTGCTCCCAAAAGGTATTCTCTTATTGGTTTTAGTAGATAACCGTCAGTTCTCCTAACATTTTTCTTGACTTTGACTGCTTTATTCTTTCTCAATATTCAATAGTAATTACTAAATCAGGTGTTCCAGTTCCTCTCGCTACAAAAGTTTATTACTCTAAAAAAAGCAACCACCTTCGTTCTGCAATTGCTCTTATGTACCATACATCATTAGCTAAGGGACATATCAATAATGTCACAAATCCTAAAATATCGCAAGAAAGTGTAATTCAATTACAGGCTTTATTCCATGGGAGTTGTCCAAATGAGCTAGTTGATGGTCTGTTGAACAAAAAGGTTTGATATTGCTTTAGTTATTTGCTGGCTCTATCTCAATTTCAGCTTTTTACTTTTTTTTTAATGAAAATTTGTTGCATGTCTTATCTTTATGGTGTCACAAATTTAAGAGAAATGACATTTAGAATTTTGCACACCACCAATGGCACATAAATCCAGTTATTTTCTCTAGATAGTTTAAACCAAGACATAAAATGTCTGAAAGAATTATTACTTGTTAGGCCTTGTCTAGTTTTAAACACATCAATGCTATTCTTGCATTCGAGTCTAAACGACCCATTTTGTCTGGACTACTTACAAGTTATTTCCTAAGGAGCTAATTATTGTTTCTTGCAAAATAGAGAGAACCTTGTGCAAGCAAAGCTGATCAAATTCCTGCTCAAAGGATAGAAGCAAACTTGGATGAGTTTGGGGGATGTACACCAGCCTCTAACTTCTCAAACTAGATTCATATGGATAATATTTTAAGGCCTCAGGTATTCCCTGTTAGTTTGCTCAGAACCAAATATCTCCCAAAGGCCTATCCTTTTGCAGGCAACTCAGGTAGCCTACTAATTTGTCATGTTGTTACTAGTTTTGGTTCTTTATTATTGAATTTGTTGCTAATTTTTGAGCTGAGCTTATAGAGAGTAACTTAAAGTAACATGGACAAATAATGTAATTGAAATTTAGCTCAATAACTAGTAGAATAGCAGTTGCTCGTAAATAAGCATTGTATTATAGCTGTAATTCTTACTGTCAGATATAGACAACTATTTTTAGCGCCTCAACTAAAAATATTACTTTATTTTGGGCTCTGAGATTGATGCTTATTATACATAGCCCATGAAGGGCAGGTTTGAAATATAACCTTTTTTTCCTTGTATTTGATGTCAGAATACTATCTGGATGAAAATTAACTTGTCCATGAGGTTATATTATCATTGGTTTTGCAGGGCAAACTATAGGAAGCATGTAGCAATCAAGTGGAAGTGTTCCTATTTTATAGGAGTCTTACTAGTGGTAATTTGGCTAGGCAAAAACTGTATTTAGTACAATAACTTCTTTATCATTTGATTGCATGTTTTTAATTAATCATTATATCTTATTTAAATTTCTTGGGCATGCATATGATTGGAAGGTGGGAAATCCACTAGATTTAGGTTGATTTATGATTCAATTAAGAATGCAAAGAAGTATGAGCCTAAATACAGACTCATCAGGGTAAGTTTCAACACTCCTTCAGAATGAAAACTTACTGGCATGTTTTGTTTTCTAGCTATATAGGCTGAAGGATTTATACATTCTCACTGGAATGCTTTTCAGTTGGTTTCATTGCATTTTATGAGGGCAACTTATGGTAATAACTGTGTTCTCATATTAGATATGTACTTATTTGTCAGGTTTTGATTATTCTCAAGATATTATCTGTGCTTGCTAAACTATGTCTTGTCTTTGTGCAGAATGAGCTTGATACTAAAGTGGAGAAGTCTAAGAAGCAATTGAAGGAAAGAAAGAACAGGGCGAAGAAGGTCTGCGAAGTAAAGAAGGTTAGCTACTTCATTTCATATGTGGTGGCTTCATCACATCTGTTCATCTCCTTTGATCTCGCCCTTATTGCTTGTCTTTCGAATTCCAAGTAATCATTTGCCTTTCAATTTTTTTACGCAGACAAAGGCAGATGCTGGCAAGGGTGGAAAGAAGAAATGATTTTTCAAGTATTTTATTATCATCTTTAAGCGCCGATACTCTTGTTTGGGTTTTTTTAGCTTCTAGGTAATTTTGGATGAAATCTTGTGTTGTCTACTAGGTGTCAATTTTCTACTGAATTGTTTGGTAGTTTTGTCTTTTTTGAAAGGATGATGGTTCATGATGTAAATTATGGTCAAGAGTATGACGTAATGAGTTTATGAATTCTTTTGTTGAATTCCAAGTTCTTAATTGGAGTTTGAACTATTCTTGAAATTCCTACGTTTAAAGCCTTAGTGAGATCATTTGTAAAATTTAAGAAATGATTCCACGTTGTTCATGCTGAAGTAGGTGGGCCATTACCAATTCATCATTCGTCTTAGTTTGTTACAAGGCAGTTTCTTAGCTAATGTGTAATAATTAAATTAGTAATAATTTAAAATTCAATTATGCAATAATTTAACGACAGATTTGTGACAGAAAATCTGTCGCTAATATGTAATAGATCTAATTTAAGAAATAATTAGCGAACAAATTAGCGACACATATTTCGTCGCTAACTTTTACACTAAATTTTTAATTAGTAATGGAAAATATAGTCATTAAATATTATTATTATTATAATTCGGTGACTAATTAAGAATATAAATTAGTGACGGAAAAAAAATTAGCGACAAAAAATAATTAACGACTGATTTTGAATTCTATCACTAATATATTCGCGACTGGCCTTTTAGCGATTATTCGTTGCGGCGTCGCTAATTTAAATTAGCGACAAAATTCTGGTAATTAGCGACGAAATTATCCGTCGCTAATTAACAGTTTTTTTTTTGTAGTGAATCCTTTAAACCACCTAGGCGAGTAGTCTAAAATGGCTACAAAATCAAAAGGTCATAATGATGCATGACAAAATTATATACACATAATGAAATGCACACTTTATTATTTTCTTACATTTTATTTTCAAGATACATTTACATAATGCACATGTATATGGAAAACACATATGACATACAATGGGAAAATAAAAATGAAGTCTATCGTGGCATGACAAGCAATACATATAGGCACAACATATGTATAATGAAGGTGTGTGTCCAAAATATGGCACAACGTAAAAATAAATGTACATGACACATGACATATACATTCATTGTAGATTTCATGCATGATAGTTTATGTACACAAGGTATAACATGATATATGAATGAATGCAAGTGACATGTGCATACATGTACATAACCTGACTTACACAATGACAATATGGGTATATGATGTGATATAAGATACATAAAAGGTAGTATGATAATGCATGTTAATGAATTACATGGTATGGTAGAAAATTACATCCATAAAAGTACCAAATGTATGCAAAAAATATTCACAGCAAAGGACACGACACGATATATAAATGAGCACATACAGTGAGTGGCATACATATATGATGTATGTCATGTTACAGGCATAGAGGTATATAATGAATGGGATGTACACACGATGTATGACTTGGCATGAAAATATGTATAATAATATATAGAGGATAAGACACATGCTCACAGCATACCTCACGTATAATGGTATGTAGTATAATGTTATGTATACATATAACATAAGAAAAAAGGGTGTGGCATAGGGAAATGCACTTTGCACATGCAAGTGGCATCATACACGAGGCACAACTCAATGACTGGTATGCATGTGTTATGCCGTGCAATGATATATTCATCGTATAATACATGTCAATTGCACATATATAATGATGGATGCTTATATGCGCATGCTACAATGTATGTTAATATGTACTCACGATGGTTGATTTATATTGCGACACTGTATATTAACATGTACATGCAATGATGGGTATAATAACAATGTGATGGTTGATGTGTACATGCATATGCTATAGTATATGCTAATATGTGCATGCCATGGCATATGCTAATATGTACATGCTATAACACATGATGGGTATTTAAATGTACATGCCATTACTCATGTATGCTTATTTTTACAAATTATAATAGGTGATGGATATCTATATGCTTAGGTCATGACAAACATCAACATGTTCATGTTATAATATACGCTCACATGTCACATATATGTGCCAAGATGCATGTTT